>OZ021728.1:61979804-62424804 GCA_963978545.1 Linyphia triangularis | reverse complement strand
TTCCTCAATTCGTTATAAAGTGATCTTATGGTAAGATGGTTCGGTTCTAAAAAAAAAAAAAGTTTTTATTTTCAACTCTGATATTTTCTTTCTAGGGTAACAGCTATTCTGGTATAGTTCTGATAATTTTTTTCCTATGAAGACATTTTTGCAAAATGAAAATGTGAAATGATTCCAAGAAATAATAAAAGAATATTTTACTGTTATTTCTTACTAATAAGATATGCTTTAAACAGCTTCTTCAGTAAAAAATTGAGAAGGAGTCTACCCTCAGATAAAAAGAGATTTTAAATCATCAGGAAAATTGCGCATGGGTTTTTATAACAATGGTTAAAGAAACATATATTCATTGAGTATAAAAACTTTTTTCATCTTTTTATTTAAGAATTTTTTTTTGCATCTTAATTTTTTTTTTTTTTTTTCGAAATTTATCATATTACATATTTTATAAAGCAGAGATTGTTTTTTTACACTAATGAACAAAAATGTAATTTTTAATGAATATTTTAAGAAATTAGAATGTGGTTATTGAATCCCTTCTAAATTACTAAAAAATTGTTTTGAAAAGAATAATGGGACAAAAAACTAGTTAGTTTATTTTTAAACTGAAATATATTTTAATTAGTAAATGGTAAGGGAGTTCATTTTGTGAATTATCATAAAAAAACTACAAAAGAAAGGCATACAATCCCATTTAATCCGCATTTTGTATATAATTAATTATATACAAAACAAAATTAACTATTTAGTTTCTATTTTAATTCTCTACTGTTGGTAAGCAATAGTTGGAATAAAATAGTAGTACAATTTAGTTTTAAGAGCAATTATTTTTTCTCTTAATGAATGTAATACTTCGCTACTAGTACTGCATGCAATATAAGTTTAATATTGTAATTCATAACAAGTTAGATTTGCATATTTAACTGTCTGACAATTGCTGTTTCTACACACGTTTATATCAGGTCCAGATAGCAAATTTGTGCATGTTTTAAATCTCCCACTGTTTTTGAGGACGAAAATTCTATCAACAAACGGAGAAAGAATTTGTCACCAAACAACTACGTGCCAGTCAAATGAAGCCCAAGATCTGAACTTCCAATAGAGATATTATGGGAGTATTCCATGAATTATGTAGAAAAAATCAAAATTTAACCGGAAGTGAATCTTATATAATCCGACTAATCTTACCAAGACCTTTAATTCGAATCGCGATACATATTTGTGACTTTTATGATTCAGGCTTAAGAAATAGAAAATCGATTTCTAGGCAGTCATAACTCAAGGTTAAATTTTGGTATGAGAGTTAATCTCGAAGAATCCTTCCATTTGGCATATAGCAGGGAACTATAGAACATATAGGTCCACCTAGAAATGACTACGTTCATAAAGACAGGCGAAAAAGCCTTTGTATAAGATAATCTCTGCTTTAACATAGTGTCGAAGTTAGAACAAAAATTATTTCCATATATATTCCAAATGATTTGAAGTTACCATAGACAAATCACAGCATTCCTCAAAGAAAAAAAAAACGTTTCCCTAAAATACTAGCAATTCAAAAGTTTTTAGGGAAGAACAAATGCAAAATCTGAAAAGGTATTCCCGATGGTCCAGATTAAAAACCATAAAAATTCTTTTATATATAAAAGGAGGAGTAAGAAAGAAAAACGCATCAAGAAATGTCCTTGTGCTAAGAAATAAGATTTAAGAAAAAGGAATGCGGCGAACTAGAATAATTTTAAGTTCCTACTCGTGTGCCGTAATAATGGTTCAGTGTCTCATTTTATAGCTCCATTTTCACAAGAAAAGCAATAAAGGGCCTAGAAATGTACTTTGAGAGGAAAGTTACGCTAATTTTTATACAGCTTCAGCTCGTTCTTTTAGCCTTAATTTGTCGACGTTAAATTCTTTGCGTTCAGATTTTAATACGTAGTTTTCTGACCCAGTGAGAATTATTTTGTAAATTGGATAAAAAACGTGAAATCTTTATCTAAAATATTTAATTCGACTATTATTATTCTTTATAAAATATCCTATGTTTTACTAACGCGCTTCAAAAGTGGTTTGTATAGTTTTAGTAGTTAAGAATGTAATGTGTTCCTATTTTATATTAATTAATTTAATTATACTTATAAGCTAATATAATTTTTCATCTTTGAAAATATTTATACTTTCAAGTATTTTTTGGTTGGCTTATGTGTAAATCTTCATACTTGTACGTAGTTTTTTCAAAGCAAATCACTGTGAATTTTTATCTTATTTAAACTTTATCTGAATATAATATTAATTGATAGATTAATATTTTTTGTAATCACATTAGTTAGTAAAATGAATTACTATTTTAATATTAATTGAAAACTATATTTGGTCAAAATCCCATTAAATTTAATAAGGTTTGTCTTTATTAAAAAATAACGAGATATAGAAAATAAAAAGCATACTCAGATGGCCTCGTTATTATCAAACTTATTATACAAAATAAATGTTTGCTTTAGAATAATTTAAAATTGCAAACTTAATCTTAATGAAACATTGTTAAAATGAAATATGAAATGTAACTAAATTTTCTTTTGTATGTGCATATAATTAGGATAATGATGTGCTGAAAAATGGTATACCGTTTTTAAAAAATTTGTTTTCGGCTTAGAGTAGATTAAAAATTAAACTTTGGAATTATTATTGAAAAAATATATAGAATCTGTCCTATGACACACTAATTTAATATCAAAAATTAAATGGAAAATTTTAATAGAGTAGTTAATGATTTTAATTCTAGATATATATCAACAAAATCGATCTACTTCTTCTGGATATTCCTTTTCACTCGATATACATAAGTTTCATTTCCTGCTTGCATATTCTTGGTTATATATTTAAGAATGATATATATGTATGCATGAAACTGAAAAAGTTTAGTCAAAATAGCTATAATTTATATTCGCGCAACAAATTTTAAGAATATATTCTGCTATTATAATTTTAAAATGTAATTTGTTAATACAACCCCCATTATAATGTTGCCTCAAAATGTACTCTTTATCAAACTTCAATACGTCACACCACTATCTACTAAATTTATATTTGAAATAACAAAGACTTATTTTTCTAGAAATGATTATAACTCATTAAATAAAAATGCTTATAAGTTTGCAGTTACTAACTGTAACACATGATTTCATATTGTATACTTAAACCCAAACTTAAACTTTACTTTAATTTAAAGTTTCAAATATTATAAATAAAGTCAACTGTCATGTTTCATACTGACTTATTACGTTTTCATATTATTAAATCTTTAACTAATTATAAATCTCTAACAGACATAGGGTAGATTTTAGGGGGGGGGGGGGGTCAAAACCTCCTCACCTGCTGCAACAACATAATTCTCTTGTGACACGCGAAAGTAGTTAGATACATTAAACAGAGTTTTAATAACACATCAACATTTTAATACTATTCATTACAAGTGACTTTTAAGCTCGTTAAATCTAAAAATTCCATCAGGGCCTCAAAGAGAAGATTAAGTTTGAAACTGGAAGATTAATTTTAAGAAAGTGCAACATGAAGCTAATATAAGACTCTCTAAGTTCATATCAAAGTACTCCACTTTGGTATCCGGTAGAGTACATTGATTTCAGAAATTTCGATCATAATAGGTTCAAATATTCTTGAGTCGAAAATAATGTTTCTTGTGAGAAAGTAGAGATTTAAAATGATATAATTAATATTGCAATTTATTTTATTTGAAAAATGTAATTACTAGGACAAGGGATATATTTTTTATAAATTAGTACAAGTTTTAGAAAAGATAAATCTGATATTTACTTACACAGCTTAACTTAGAATTTTAATTCTTCATGGATATTGTTAGAAATATTTTTCTTAAGAAACATATTATTTTTGTATTGAAATATTTTGATTTTCAATTAGTTTGTTCAATGTAAAAAAAAATATCAAAACATGCATAAAATGCATAAATAAGTATATATTTAACTATTTCTATTAGATATTAATATCAAGCTCATAATTACCATTGCCATTAATATACTTATAGTTATCTATTTTCAGGAATAGTGTCATTTATTAAGCAATCCTTAATTTTTTATTTTAGTTTTTTAAATTATTTTAAATGTTATTATAGAATGGTATTTAGTAACTTAGTATTTTTTAAAGAGCATAGCTGCCCAAAATTTAACGCGAATTGACCAAACCTGTTGATTGGTAATTTGGAGACCAACTGGCTACTACTTTTATGTACACAAGATTTAATAATCTCAAAATCATACTTTTTATAACAATAATGTATTATAACAAATTGCAATGCAGAAATATCATACAAATTCAAATATCTTATTCATGTTAAGAGAATGAGTATTTTATTTATATGAATAAACTAGTAAAATAAGTTTCTATATGTTATGGTACCTCCCATTGTACGATAGAATGAATGCAATTATCTTTCAAAAATGCAAGCATTGTTCATGGTGTTTTTTAACGATATGGTTAATTAACTATTCAATTACGGTGTCCGTAAACAAATATTAAATACATAATCAATTTTGTACACGAGGATACAATATACAAATTTTACAAAAATTAATAATGAACAATGTTTTCTCATTATTTATAAATTTCGTAACACAATGTTATTCAAAAGTCAAAGCACCAACTAAAATTACTTAATTTATTAATTATGTTTTATTTTGTTTGGAAAATAAATATTGACTATGGCACAACAATGTTTGATGTTGAACCAAACTAAACTAAGTTTAATAAGAAGCCAGTCAATTTATAGTTTACTCTCCTTAT
Source organism: Linyphia triangularis (assembly GCA_963978545.1). NCBI lineage: Eukaryota > Metazoa > Arthropoda > Arachnida > Araneae > Linyphiidae > Linyphia > Linyphia triangularis. The sequence continues at coordinate 62,419,998 of OZ021728.1, read as the reverse complement.
TACATAAATATTATTTTAATTAAAAGATATACATATAAGAATTTAGCGGTTAAATCTCCATTCTAGTTCGATAATAATTCTTAAGCTATTTTAGGGCATTTTAATTATGACCCTCAGGATGTTTTCGAAGATATTTAGTATATAAAAAAAAAAACTCTTAGAATTTTAAACTGTATTTTATAAAATATTGGTATAAATATGAAGTTTATTCCTTTGCCTTTTAATAAATTTATTTCCTTTATTACTTACAATACCAATCTGCAATTTGAAAAAGGATTTTTTAATAAACGGTTTATTTTAATAGATATTCTTTGTTAAAAATATTATAAAATTAGTATTATAAAATGTATAATTCAGTATATCATATTTTTTTATTGTGTCAATCTCAGCAATACTTGATCAATAAATTATTCTAAAAAGATTTACTATGCTCAAAAATTAATTTTTACTACAGTCTATTTACTGTAATTATTTCCCGATTTGTAAAACTTGAATTGTGTATTTGAATACAAAATAATTTTTTAAAAATTTGATTACGTTTTACTTATCAATTACGATAGTCATAACTACATATGATTTATAGAAAACCAATATTCTACTAGTGGAATGATTCGATAGGGTATGTTTAGTGCTCATTGTATTTATGATATATATTTCAAAATAAGAGTTTGATCTCGTTAAATTGTTTTTGAGGTTTTAAAAGAAGATGACTTTTCAGACAATCCATACGTTTCAAGAAAATAAAAATAAGAAAATTACATCAAAGCAAAACGATTTCATTTCAGTTACAAATTTATTCACTAAATATAAAGTTTTTGCAATTTAAATTTTATCATCATTAGTTAGAAGGGAATTTTATGAACTTTTTGATTTCAATCAAAGTTCTGGAATTCATCATAACTAAAAGTTAAAATGTTTTAATTCAGAATGAAGTCTATTATTGTTTAATGTACCTCTAACAAGTTATTATTTCTAATGGAGTATTGAGTACCTAAGATCAAATAAATAATACTATGTCTTTTTGAGATTTTAAATTAAATTAACTTGAATGTTTTTGAAATTATATGCAAGCAATGAAATGCAGCAAAATCGAAATTACAAAATACAAAGAGTTTAAAATTGAATTTACTGAATTAACTATTAACTCGTTTATTAATAGCATAATTGTATAACTTATACATTATATTTCACTGAAAAATAAGCATATATATTCCCATAAAATGTCTTGCTTGAAAAGTTTTTCCTCTCATGTTTACCTTAGAAAACTTAGTTTTAATCTCATTTCTTTAGGGCAACTATTATTATTCTTTCCAGTCAAAGAAAGTTTCCAAAAATATTTCTTTCTTGGCATGAATTTCAATTTGTTTTATTTTTTATCACCCCAACTTTCCCTACCAATAGAACTTTGTTCTTCTTTCATGCAAAGTCCACTAGCACAAAATCATTTATTGGATATACTAAGACATCATTTACAAATTCCATGTTTACCTAAACTTCTGATGTCATATAATCATATAAATCAAAGCTTTCTTTGTAGAAAATCTCAGATTTCGTATTCATGATAATGTCCTGCATTATTTCCAATCTTGTTAGAGTTTCTTATGTAACTCATATTACAAACTAATATATAGACCTAGTTCTTTTGAGATTAACATAAAGGCTAAAGTCAAAATAAATCTAATAAATTGGGCCATTTACACGAATAAATATACACTAAAATATGTAAGTGTGAAAAAAAAAAGACTTAGAGCAAAAGTCTAAGCTATATTTCAAAAGAAGTTTATGCTAAACAACTAGGCTCACTAGAAAATATATAAATTCCATCATAAATAAAGATAAGAAAAAAATAATTTTACAAAAATATTTCAATAGGATTTAATTTCAACGCCCCACCCCCTTCCCTTCCCGAAGGTACCTGAAATCTGTCCCACGTGCATTCATTAAAGTTCAAGTTCACTCATTGTAGAAAAGTAGCTAATATTTTGTCATTATTATTACTATTTTGTAATTTTATTTAAAGAAAAATTCGACAATTAATTCAATGGAATAATCGCACATTATTCAATAAATGCCCCGTTAGAGCAATTCAGCGTTGAAAACAAAATTCCTTTTTTACTTTGAAGGTCACAAAATAGAATTAATTATTCTACAAAAAACTTATAATAAGATTTATACAGAAACTTATTGGCAACTTATACGATTTTCGAAGCTTGAATTACTCGTGGCAATTAAATAGCTTTTCCAATGAAAAGGCAATAATAATGCTTATAAGTGCTACCTCACTGAAGTATACACTCCTTTCTATTCACAAAAAAATTATTCGTTCCTTAATATATTAATCATAAAAAGATAAATAATTGACTTAGGGCCGATTTACAGTTTGTCCTGGGCCTTAAATACAAGCTCATTACAAAGTTTTTTTTTTTTTTTTTTTTTTTTTTTTTTTAATTTAAGTTTTATAAAACATCGATACATCAATACAACTGAACAACATCAGCATACATCTCTTACTATACAAGCAAGCGCATGCCCACACAAAACCTTTCCTGCACGTACCAAAAAATTAATTAGGGACTGACACCGGACCACACTTTTAACCAATTGAAAACAATACCATTGGGCTTAAACCGCAGAGTAATGTAATACAAACATAGAAAAGATATGTTGGTACTCTTTTATCAGGAATTTTAAAAGTAATGAATTGAGTATTTAATTAAATTAAAAATAGTTGAAAATAAATATAAAACTGGCAAAAAAAATTACATAGTAAAAAACATTCTTGCAGTTTTATTTCCCATGCGGTACAGGTATGACACCCCTTTAAATAAAGACAAAATTACCGAAAATTTTACAGGCGCCGTTTTCGATAAGAAAAACACCCCATCGTCATTTTCAAAACACTGATAACTATACACCCTAAAAGAGCTTACCGGGAATCTTAAAGCATAAAAATAACCCCCTTTGCCTCATCCACTTACACACGTGAAATTTAATACACATGGGCGAGACTAAACAGCTATAAAGTAACACGCACTTTTCGCAATAAATAACCCACCATAAATCGAGTTAATATTACGAGATTAAATTTTACGACTTAGATTTAGTGAACTCAACAGGCAACAGCTTTTGCCCGCCTTATTACGAGTTGGAAGGCGACTTATAAATTACTTCAGCTGATATTTCCGAAATGCCGTAATAAGTACACAAATCGTGTTCTGCAATCAGGTTTCCACTGCAATATTCCCCCCGTTTCTCTCTTGGATAGGGGCCAATTACCTTAATATTTTGACACTTAGTTTTTCAAAGATTGGATGTTATGTGTTTGAAGGAATGAACAATCAATTTCAGTTAATTTTGCACCTAGAGTTAAGTTTCTGAAAATGGGGTTGTGGGAAAAGTAAGTAAAAAATGCGTCCTGTCTAAAATTGTTGTACAATTTTGTGACGGTTGAATTTATGATGTTTTACATAGGGGTGTAGTGAATAACGAAGATGCAAAATTATTCAGTTGCAAGTCTTAATTAGGATCGATATTATTGATAACTTCCTACTATATTCGGAGAAAGTACACAAACGTTTGATCTTATTTATACAGTAGATTATAGTTTTATTTTTAAGTTGGAAGTAATCTTATTGACTTTTAATCCCAGCAATAAAATAATTGCAAACAACGCAGAAAAAACTTTTCCAAACTAATGTTTGATTAAAAGCAATAAATGCTGTTAGTACTTTTGATGTTTAGTAGACTTTGTAACTAACTAAAAACTTAGAATTAAAATTTTAATCCATCTATCACTACACAACGGTCATTTCACTCCAAAGTTTAGAACTCTGCATAAAATGGTTTACAGTCATTTTAAGAAATTGTATTTTAAAGTTGATTATGTAAATAAATGTATCATCATACTTAACAAAACACATACTTAAGATCGATTATGTTATATTCGTTGATGTTTTGAACAATCTTAATGTAATATTTTTAGTTAGAGATTGTACTTAATATTTTAACATTCGCTAAGAAAGAAAGAAATTCGACTATGTTAGTAATATTTAATTAAGTTATTACATATTTTGACGTAGTGAATGAAATCATTTTAAAGAATGGATGATTTTATTCATTCAATAAAACTTGATTAAAATGTACTGTCCAGCTCCATACTGTAACCATACTGCTGAATAATAGTGTTTTAAAGTTAAAAAAATAAAAATCTCACTGCTTTTTAGAATGTTTATTTTATAAAATTATACCATTACGCTTTGAAGAAGAACTTGATTAACTTTTCTAAAAGCTTTACGAGATGGATTTTTCAAGATAGGTAAATGTAATTATTAATGCTCCGTATTTCGTTAACAGTCACTCTAAAATGAATAAAAAAATCAAAATACTTGACATTTATTGATAAAAATAACTAATGTTATTCTATTTCGATAAATGTTAAAATAACTTTTCAAAAAATACATTCAACTACATGAAAAAGCCTAGCTCCTCAGCTGAAAATTGTACTGATTTTAATAATAATACAAAATCTGAAATAAAAAAACCTTTTCAAAAAGACCTACATTTATCATACAAATACAAATCTAAAAACTAACTATAAAAACAAAAACAAAAGTTATGGTGTTTCAAATAGAAATTCTATTGTTTCAATTTTTTTTCCCTTAAAGGAATTAATATTATTGTTCGATGGTATGTTTCATTTATCAACCCCACCTAAAACAAAACAGTGTTTTCCCATGTCTAGAATGATCTATGAAACAGAAAACGTATTGCCATATTGAATACGTATACACGAGTGCAAACTAAATGCATTTTAAAACACTAACCGAAATCTAAATAGAAGTTATTTTGGATCTAATTAGTCTTACATTCTCTAAACTAATAACTTCCAAAAACATCTATGTTTACACTGATTTATGCAAAAGCACAAATCCACTCTTTAAAAATCACCTAAAATGCAAATGCAATTCCATTAATCTTAAATTCATACTCCCAACTGTTTAAATATTTCTTCCAGAATCAATTGAACAAAATTGAAACACATGAATACACGTAAGCAAGATTTTCCTTAAAATATATTCTTCCACAAACTTGTAGTAAATATTAATAAAAATTGCATAGTTTTCAGTTGGATAAAAATTTTACGCTATGACGCTTTAGAACGTCAAATCTTCTCCCTCAAAAATTCCTGTGAAAGTGACAACCTTTTAATGAAACACCACAAACTGAACTTTCCTTTTCAATGAAAATAGCAAGCCGCTGACAAGACCCTTGTGCTTTTAGCGTATAAATTTGAAAGAAATGGGAAGATTAATATTTGTTAATTATTCAACAGAGACTTTAGCATTTTTTCTGGAGTTTTTATCTAGATGTTTAATGGGCAAACTCCTTGAATAAGGAAACACAGGTTTATTTAAGGCATGTGTACTTATTTGGTCTTCATTAAGTATTTAAAGCAAAGCATAAAACAGATTAACAAGAAAAGTTTTGTTTCGCAGTTATTTTATTTACCCATTATGGTAATTGTCGTACTTACGTTGCATCAAATTAGATATAAAATTAAAAAAAGAGCATTAATGTTTTATAGACCAGCACTTTCTATGTAAAAATCATAAGGAAAACATACTTCAGGTATTTTTAATAATTTAAAATCTTGGCATTTTGCGTCGCTGTAAAAACATTTTTATTAGATTCCAACTACTTGATATGAATACGGTTGATATATTTTCATTTCAGCAAGATTATTAAATATATTAATGGGATAAAATTTAAGGAACTTTTTAAATATTTAAGTCAGGAGTTAAGTTCCAAATTGAGTTTCACCTGAGGCCTTTCAAACAATTAAATTGTATTTTTAATTTTCAATAAACATTACTGAGGCAATTCATTTCATTTGAAGCACTTTTAAATTTTATCAAAAGGTTATAATGTTTTTAGTTTGCAATTGCTACGAAATGTTTACAAACTGATATTTTATTTGAATACGCAAAATTATGTAACTTTTAGTAATGTAAACATTTAAAATATTTTAACCATATAGCTTCGAAAACATACACTTCGATGACATACATCATTAGACACCAGAAAATTCATTTATTTAAAATAATATTACAGAAGCTAAAAAAAAAAAAAAAATTCAACATTTCAAGGAAAAAATATGTAATAACAAATTCATCAAACTAAACCCAATTGTTGATTCAACATATGCACTTATCAATTTAAATTTATAAATAAAATTTATGTTTATATCAATGTTACAAAAGAAAGAATAAAAATGTGAATGTCTAAAATGTTTTGCTTGACATTAAAATCTTCAAAAGTTAATACATAATATATGAATATCTTTATGAGAATAATAACAAATAAAAATATTAGGTAGTTTTTTTAATAATTTACCTCTATATTTTTAAAAAATAAATACAAGCAAATCAGAATAAACAACAACAAGGAGTAAACCCCTGTAAAACAAAGTACACAGTGGACAGGATTCGGAAACTAATATTAATTCAACTAGAAGGAAGTATTTTATTTCAAAGAAGAGAAGAGAGAACGATGCAAATTGTGGATGTGTCACAAGTTGTCATAGTGACAAACGTATCCCTTTTGTAATATTCTTGAGGATGGTGAACAACGCTGGTTTTGGAGATATTTATCATAATCTTAGCTTACGCGACAACTTCTGACGACAGTTGAATTTAAGTGATAAGTTGTTGAAAAGAGGGAAAGATTCCAAACACCTCTGAAATCTATTACGATAGTTACCCTGTAAATAAAACATAAGTACGAATGTGAGTGCAAAATAAAGTGGTTGATAATTTATTTAATCAATATTCTACAATTTGTTTAAGTATTTAAAGAAAGTAATATTAAACGATAAGTTTGAATATTTTTCTTCCTTGAATTTATTTTTAAAAACTGATATTTGATTTTTATGCACAGTACTTTATGGTTTAGGTAGACCATATAAATTTTTTTATAAGCATATAAACTTTCATAAGCATAGTGCCAATAACAGGCATTTATTTAATAAAAATTTTACAAATACATTATCTTAGCTGTTTATTAAGCTTTAAGAATGGCGCTAGGCTGGATATATTTCATAAACATAGTTAAATAAACTCGTAAATCAATAAAATCTGCAATATATAAGCTTACGTCACTGTCTTTTATGTTAATTATCGAAAAATAAATTTGTAAAATAAATTTGTTCAATGAATACATTAAAATGGGAGTTATAAACATCACCTACAACATAGTTCAATTTTATATACTGGTATTTATTTTAATAATAAATGCTCATTCAGAACTATAAAAATAAGTTAAGTTTAACCTAATTTAACCTACTAAATAACACAAGTTTATAAATCAGACATAAAAAAAATTAGTATTGTATTTTGCACTGCACAATATGCAGTAATTAGTATGTGCTTGGCATACTAGTTACAGCTTAATGTTTACTGTACTTTATATTAGGTATTAATTTTTCTTGCAATTATAAAGATTATTTTACCAGAGTAGAAAATGTGTGTTATAAGCATTTTCACACATCAGTTTTCTTTTAAAAACTTAATTAAAACATATTGAAATTCTTTCAATTCTTTTCTAAGTTTATCTCATTTCATTACCTAATATTATTTTTCCTTACACTGTTTTTCAAAAGATATTGAGTTTAGGTGTCTACATATTCATATACGCATTGTTTCTTAATTTGTTATAGTAAAGTTTTTTATGTTTGTCGATAATGTTAAGAAGAACCATATTTTAACGAGTGATGCTTTTCTAGTCATTTATATGAGTTACTTTTCTTTTATTTATTGGTGCAATCTACTTACTTAATATCTTCTACATTTTATTATTTTTTTGACTAATAATAACACTTAATAAAATTATTTAACTTTCTTTTAAAATTAGCTTTCCTGAAATTGGTCTCATCTAAATAAATTAATTATATAATGCCTCTAATATATCAATTTTTGATGCTAGAGTTTTATTTATGATACATTTGATATTTTTTATTAATTAATATGTTTTATACAAGATTTCCATGTAAGTAATTACAACTACCTTACAAAATACAACAAAAGTAAAAAAGAAAGGAAAACCGTCAAGCAAGTAACGGACTTATACCAATAATATTCTTATTGTTTGTTAACGTCATTTCTTATTATATGAGATAAATCACCTTAACATTTTTAATTTTTTTGTGGATTAACACAATTTGCAATGGCCTTTCGTGAATTCATAGAAACATGTGTAAAAATATATAAACTCTACGAGTAATAAGTAAAAAAAGTACTGTAATATAGATGATCAGTTAACTTTGAATGTAATCAGAATTTTAAGTTTAGTTTGAGGATTTAACTTTATACAATAAAAAAGAATAACACAGATCGAAGAATTTCAATAAATATACTACTTATAGTGGAATTAAAAAAATATAAAAGTTATACAAAAATATATTATTTTCCCAAACAAAATTCATCAGTCAAATAACAGTTTATACTAATTGTGTGGATTTACATTCCTTACAAAGAACTTTCACAAATACAGAGTGACGCGTGTAAGAGTGTGTAACTTTCAAACAATACTTTCATACAGTTGGTTAGTTAACTTTTAATATCAGAAAGTTATTAGGCTTAGTTAAATAATTTCTCTTTATCGCTTTCTATAGCTGGACAGACAAACACACCGACTCTTTGTTTTATTATTATAGATGGTTTCAAGCTAAAAAAATAAAAAGTAAAATTACCTTTATAGTTCCAAATTTTTATAGTTATCAAAAGTCCAATATAGGAGACAAAAAATACTTATGTTGAAATTTTCATAGCACTACGTCTATTAGAAGTCGCTTGGTAAAAATCTTTACAAACATAATTATTTTAAAACCCTAGTTAAAATTTAACATTATCTTTATCAAAATCCCTATTAGAAATCCTAAACTAAATATAAAAAATACTCTACGAGGAATCCGGATAAATATACTGAATGTTATTCCTTATTATATTTAAAGTATATAAAAGTCATTGAATAAAAACAAAATTCTATCTATTACTAACAAAATTCTAGTAAAATAGTAAATAAAATATTCAATAAGTTTTCAAGATCTCAGAAGCAATCATGACAACCTATAGTAAATCCTTCCCCAGTTAGAATTCAGATTTTAACTATTCTTCATATACGAAATTACATCTTCAACTATCTAAGTATCTCCTCCCAATCCCGTACCAAATCACATTTTCTCACGAATAACGAGACCCTTCTGGATTTCTGAATCGCAGATTTAATCATAGTCATGCGATAAGGTTATCCTGGTGGAGCAATTTCTACCTAGACAAATGCTCTGATAATGAAGATAGCCCGTACTCTTCCACAGAACAATCCCTGATTCAAAATGATCATTATCAATAATGCATGATAGTCATTACATAAATATTATTCGTGGGCAAATGTACAATATGTATTGTGCGCGCGTTTTGATTTCCATAAAGATTGGGACAAAATTGAATGGGGGACACTTAACTCTACGGACTCTTGCTATCTTATATCGAATCCGTTCCATGATGAAAGAATGAAGAGGAAGAGTCAATTATTTATGAGAGGTAGTTTCAAAGTATTTATTAAAGCGTATCATATTCTAATCATTAAAAATGAACTCTTCGGAACAGATGACAAAGAATCCTCATATTTAGATGGTTATCAATATTTGAATCTCTTCTTTGGGAATTTATTACGAGAAAGGTTTAATCAGTTTCCTAAAAGAATATAAATATGCTTATTAAAGTTGAAACTGATGACCTGAAATGATACTCTTCCATTTGGCTCTTTATTAAATCTATATCACACATTCAAAGTTTCGTAATAGGTAACATTATTCAACAGTTTTATTGCTTTTTATGTTATGTTTATAATAAAAAAATTATTCAACCTTTAACTTTTTATAAATGGTGTGTCCTATGAATTAAAAAAGCAAAAATTTTAAAGTTTCAATTTTTTTTTTAATTAATATTAATTTAAAATTGCGGATATTTGGTATCCTAGTTCGGTCTCAACTTCATACTCAAACTCAACTTTGTCATATATACCAAAGTCTAGAACAGAGACGATCGAAGTATGTTTTCGGTCGCTAGTAACCCTGAGATAAAATCATATCACCTGGCCTGAAGGGGAGTCCTGCGGCAAGTTAGGAGTAAATCTCCAATACGCGTCTGTGGAGGACTTCACAGTAAAATGGGCTTATAAAATACTAGTTGTGTGGCCCCACTCTGCTGGGGACCCGTTGAAAGACATAGGAGTTTACATTTAAGAAAAAGTGGAATAGATTTAGTAAAGGGCATTTAGCGATTTTTTTCATTTAACGATAAGAAAAATCACAAAAATCAAAAACACGCTAACTAAAGCATAAATAATAATAAAATTATGTTAAAATATAAATATTAAGGGTAATCTTCCGTTAGGCTGTTACCAGTTGGAGCCAAGCCTTAATGTTTGCCCATATAAATGACGCGTAAATGTATCGCCAATTCAAAATATAGAAATTATAAATTATTTGAAAGTTTTTAGTTTAGAATATTTAGGCCTTTTTTGGCAATTTTTTTAGCCGGTACCCGGCAAACGAATTAGTACCAAATTAAGTAAATATGTAAATAAATATAAATATATATATATATATATATATTTTTTTTTTCAGTGAACACTATACTTTCATTACCTATACATATGAGTAATTGAAAGTAAAAAGGCATTAAACAAAATCTGACCTAAGAAATATCTTATTGTACATCTGAACCAAAAACGTTTTGTATTCTTCAAAAAAAAATTTTACAGAGTAGTCCCATACCGGGCCCCTTACCCTTATAATCACCGGCTTCTTACCCTTATAAACATGGGCCCCTTATAATCACGACCAAAATAAAACAAAAAAGCGATAAAATCACAAATGAAATACTACGTTTCTGGTATAAATTGCATGATAGTCTGGTGTAAATAATAAAACATGTATGATACAAAAAACGTTCAAATCTTGATAAAATAATATGAATCTTGGATACACAGTAAAAAAACTATACAAAAAGTTCAAAAGAAGAAATTTTAATATTTTGCTTACACGAAACGAATAAAAAAAATTGACGATGTCGTAATGACTTGTAAATTTTCAGTGAATTTCAATAACTTGTTTACATTCAGATTATTAGCATTACACTAAAACCGAGTGTGCGCAGAGCGTCAATTTTCAGTAAATATATGGAAAATTATAATAATATTTGAACTGTTTATCGGACAAACGATTGTAATACATAAAAATAATCAGAAAAATAAGGGGGACATATTAAAACAATTTTGGGTTTTATTCTGATGTAATAAGAATATAGTTGCCATTCCAAGATTTTTTTTTATGTTATTAAATTTTAATGAAACCAACTTTTAATCTAATTAAAAAGTTATTTTCTGCAATCTCCATGTACTAAATCTTCTATCTACCGAATTCCGTAACTCTAGAAGCAAAACTGTGGATTTGTATAAGGATCAGACGTACAGACAACTCACTTTTATATATAGAGAGATTTTTAAGGACATTTTTACTAACAGTATTGATTTTCTAAAAAAAAATTTAATTAATGAAAGTGGAAAATTTACAAATGTTCAATTCTGTGAAGTCCTAGAAGATTATGTAAATTATTTCTGCTTTAACCATATATAAACCAGAGCTGATTAAAGATACTTTCTCAATTTGCTTCTCTCGTTTTAGGAGTAATATATCCTAACTAGATGTTTTATTAAAGTAATCTAAGCTTCTTTACTGCTTGCATAAATTATTTTGAAATTTTGGTGAATTAAGTCATGTGGGGTTGGTGGTGATTCTCCAAAAAATTAACAAGTACCTCACAAATTAATTTCCTTGTCAAAATTTATTACTCCTTAGAATTCTAGTTTTACTCTTCCTCGACGAGTTTTCCATTTGTGTTCTATGACTACTTCTTTTAGCGAGTAATACAAAAGTAACAATATGGTAGAATTTTCCATCTTCCTAAATTACCCCATTAAAGCTACTCTAGTGGGAAAACGATAAATAATTAATAAAAAGTCTTCTGTGCAATTATAATGAAATAATGAATTAATAACCATATAAATGACTCTAAATGCAACTAATACATAAAATGTACGTGCGTCAAAAGTAAGAGCCTCAAATAAGGTAAAAGACTTCTAAAAAATTTTAATCTGGAAACAGGTAAACTACTCCAAACTTTAATTGCAATTATTATAAATATTAAAATATTAAAAAAATGTAGCTGTTATGGTTTTTCATTAAAAAAAATGTTAATCTGATTTTCAAAAAGAGTTAAATCAACCTTATTAAGGCCACCAATTAGACCAATAGTATTATGTAAATACGTTTTTATAATTTATTGTCTTAATCAAAAAGCTCTTAGCTGCACCCTCAAAGAGTTTGCTGACACATGACCTGAAAACACCTGAAATGTATGAAAAATATGTTGTTGTAGCTATGTGTTCGCCATATTGATGAAACTGAAAAATAATAATAACCAAAAAAACCATTATAAAGCCTAATATATTAATGATGCACAAAATATAAAGATGTTTAAAGATTTTTAAATTGCATAAACAAATTTAAAAAAAACTCTTAAGTGCAATTCATAATGTTGCATTACAAACAAAACAAAATACCTTTTCAACTTAACAGAAGAGTGAATAATGAGAAAAAACGAGTTTTTATTTGCGAAATATCTTTTGTTTCCAAAAGATTAATTTTGATCATGGGGTTGTCTCTATAGAAAACGCACATATTCTCAATTAATAGGGCAGATTTCTCAACAGATACAAGTGAGTGTATTAAATTCCATGGTCTTATTTGGGGTACCTGTATTAGTATGGTTTTCATTTTTAGTTAAAAGCAGTCATTCATATAGGTTTTTTTTTTTTTTTTTTTTTTTTTTTTAACCATCCTAGCAGATAAATACTAACACTAAAAATCAAAGTGATAGATGGCTTAAAGTTAAAACACAAATTATTTATTTAATGTTATAACTTCTAAAACCGCTTCGTTTATTTTATCCTAAAAAAATTTGATTGAGCTATATTGATCTAATTATCAGATTAGTATTGTTACTTGAAAAAAACAACTATTATTTTTGCACACATTTATACCAAGTAACTTGCTGCAGTGAATTAATTTTTAAGTTATTACAGAAGAATTATTCAAGAAGATAATTTAAACTAACATACTCTGAAGTTTTTAAAAACTTCATTTCAAAATGATTAAGTAGAAAGATGCCCTTTCATTACTCGTTTCTTATTTATAAAGATCCCGCTGCTGGTTCAAGAAAGTATAATAAAAGATTATTTCAATTCATTTGGTAATAAAAAAATTCCTCAAATAATAAGCTTTATGGTAAGACTTAGATACAAGTTGTAAATTAAACAAAAAATTCTAACATTATGTAAACAATGCCATACAAGAGATATAAAACATTGTAGCTTAAAAAATTGATGTTTCCGCTTATATGAATCCTGCCGACCAAATGGTATAGTGGTTAGCGTTCTAGCTTCTAGACCGTGAGGTTGCGGGTTCGAGTCCCGTGTTGGCATGGGTGTTTGTAAATGTATGTTGGCTTGTCTAATGAAGAATGTTTCGGCGCATTATAGCCCTCGTGTTGCTGACGGCGCCAGATAATCTGAATACAACCAACCAACTTATATGAATCCTATTATCAAAACATCCAACGCAATATATCAGATATCTAAATCCAATAAATTATACTAATATTTAAGATAACTCAAATCAAGTTGATATAGAAAAGCATTAAAAAAAACTTTGCCGTAAAATAACCTTTAAAATACTTTTTGATTATTTTTGTTGTACCCGCATTCTTAATCTACTTGTCTTTGTAAAACATACTATTGATTAAGAAAATAAATACAAAACCTGATTTTAAACAGTATTTAAATATTAAAAAAGGCATCGGACATTGCTAAGTAAAATAGATCAAAGGTCAAGAAAATCTCTTAAGCAACATGAAATAAACATTACACAATTTTTAATTCCAAATTGCGACTAAAAAATGCTAATGGTACCATCATTACCATAATACACTTTCAAGCTACGAGTATAAAAGTTTCCTGACGGATTAAATATTCCATTTAAAAAAAAAAGTTTAGTTACATAAAAACATGCCTTTATAATGACAACTAGTATTTCGAGGAAAAACATTTATATTTAACAAGTCAAATGCAAGAGGGTTATTTAACTAGTTGTCGAATGGTTTAAATTTATTTTTGTTTGGTATTTCTTCTACTAAACCTTTTTTAATGAACGGTATTGGTAGAATTATTCATAAGATATTATAAAGATGCTTTCATTTCAATTTATGATGCATCCAAAAATGAAAAATATCGATGCAAGTTTTTAGCTTTGCATAAGTGAAAATAGAAAAGTAGTAAGTACAAAAAAAGGAAGGGTACAGTATTCAGGATCAAGGATATTTACGGGTGCTGTTATCAAAGGAAGTGAATTATGCTCTGCAAGTTTATGCTCTGACATTCCTGTCAAAAGTTCACATCGTAAATAATTGGAAGGCTTTAAGTTTATTACAACGGAGATAAAGTTTATGCATCCTCTTGAAAACGAGATGAAAAAATTAAATTCAAATATAGTATGTGATATAAATTCATTGTAACCTTTCTTGTGCTAAATATTTCCGACGTGAAACCAACCTTTTCAATTACTTTGGAGGTATTTGTGGTTATAAGATAACATAAAAATCTGAGGCTTAGGTTCTAATACTGTTATTTAGTATCAAGAAGGGAAGACAAGAGATTTTTTCCTGCACTGTTAAAAATGTTATTCCTACTTGCACCAAAAATTGGTTGCCATTTAGCTAAACCAACGTTTGGTGCTTAGTTTCACGATTTAACGGTGCTTAGTTTGAAGATTTAATGGTACTACCTCAGACCGTAGTCCGAGGTAGCACCGTTAAATAGTGAAACCAAGCACCAAATGTTGGTTGCAGCTAAATAGAAATCAATTTTTGGAGCAAGGTGGTATAGAGCAAGGTGGGATTTTAACAATGTGTATATGGGGGGGAGGGGCGACAAATAATAATTCTTACACCACTTTCCAAGGGACAATTGTTTTAGATAGAACAGCGAAAACATCCTGGCGAACTCACTCATCACTAATTCTCGCTCTTTCCCTGAAATTTGGCACAGGTTGTCTTCATGGTTAATTAGGAAACCTATTTAAAAATACCGCCTATATTAATGGCTTGTCTTTCTACTGACTACATCCTCCATCAAAAGAATTTTTCGAGAACATTCCATGAAATAACTACTTCGAATTTTTATTACACTTGTGGATTGTTATTTTTGGGAAACATGAATATGTTAGCTCTTGATATTTTACATAAAAATGTAAAGAGTGTTATACATTATAAATCATGTTCTTCCAAGAAATTTACTTCCGAAAGTGCTTTCTCTAACAATGAAATGTCAACAGGTCAACGCTCCTTCCTACTACATAGTGAGATATGTTTAATATTTATAATAATCAATTTTACAGATTTTTGTAATGGACCATTCTATACTGAGACTGTAATTGGCAGGGAAAAATCTTGACGTATAATTTACTTAATTCTCAACTCAAATATTCTTTTTAAAAACATAATCTTCAACATGTTAAATACAATTAGTAAATTAATTATTTTATTTTTGAATTTAGTAGTTACCAACCTCCTTGCTTAAAGAACCGTACTAAAGAATCCAATCTAACATAAACATATAATGTCATTATTTCTTCGTAAAATATATATTTTAAAGTAGGTCTATTGCCTGATGCCCAATAATAGAATTTTACATTTTGCTTTTCACGTAGAAACATTTTTGGAGAGGGGCATTTTCTTTTTCAATCTGACTCGTAAATGCATGATCGTGAGTAATACAGGGTAATCGAAAAGTAACATTAATTTACCAGAAATCATGAGAAGAGTGACAATAACTAAAGAAATATATGTGAGTAAAAAGATGTGCTTTTCACGGAAATGCTCAAAAAAAAATTCACACAAATTAAAAATGAAATTGTTTTTTTTTTATCAACAGATGTGGTTTTTTATTAAAATATTAAAAATTAGCAGACCACTGCCTCCTTAAATAACATTGAGAAGTTGCACATAGATGATAATATTGCTTATTTTGATTTAAAAATAAACTTTTGTTTTGTTTGAGGAAACCATATTTAATCTCACAATTGTTCGTAATTTATCGAATTTTCCACGGTTCTGTGGCTTTTATTTCATTAAATACATTTTTTTTTTTTTTTTTTTTTTTTTTGGCAAAAAATCTGCTGAAACGATAACATTTCTTCCGTACAACCAATTCTAAAAAGTTAAACATCAAATATTATCGCAACTTGTATTAAATAAAAGAAACATTCAAATTTCAAACTACTTAAAACCTACGATAAATTTTGGGTAAATAAATTTTATGTTAAGCGTGCTTCTGCTAGGTTTCCTTACCAACCAGACATTTCAGCAATTATTATAATTTTTTTATCCCTGACTTTCACAATTCATTATATTCTAATTCAGATATCCCCAGTCTTAACCTGAATTATCTCTGCCTTAAGGGCACACCGCCACTTCATCAACGGTTAATCGACCACATCTCGTGGGCCAGTTAATCACCGTTAAAGCGACTCTGGAAGTAAACACCCACCGAAATGCCTCCTTGATTCCCTCGTAATCATCAATCACGCTGCACAACTGAGAAGCTGTCAGTAGCACAGATACGACTCAACTCGATACCCTCCTACCCCTTCTACTACCTCTAACACAATGCAGTCCCTCGCCATTGAGAACAAAGTGGATGGAGTAGGAGAATTTCCACTTTGTAGAGTTATCGTCTGCTTGCATCAACATCAAAAAAGGAAGTATTTGTTTTTCTACACTCGATATTATTTTAAGGGATGGACGTTTTAATAATAGTTTGTTTCTTAAACTTTAAATAATAGAAAACGGTAGATTCAAATTTCTTAAATCACTTAGTCCCAAAAACATATACAGCGGGGGAAAAGTGTGCGTTTTAAAAATGTAAGTGGGAGTATATAAAACAATCCTAATTTCATGGATTTTATGCACATGATATACCTAAATTAAGCATTTAAAATGCAATGATAGCATACATAGCCCTGTAAAATGTTGAGTTCTTTCAATCTCATAAACAGCAACAACAACAAATCTTAAACATGATGAGTGTTTTTATATTGACATTCTGACGTATTTTTTGTCCTTTCAAATAATGAAAACAGAAAAAATACTTTAAAGTTATAATAAAAGCTAAGCAAACACTTTTATTCCATTTGTTAATATAATTACTTAAGGAAATGCTTTGAGATATATGCTTCAGATGTTTTAATTTTCTTAGTTAGAAATTTTATAGTAGTATTGGGAGAGAACTTTTGAGGGGACCACGCATTTTAATTTCTTCTTCCTTGTATTTTTGTGAAAACTCACTTAATTTTAAAATTATTCATACAGAATGGATGCTTTTTGAAAAGAAATAACGGTACTTGCATAATACCCCATTAACTACTGACATGGAAAATAGTTCACCAAGCCAAGACAATGATGACCAGGAAAATTATGAATATTATATTATTAGAAGCTATATTTTAATACAAACAATTTTCTACCAGCCTAAGAACCTTCTGCAGATACCTAGAAAATTATTCTTATTAAACATAACTCTGATGACAAAGAATTTTAAATTTCACAAATAAATAAAAAATTGTATCAATTGAGAATAATTATTCATACATCTTACTAAAAAAGTAAAAGATTTTAGAAAAGGCACAACAAAAAGAACACTATTAATTATTACGAAACATTTGTTTTTAAAGCGGTATAATGTTCTGACATGTATTTTCTCTGTTGACCCCCAAGAATGACCCGTATACCATGTGATATTGAAGAAACATTTAATGTCTGAAATTGTGTCCTCTTATTGTTGAAGACATAATAATACTCTTAGAAAATTGGAGTTCATTTATCAACAAAATTGTCATCAAGCTAACAAGTTTGGACGACAAATTAGGCAAGAAAACTTATTACCAAGTTCTCAAGCACTTATCTGAAACCTCTTTTTAGAGACAAAATATGAACTTCTCATGACTTACTTCCGGTCGCATTGTCAGTGTGGGAACTCGTCGCTACCGTTAAGAAACCATTAATTTTTAACGTATTAATAAAACATTGATGATTTTGTCTCAAAACGTTGACCTTCAGAGGATTTTTACAAGGTGTCCAAAAAGCAAATGCAGTTTTCAAAAATTAATAAAAATAAAAAAAAATGGAAAATGGTAGAAATGCATTGTTTGCTGCATTCTACTTGGTCTCAAAAATATTTATAAAATGCACAAACAGATGGCATTATTTAATGGAAAATAAAGATGGAAAAGCGCAGTCTGAACTTATTGCAAAAACTATAGAACGATGTTTTAATTACCCCATGGAAATGGTGGTTATTTTGAAAATATCATTTCAAGGTGCAAGCCATTTGTTTTAGTTTCTTGAATCAACAGTTTTCAAAAATGAATTAGAAAAAACGATAAAAATGTATCATTTGCTGCATTCTTCTTGGGCTCAAATATAGTTATGAAAATCACCAACAAAGGATAATGGGGATTAGGGTGGATCGAAAAAAAAAATTCAGAATTTCAAATCCGACATATGGGGGCTTCTAAACCACGAGGTTGCGGGTTCGAGTCCCGTGTTAGGCATGGGCCCTCGTGTTGCTGACGGCGCCAGATAATCTGAAAACAACCAACCAACCGACCTATGGGGAAAAGATGTTCTATGGTATATAGTTACATGGAAAAATAATTAAAAAAATTAAATTTTAAGTTCAGTACTGCCACAAAGAGCATGAAGTTTAGGTATTTGAGCTTTTTTATAGTAAAAAGTCAAAGTCAATTAAATTTTTTTTCTGAAGAATTTCAAAACCTACCTGTACGGAAAAGATGTTCTGAGGTACATTAATTAAGGGAAAAATAAAATAAAAATAATAAATTTTATGTTAAGCTCTTTGCAAGGGGGATGAAGTTTTGTTATTTAAGCTTTTTAATGGTAAAATGTCAAAGTATTTGTTTAAGTGAAACAGGCCTTTAGTACTTTTAAATGTTTATTGGAATGAGAGGACATATACTAAATGGTTACAGAAAAAAAAAGCTTAGGAGCATATTAAAGATTCTTAAGAATTAAATCAAGAAAAATAAAAAATAAAAACTCGGAATTACAGTGAACGCTTTTGGTGTTTAAAACTGGCTTGAGGTTTCGTGATTCCAGGCTATTTCTTTTTAAACCATCTCTTCTATATGATCCGCTTACAGCAGAAAATGCTTCTGTGACTATTCGTTCTGCAAGCTTGAGTACAACAGGGATACTCCTTGATAGTAGGTAATACTATACTATTGCCGTAGAAATGATTGCTGGGTTTACTATTGCTCCTGAAATCATGTCATCACTAAATCGTTCTGTCACATTCTCCCACTTAATCAAGTTCACATAATCTGTCACACAAGGGTCAAAAGTTGGTATGTTTAAGATACGGATATTAATCGCTAAAAGGGTTTGGATTGCAGCAGACCTTTGGACTTTGCGCAAATTCAAAATTCTTTGGAGGACCGATTCCTTTGTGTTATTTATGCCGTCAGCTAACATTGATATCAGGATATTTTCAGGAAAGCCCAAACCCCCGTTTCAAAAATTACTGGATCGATGACTTTCTTCAAATCAAATGAGAAATAGCGCGATAGAAAGATTGATTGATGCAAATGATCTACACCACAGATTACCGATTGTTTGGTTTTGATCTTGAATCACATAGGTGCCTAGACTTTTACGATGAACGTAATTAATTTACTTTGGTTGGACTTCTTCTAAGCCAAATAAATCATGAGAATTCTGTTGGGGGTTGTAAACCACCTTGAGGGGCGAATCTTTCCAGAGTTTCACTTCAACGGCCCTTTGCTGCTTTGTCCGCAGTGATGGCTTCACAAATTTTTACTAAGCACAGTTGATCAGTATTTAAGTCTTTCTTGTTAGTCAGTTCGCATAGGTTGGGTTTACGTGAATGAAACTACATGTAGTATATCGCATACGGTCACTCTTTGGCTTGGAACTGGCACACAAACCATTGTAGTGGACGCTTCAGAATCAGTTCCATATTTCGTATAACACCTCCTTTGATACCTGTGTTGACAGACATCTATTATCGCAACCAACATTGTTGTATCCATGTCATTGTCGACGCATGACCTAGCCGACCAAACGGTATAGTGGTTAGTGTGCTAGCTTCTAGACCGCGAAACGAGTCCCGTGTAAGGTATGGATGTTTGTAAATGTATGTTGGCTTGTCAAATGACGAATATTTCGGCGCATTATATCCCTCGTGTTGCTGACGGCGCCAGATAATCTGAAAACAACCAAGTTGACTCATGAACAAAACTTACGATGTGATTTCCTTGAGATAGCTTTCAGTTAATTTTCTAGCTTTGAAAGCGCGATATTTGTAGTAGTATGAACTTATTTTTTTTCAAAATGTTGGAGTGGTCATTTATTGGTATTAAAGCTCGTTTCCAGGTCTTTTCTAACTTACTTTCAAATTATTGACAGGCGGAGAAAAGTGTATTTAAATACACTGTACTTTGCTTCTCTTTTTGAATGCCAATATACGCACCTAATTACGTCTTTCGTACGTAGGAAGCATAATCGTGGGCATATAACAGCCTGATCCAAATATAGGACAAATCATGTCTTTTCTTAACAACGCCACAGTACAGTATTAGTCCAAGTAGACAAACAAACAAATGTCACATAGTAAAATTGTAATTTAATTTACTTTACAAGAACACCGTTCACCGATTAGGCGTTGAATTCCATAAGCCGCTGCACTATAAGGTTGTAGGGCTGATTCAACGGTGATATGGGGGGGAGGGAGTTGGGTAAAAAAGGTTGAAATGTACATTGTACTACTAATTAATCAGTAATCATAACTTTTTTTGGATTTATATTGTAAAAAACAGTTATTTTTAGTGTAAAATCATTTAACTAAAATTATGACTTTTTGCATTTTTTCGAAAATTCAACCCCTTTGTGGCAGTGCAAAATTTTTAAATTATTTTTTTTTTTATTATTTTTCCCTAATCTCTGTATCATAGAACATCTTTTCCCCATAGGTAGATTTTAATTAATAATATTTTTTTTTCTCCATAGAAGAACGATCCACCCTAATGGAGATGGAGAAAAAGCGTTCTAAACATGCTACAAAAAATTACAAAACAATGTTTCAATTGCATTACATTGTTGCTGGAAATGGTATTTATTTTGAAAACAACAATTCATAACTTATGCAGCATGTTCAGACCGTTTGTTTCAGTTTTTTCAATCAATAGGGGTGAGAATTGTGACTATTTTTAAAATTGATAGGATAAAATTCTCTGCTTTCCCAAGAAGAATACAGCAAACAGTACATTTCTAGCATTTTCCATTTTTGTTTAATTTTTTTATAAATTATCAAAAATCGTCAGTCCATTTTGGGACATCCTGTGTAAGCTTCTCCATAGTAATGCATTAACCAAAATCACATAAAACCTAAAACACGCACTAAGCTAACGAATAAAAATTTAAGCCCGACCAGAAATCAGTCCAGGTGTCTCTTTGGCAAACCACCTGGACATCGTTAAAGCATTACGTATATTCACCGGAGTCCAGCGAAACGTTGTTGTCCAATCACTCCTCATTAAAGAGAACTCCGTTAATGAATTCCCAGAGAACCCTCACTTCTGTAAAACCACACCAAACGCCTCAATCACGAATGTTTCGATCAGCGATTGAAACTTGAATAGAGTCCATGGACCAATGAAGGACCATACCATGATCAAGGTTATGCGCAGGGAACTTCAATTTTAATAAACTAGAGGGGCCTTGCAGAATATAATTACGAATGGGCTGCAATCGTAGTGTAAATAACATATTCCGAAATAGGCGTGTGTAGATTAGCTTGGATGGAAAGTTGTGTTTCATTCTGATGACTTCAGACAGCTTGGTGGTTGTTGATTGGGTTAAAATTGTTCGGTGGTAGTGTTATTAAATGTGTATTATTGGTTGGAAGTTGTTTGCAATTTTACTACGCAATGTTTTGGATTTGTTATATTTGCGGTAGGTATATTATATTATTCTTCTGTGCATGATGGCGGAATAAAATGGATTGCTCAATAATGGAATGCGAAGTAGAGTGTTTGCACAAAGTTAAATCAACTGTAAGCTAAAAACATATCAATCTAAAGTAAACAGCTACAATAAAACCATGCATTTCATCTTTCATACAAACAATTCTTTTGAGTGTTCTTATAAAAATATATTCAATAAATACATGCTTTAAATACTCTTCAAATAATGACGAAAAATGTTTTCTCCTATTCTCACTTATGTAAATATAATAATAATAGTGATTTAACCTAATCAAATTTTTTCACAATTCTTTCTAAAACGTGAAAAGTATTTTATTATATTAATTGATTACCTTTAATATTGCAATTCTTCTGACAGTTTACGAATGAAGTGTTTAACAGGAGTATTTCAGAATATTTTCAATATCAATTAAAATACATCACTGTTTATCTAGTTATTAACAAAACTTAATGTACGATGATTTATGACCAGGATACGTTATTTCCAATCACTTTAATATACTGTCCAAAGACTTTTTTCCCAATTTTATCGGGAAAAAGTTTAAATATTTAATTAAATATTACATAAATTACATTTTGCATTATAAATCAATTTAAAAATTTCATTTATTTCTTAAATAATTACAGCTGTACTTTTATTAACATTATATTATGTACTTTCAACTAAATCCAATAATTTAATAATATAATCCTTAAACGCAAAGTTTTCAATATAAATCCTTTACATGCATTGACAAATTTTATGTGCAAATGCAACACATTGAACTCAGATCTCGTTTGACCACTACGAACAAAAGATCCATTCCAAACTATTTACTAATTTTTTTTACACCATAAATTGATTGAATGCATTGTTATCCACAACGACTCTATCTGCCAAGGCTCAGTTCGATTGGATGACGGCAATTGCGTAAATTTGCCTTCCGAAGATTTTTCCACGTCACTTTTAATAGATGAAGATTTCTATGATTAGATATCGTTAAATTAATCAAGTTTGAAATAAGCTTGGTATCTGGATAATAGACCGTGAGTACAAACTAATAAGTCTGATATAAAGCAATAGAAAAGTGTGTAAAAGCGGCCTTTATGTGACAACCTCAAACTTGATTGAAAACATTTTCATCAAAAACAAGTGTACCTGAAAAGCTTCAAAGTTTCAGCTTAATCGAATGATGTGAAGTAGGTGTATTAGTAATCACAATCGTTAATTGAACCGTTTGTAAAAATGACCTTTGAATGACAGTGACAGCTCCCCAAACTTTATACAATATATTCTTATGGACAACGAATCAATCAGTTAAATATCAGCACGATTGAATGACAGCAAGGCGGTTTACTAATATTCTGAAGCTCTAATAGAAGTATGAGTAAAATCGGCTGTTAAGTAGCAGTGACAGAACCCAAAACTTGATATAATGCATAGTCACCGATATCGAATCTATCTGCTAAGTTTCAGCTAGAATGAGTGACGATAAGTGGGTAAATTAGGCCTTTACATATTTACCAGGCAGCCATAAATATGCGAAATCGAAGTAAATATAAAGGATTTAAAAATACGCATTTTTAAAGTATCGCAATTGATTTAAGGGAATTTCATAAATCTTATACGTCCATTTTCTTAAATCTGCTATCTTGAAAATAAATTCCCAGATATTTATTTTCAATGTACGATATTTATCTAGAAACTGTTTACTTCCTTATTTCCGATATTAACAATTTGGTAACAAAAGGTTCATTCAATGATATATATAAGCATGTGCTAATTTAAGAGGGACAGTCAGTTTGTGCATTCCCTATAGATGAATAGCTTATCCTAATGTCCTAAGGCTTATTTTAAAGACATTATCTGCTAAAGAATTACATTAAACCATATTAATTTTTCACTAGATATAATAATAGTAATAAAATTGCATTAACAAAAATTTAATATAAAATTTAACTGTGAGTTTTTTTTTATTATCTTGTAAAAAAAATTATAAGCTAGCTTATAAAAAATTAAAAATTAAAAATAAATATTTATTTTCCTCTCAAGTTTTGTTAAGGATGTTTTATTACTGTTGCTATACCTTGTGAACAATGTATGTTTTAAAATGATACTTCGGAAGGTATTACAGCCAAAAAAAAAGAAACATTGGAGAAGGAACAACATGACAATTCCTTTTAAAATAAATAAGCACAATGTTTAAAGATGTTTTCCATTTGTTGGTATGATAAATCCGTTTAGTTAAATAAAGTTTTATCTCTAAAGACTTGGCAAATTTGTGCATAGTTACAAGACTTACAAAAATAAATACATATAAATTTTTGCAAAATACTTTAGGATTACGCTGAACTAAAACTGAAAAGATTTAAAAAAAAAAACTAAACGCTATCTTAATGGACGAAATAAAAGTATCCATATCCCAGAGATAAGAAAACTATTCAGACATTCAAAAGAAGTTATATCCCCTATGGCTCCATTTATTTTAAGGATCGTTAGAGACCATTTTTTTCTTAAGAAATATTCTACTTCAAATGGACATCAAAACTGCATCTAATATCTGATCCCCATCCGCGAAATAATCTAAATCGAAAAAGATATATTCAAAATACATTTCAATACCTTTCCCTGCAATTCAAGAGACATATGTTACCCACGTGTCGAATATGATCATAGGTAAAAAGAAAAAAGTAAGAATGATAGCGCCATTTGAAAAACGATTAGAAATCAATTACATACGGTAGCTCAGTTTTATTCTTATCATTCCTCTGCACCACTTACCTATCCAGAACACTTGCACACTCGTCTTTTCGTTAATGATTCTAATCTAAGGACACTTCTTACAAGGCAACTTTTTTCTTCAGGGTTTGGAGATCTTTAAGATTCCCCTTAAATCTCCTCCTTTTTATACAGATATTTATTGATTTGGAAAGAGTTCTGTAAAACTACAAAAGAAATAATTTTAAGGTATTTGTAAAGTGATACGAGTTTCGAGATGGTAATGCCTCTTGCCATGGTTGGGAAAATCTGCTTCAGAGCTAAGCAATGATCGTCAGCATAATATGAGGGAAGATATAAATCTATTCTCATTTTTTTTCTTTGTTCTTCTTTCTTTTAAAGAAGGTAAATGGAAAGATTATATGGCAACTGGGAATGAATTCTTTCCGAAGTTCGACGTAGAAATGATTACTACTAGAGTTACAATAGAATGCGGTGAAACGGGAGATGAAGTTATGAATGGATTTTTTTTCCATTCTCCTGTCATTTCTGAAAGCTATTAATATTGTTTTGAGGCTAGAAAATGCTTCCAAAAACTTTGAATAACTTTTAATTTTAATATGGCTTGCTGAAATAGATTAAAATTCCTCTATTCTTTTCAGGCATTTCCAAATATTTAAATTGTATTTTGTCAATTCAAGTTCCTTAAATTTCAAAGTTTTAATTCAAATAATTTTAATGTATAATATTACTCTTGACGTTGAAAGTAAAGAATTTTTCTAAAAGCAGTTACAAATTTATTGGGAAAATTCATATATGTGCTTCAAATTGGGATCAAAAACTTTTAAATCATGTCACATTCTAAGCTGCTTTTTGTAACAAAATTTTGTCGTCAAGAGATTTTGTCATCAAATGTCAAAACCCAAAACAAATAGCAATTGAAAGAGATTTTCATTTCCCATTCTTTATCAAGTAGCTAGGTTCGTTTAGAAATTGTAATCGGATGGGCCATGAGTAAAATTGTGTGTAAAACCAAACATTTTAGTGGTGGTGACTATTACAATCCAACTTGGTTATCATATATTTCTCCACGTAAACAGTTCATGGGTTTCTAAAAGATTCGAACTTTCTTTTAAAGAATAAACTGTAAAACAAATTAATGAAATTCAATAAGTGCATGCTTAAAATATTATGCCTAAGTTCATACTATAGTTAAATAACTTCAAGAAAACTTAAAGGGATTTATCTTTTAAACTTTAATATTAATCTAAATATATAATTCTTTAACATCCTGGTTCGAATATAAAAAATATATGTATATGGAGGGTTGTATTGAATATTAGTATAAGACACTAATAGTCTAAATACACAACATCTTAATAATATAACTAAAACAATAAAATAAATATGAGAAATTAAATAAAAAAATAGCAATACTGTAAACACATCCCAACATTTCTAGCAGAAATTAGTCTTTTGATAACCTTTAAGTGAATCGCTGAGTGAAAATTTGTTGTACGATTCGCTTCGCTTTAATAAAAAAGATCGTTCAACACTAACAAGACCAAAGAAATGCAATCGGTTCAAAGGAATTTTGAAATACTTTCTCGGAAAGTAAACAACATATATGTTGAATTACAAGTTAGATCGTCATTGAGATACAACTTCATTTCCTTTTATAAAGTTCAATAACTATAAAGTACTTGAAATAAATAACAAATATCGTTAAAAGACAAATATTTTGTTCAAAAAATATATATTTTAAGTTCTACAACTCTATTGAAACTCTAATAACTAGTTATCATACTTGAATTAGCTAAGTATTGAAAACTTTCTTAAAGTGCTAATTACAACTAAATTAAACTATAAACACAAACTGAATTAAATATGAACTAAACATCACAACATATACATAACTTCCATTACTGATGCACTAATTTAGGAAGGCTTTTTAGTTTGTAATATACCTCCAAAAGAAAAAGTTTCTTATTCTCTTGCAAAACATTTCAATACATCCCATGTAAAACAAAAGAACATCCTAAGTTAATTTAAATCACTCGAAAATCCCCACATTCCCTTTCCTTCGAAGTGAAAGAAAACATTGTTATTACTCTAATTAAAATTGTTATTATTCAACTTTGCCTAGCGAAGCAATACGACATCTTCCACACATTGAATTTAATTAAAATCTCTTAAGAAAACACATGCTACATTAACAACCAGATTAGTTCGACTCTGAGCTTAATTGTACGCATACGTTAGCGTAATTAAATTGTTGGTTTTCCTAAGCCTGAAACAGAGATACAAAAAGCTTTTAAAATTACATTTTCTTTCCATCGCTTTTACGCGTCATATATATATTACATATATATATACATTCATAAACAGTTTTGGTCCTTACTAAAAAACTATTTAAATTTTGAATATTATTAATTTTTCTAACAACTTTTGAGCTAAATTCAGTTTCTGTTTAATGTATATGTTGCATAAAATTTTATCATAGTGCTTTTCAGTATTTATTAAATGAGGTGGGGGAAAAATGGTGGTAAAATCCGGCAGAGTATATTATATTCATTTGAACACTATCGACTGAAAATATAGCCCTATTTTTAAATCATGACAAATTATATTTTACAATTAATTATGCATATTTGATTATTTTAAAATTTATTATACACATATTGCCACCATTTTCGACTATCGTAAGGGAAAATAGAGGTGATTCTAAATTAAGTGTACATTCTAATAAAAATATATTTCATTCAATATAAAATAAAATAAACTCATTACAGCGTATTTTTAAATAATATATAAAACAAATTATTACTAGAATATATACAGAAATAATTTCCACCTGACTGTTGAATTTAGGTTCATTTCTTAAGTTTCAAATACAGCTGGACATACAGAATGCCATCATAAATATACCGAAAAAATATAATAGTTCCTCATTATTATCTTTGTCGCACTTCATATAGTAGAACTCGTTAGGATTGTACATAGACATGGTGTTTTATAAACATTTTGCAGCATGCTCACCCAAAACAAATTGTTCAGTGTCACTCTCCCTACTCTTTTCTTGGTGAAAACACTCCAACACTAAGTAGTTGAAACGTATGACTGCAGTCAGGTAAAAAACAGAATTTCTTGAGATCTCCTTAGCTGCTTTACCGAATTGCATTTCAAGTTTCTTTCTGAAATTTGACATGTATACTTGACACTTATATATAAGAATGGGTTTCATTTGGTTTTGACAAAATTTTATTCATTCGTAGTTCGAATAATGTACTATGCCTCCACCCGGAGACATCAAACATAAGAGTTCCACTAAACTCAATAACATTCATTTATAATCGCTGCAACAGTAAAATGTTCCTGGTTCCTCCAGCAATCATATTCCAGCAAAAATGTTCCTCCAGTAATCATGTTCCAGCAAAAATGTCCCTCTAGCAATCATATTCTAGCAAAAATGATCCTCCAGTAATCATGTTTCAGCAAAAATGTCCCTCTAGCAATCATATTCCAGCAAAAATGTTCCTCCAGTAATCATGTTCCACCAAAAATGTCCCTCTAGCAATCATATTCCAGCAAAAATGTTCCTCCAGTAATCATGTTCCAGCAAAAATATCCCTCTAGCAATCATATTCCAGCAAAAATGTTCCTCCAGTAATCATGTTCCAGCAAAAATGTTCCTCCAGTAATCATATTCCAGCAAAAATGTTCCTCCAGTAATCATGTTTCAGCAAAAATGTCCCTCTAGCAATCATATTTTAGCAAAAATGTTCCTCCAGCCATCCAAGATTAATAAACATGCTGCTAGTTCTTGATAAGCAGCAAATTATGGTAAGTATACTCTGCAGGCATGCCATACATCAATTTTACCCCACCACATAAAAAAAAATTCATATAAAATAGAAATTAGAATTTCATTTTTTAATTTTTATACAGTTCTGTTTTCTTAGAGATTTTCTGCTATTCTTCAAAAATATAGAGATTCTGTCTTTTTATAAAAAAAAATATAGGAGAAAGTTTATTAACAACACATGTTGATTGCTACATTCAGTGTACATAAACAAATACAAACACAAATTTTAAGACCAACAACAGAAAAAAGAAAAAACGAATCTGAGCCCATTAATTGTGTTTCGAGATTACAAAACCTAATTAGATATTACTTAACTTAACCTTAAAATGTATTTCAGCAGAACAAAAAAAGTAAAAAACATCTAAATTTATTGTGAAAAATTGAATTTTTAAATATAGCCCCCATTTTCCCGCTTACCACCATTTTTTCTCTGCATGACACTAAATTATTTTAATGTACTTTGTTTTATTATAACGTATTTTAATCATTTTTTCTCATTGGCATATTTTTAAACGAACAAAAACTTTTAATTATTGGTTAATTATAATTTCTTTTCATTTATATCCTATATTATTTAATAAATATTAAAACTTACAAAATTACAAGACTTTAAATACTTTTTATTACAAAAATTTCATTTTTTTTTAATTAAACTAATTTTGAGGTAAAGATACATTAACTCTCTCTACAGATGCATAAACAATAAACAAAATTCGGGGGGGAAACGTCGAGTTTTGTTTTAGAAGTCAAAAATAATATTCAAAAATTTATTACAATTCACAAAAAACTGCTTTTAAATATTCTGATTACTATTTACTTTCAATTACCCATATGTATTGCATAGGGTAGTGAAAGTATAGTATTCAGTATTTTTTTGCATTTCTCCAAGTTTTGGAACATCCTGATTTCAAAAAAGAGATCTAGAAAAAATTTGTATGTGTGTGGGTGTCTGTGATCACCATAACTCCTAAGTAGGCTTGGGCGATGTATCGATACATCGTCCAAAACCGGTGTAAAATCAACACCGTCAAACCGGTGTCACTATTTTTGCATAACCGATACATCCCCATAATTTTTTACGAGAGCGCGATCCTTGCCTAGCACTCCAAGGACGAAGAACCGAGATGCCACAGGTGGTTTCGTTGGCCCCGTCCATAAACGCACTAATTTTTTTAATATATACTAGAATTTAGTGCTCAATTAGTGCTTTCAGAATCCACCATTAAAAAAATTAGTGCGTCAATATTTACCGAGAAATATAAAGATATGCGTGGGCGGGGCCAACGAAAAGGAATTGATTAGTGAATTATTATTACAAAATGGTCAATTTTGGCAAAATATTGACGCTCTAATTCTGGCGGTTGGGGATTCTGAAAGCACTTATTGAGCACTAAATGTTTGCATATGTGAGACAATTAGTGCGTCTGTGTGCAGGGCCAACGAAACGCAAGTGATTAGTGAATAATTATTAAAAAATTTCAATTTTGGCCAAAATATTGACGCACTAATTCTGGCAATTAAGGATTCTGAAAGCACTCATTGAGCACTAAAATTTGGCACCGGTCTTACAATTAGTGCGTGATAATTTACATCGGTTTAAGGCTCGCGAACATTCGACAATAAGCTAAAATTGGCGATTTTGGCCAAAATATTGACGCACTAATTTTGGCAGTTGGGTATTCTGAAAGCACTAATTGAGCACTAAATGTTTGCATATGTGAGACAATTAGTGCGTCTATGGGCGGGGTCAACGAAACGGAAGTGATTAGTGAATTATTATTACAAAATGCTCAATTTTGGCCAAAATATTGACGCACTAATTCTGGCAGTTGGTGATTCTGAAAGTGCTAATTGAGAACTAAAATTTGGCACCGGTCATACAATTAGTGCGTGATAATTTACATCGGTTTAAAGCTCGCGTACATTCGGCAATAAACTAAAATTGGCAATTTTGGCCAAAATATTGACGCACTAATTTTGTTAGTTAGGTATTCTGAAGCACTAATTATGCCCAACATTTTAACATATAATGATTGATGATTGCTTTTGTGGGCGGGGCCAACGAAACGGAAGTGACAAGTTAATAATTATTATAAAATGGTCAATTTTGGCCAAAATATTGAAGCACTAATTCTGGCAGTTGGGGATTCTGAAAGCACTAATTGTGCCCGACATTTTAACATATAATGAATGATGATTACTTTTGTGGGTTGGGCCAGCAGTTTGCCCTCCTACCCTCAATTAACCTTGAATTTTATGAAAAGTAATGACGCACTAAATTTTTGGATGGTGGATTCTGAAAGCACTAATTGAGCACTAAAATGTGTTATATATTAAAAAATTAGTGCTTTTGTGAGCGATACTAGCGTTTCGTTGGCCCCGCCCACGCATTTCTTTATATATCTCGGTAAATATTGACTCACTGATTTTTTTTAATGGTGGATTCTGAAAGCACTAATTTAGCCCTAAATTTTGGTATATATTAAAAAATTAGTGCTTTTGTGGAAGGGGCCAACGAAACGCACCTTGATGCCAGGATTGATGAGCGGGTTTTCTAAGATACTAAGAAACGTATTGAAACCGTCGACACCGAGCCATTTGAAACACGATACTTCAACACATCGGAGTAATCCACCCTGCATATGCGCGGTGTCTCCAAGACTGTATAGAAACGTACTGTAACAGCTAACACAGCGCCGTTTGAGACGAATTCCATTTGCTTTTGCTGGAGCGGTACTTCATCCGCATCGTGGTAATCATATCCACCTTCGGTATGTGCGATGTTTACAAGATTGTATAGAAACAAAGCGCCACATAAAGGCATCGCGCACTTAATCTCTCATACATGTTGAATTCGCTTTTGCATCCCCTGCCTTTTGAAATTTCAAATAAAGTTGGAAAAAAGTGCACATTTCAAGGGAAAAAAAGCACGTATGACATTTTGAAATTATAATTCAGTTTTACAATGTGTTTTTTTTTTTTTTTTTTAGGTCTCGCGTTTATTTCCTACTTCATTTTTACAGCTGAGTATTGAAATTTCGAGGTGGGTTTTCAGGCGCCAGTAGTCTAGTAATATTGGAGATTCGATGAAAGAAGTATTCCTTTTATTGCTTGAACATTTTTTTATTGTTTTCTCAACTCTTGAAAAACGTTTTGATTTTTATTTAATTTGTCATCAGATGTAAGACCTTTATATTCTATTTTTGGAATTCAATTGAGTATTTCCTAGACTTTTTGTGTTTCATTTTTTTTTTTTTCTTTTTTTTTTTTTTTTTTCTCTAACTTGGAAGAAATAAAATATAAAATTTTTGTATCTCTAAATCTTTTACATTAACTTCAGGATTTTTTTTTATCCAACATTTTTACCTTTTAAGAGCTTTGCTTTATTTATTAACTCAAGGGGATTGCAGTATTCTAGAGCAATAATTTATGTCTAATTCTTACATAGTTAAGATAATCAAGTTATTTATTACTATGATGGTTTGTTATAACTGCCAAAGTCAATATGAACTAGCTCATAGACTGATCACAGTTGTTGCTCTACATTGATTGCTTAAATACTTATAAACAATTTTTTTTCCCATTTACGTTGAAGGATTTTCTCTTCTGACTCGTAAGTAGGCCTGGGCGATGTTAACATTTCTGCATAGTGATATATCGGGAAGCAAACATCACGATGTCACGATACATCGCGATACTAACGGTGTATATTTTTTTTACAAAATACTACAAAACAACATTTTCATAACACGCTATATAGCCGAAAGTTATGCTTACTTAGCTTTGTAAAATTTTATTAAATTCCTTTACATGTTTTATAGATTTAGGAAGTTTATTTTAAATAACATGAGCAGCGACCGAATTATTTTCAGGGAGATACACAAAGCACCCAAGGGGGTATAAGCCAGTTATTATTATTATTATTTTGGTTTAATCCGGATTTTTCAATTTCTCTATCTTAATGAAATTTTACTTTGTTATTTTCCAGGGAAGAAGGGGGGGTGGAGGACAAGTGCACTTCCTGGCGGTGCACATGTTACTTTAGTTATTGGATATTCTTAATTATTAAATCAAAAACATACTTTATAATGAATATTTTATTACTTACAATAAACTATTATGCATTAATTTTATTTTTATTGTTTAACATTTAAAATTCTAATGATCTTTATTTTGTGCCCAAAAAATCTTCATTTCTGCATTTTTAAGAAGCAATGTTGGATTGAGACTTATGGAAATAAACTTTATTCAAATTGTACAAACTGAAAAAAAAAATATAAGATATTTATTTTCTTACGAGACCGAAGAGGAAATCCTTAAAGTGGATGGGAAAAAATCGTTTATAAGTATTTAAACAATCAAATTAGAGAAACAACTGCGATTAGTCCATGCACTAGTTCCCATTGATTTTGGCAGATGTAACAAACAGCTCATAGTAATAAATAACCAGATTATCTTAACTGAGTAAGAACTAGACAGAAATTACCACGCCAGAATACCGCAATCTCCTTACGTTAATAAATAAAGCAAAATAAAATAATAGCAAGATAAAAAAATCGTAATACTTTATTTCTTTCAAGTTAGAAAAATAATGAAAAAAAAAAAATCAAAAATGAAACACAAAAAGTATAGGAAATGCCCAAAAATAGATATCAAGGTCTTATATCTGATGACTATTAAATAACAATCATAATGTTTTCCAAGAGTTGAGAGAACAACATAAATAATGTTCAAACATTAAAGGAATACTTCTTTTATCGAATCTCCAATATTACTAGACAGCTGGCACCACCTGTCAAACGGCCCGATGTCGACGGTTTCCCTATGTTTCTATACAATATTGGGAACATCGATGTACATGATGTACTGCGCAAAAGCAAATGGAATTCGTTTCAAACGGCGCGGTGTCGACGGTTTCAATACGTTTCTGTAGTATCTTAGGAACACCGCGCATGAATCGTGGCGCGGTTCTTCGTCCTTGAAGTGCTAGGCAAGTATCGTCAGAAAAGAAAGGCAATCGTGATATATCGGTTTTGAGAAAATAATGACACCGGTTTTTGTCGATGTATCGATGCATCGCCCAAGCCTACTCGTAAGTAAATAAATGTTTTATAATTTTTTTTCAGTTTTGTACAATTTTTATAAAGTTTATTTCCATAAGATTAATTACTCAATCCAACTTACTTGTTAAAAATGCGCAAATGCAGATTTTTTTGGCACAAAAGACAGATTATTAGAATTTTAAATGTTATGCATTAATTTTATTTGTATTGTTTAATAGTTAAATTTTACTACTAAGTAATACAATATTCATTATAAAGTATGTTTTTTATTTAATAATTAAGAATATCCAATTACTAAAGTAACATGTGCACTGCCATGAAGTGCACTTGTCTCTCTCTCCCCCCCCCCCCTCCCCATCTCCTTTCCTGGATAATAACAAATTAGCTAAGTAAGCATAACTTTCGGCTATATAACGTGTTATAAAAACGTTGTTTTATAGTATTTTGTAAAAAAAATATAGTTCTCATCGCGATGTATCGTGACATCGTGATGTTTGCTTCCCGATACAACGCGATGCAGAAATGTTAACATCGCCCAGGCCTACTCCTAAGCAAATTGACCTATGATGTTCAAATTTCGTGTGCGGGTTGGTGATGGCACAGGAACCTACCATTAAGGTTTTCGTCAAAATCGGGCATGTTCATAAGGTAGCTGCCATTTAAAAAATCATGTTTTTCAGTAATTGCTAAAAAACTATTCTAACGATTTTGTCCTAAATCACTGTGGTAATGCCTCTTAAGGTGTTTTAAACATCCCCACATCCAAAATTCTAGTAAAAATTATTTAATGATGTAAAAAGTTGAAAAACGAATGCCTATAACACAGAGCTCTATTTCCTTGAGCATACCTCATCAACGATAATTTTTTCTCCCCTCTCCTCAGATTCACTTATAAGAAAGAATAGTATAAGAATTATTGAAAGTATATCGCCAAAATTGACGGAGTTTTTTTTTTTTTTTTTTTTTTTTTTTTTGAAATTGCTCTAAATATTTGTTTTTAAAACCGCGCATCTGAATTCAAATTGGTTTACGTTTGTTTAAATATTATTCAAGATCATTTGTAAAAATTCTCAATTGAAAAAAGAAAATGAAGTAGGAAATTTAAAATTGTCACAAATATTATAAATTATTCCATTTTTTTTTTAATTTGGGTAAGTAATTTAATCATTTTAAATACTGAAAATACTGAAGACAGTTTATTATGTGTGCTCAGCAAGCGAAAATAATTTGAATAATGTAATTGCAAAAAATAAAAAATAAAATGTCAAAGGTTTCGGAATCCCTTAACAAAATAGTATTAGAGAAAACAGCTCAAGAATATATTAATACCACTAGTAAAAACTGTACGAAAATATATTTTTGCTATACAAAATACAAAAGCATTTTCATATCCCACTAAAACCACATACATTATTAATACTTACTTCACTTTTTGCCTTTCTAAACGATTAAACTAGATTTTATCTCTGACAAATTGGCATGTAACATTTCTAAGTCTGTTTAGTCAAGCGCAATCCCATTTCTATTTGGAAACTCTTTCAAAGAAAAATAATATCATAAATAAAACTAATTTCAATGATAACAATCCAAAAAGAAAAAAGTCCCTAAATGACATTGATACATGAAGCAGTTCATCCACCACATCCAATGTAGAAGTAATTAAACGCTCTGTTGGACTTATACAGAGTCAGTAATTCGCCTCGTAAATTTTAGTTTCCAAGTTAATTTTCCTTTACAGTTTGCTGACAAGCATAGGACAGACGGTCACTAAGATATGATTAATTTCTTCCTCAGTACCAAGTTGTATTTCATTCGTAGAATTTATGCGAATTAAATTTTTGGAAAAGTGAGCGTTGAAGACATGTTTCTGTGATTAATAGTACCTTCAAATATAACTCAAATGAAATATAATCTATTAAATAAATACAATGAAGTTAAATGCAGTATTTCGAAGAAAACTTCATTTTTAAAGTATTTTTATGCTTTTATAAAATGCGTATTAATTTAAAATTTGGTTTTAAACAATGTCTTATACCTTTGATTGTTAATTATGTATGTTTCTGATTTTGTGTAATTTCGGGTGATAAGAATTAATAAAATATGGTTTTAAAACTAAAAATATATAATAAAAATCGTTATGAAATAGCTTCAATCAATAAAAATATAACTGTTAAAATTCATCTACTAAATCCATCAACATTTTTTTTTTTTTCTTTTTTTTTTGGTACAAAAGTATTATTTAAACTTTTATGATATTATAAGGAATCTCTTTAATAAATGTTTGCTGTCACTAATAAAACACATTCTTTGAATTACTAACAACTGATTTAAATGATAAAATACTTTTAAAGTAGAATTATAACACTTGTCAAAAATAATAAGTTCCTTTTAGAAAAAAAAAATCACAATTTAAAAACTTCAGTCAATTTAGGAAAGAAAAGCCTCCTAACATATAACCAATTCGAAATCAACACATTGTTTCTCAGACAACTTTCTTCGTAAGTGTCTAATATCTAAATGCTACCAAAGGACTTTCAGTACTACCACTAAAAAGAACAACCATCACTTGGTACAAATAGCATCATCTTGTATAAATAACATCAAGACTTACTATATCATTGAAGTTCTTGTCTGGTAATTTGAAACCAGTTGCACAGGAATAAATGATTCGATCATGCGAGGAAAGTAAAAAAAAAAGTTGTTCAAAAATAATTTGATGAGAATGTTGCGTAATTTTCACTGCACATTAGTCTAGGTAAGTGAGGCACACTGCTGCTATCAGAGTTTCTGGAGCTTCTGGAGCATTAAGGATCTTACTTCCTTGCATGAATACCTTTGCAGATGGATTAAATAGTTGGATATTTTCTAAACTGAAAATAAAGTACTGCCATCAATGATAAACAAAGAAATAGATAGAAAATTAGTAGTTCCAAACATTATGATTTAAAAATTTACTTCAAGGCAATAAGTTAGCATCGGAAATTAAAATCTCAACTAGAAAACTTTATTTGAATTTGTAATCAAGTCAAATGTTCAACATTCACGTATCAGAAAGAAACACATTGCTTTACGCTATATGTCCCATTCACAACAGAGTCAGGTTCCTCACTTAATTATGCTGGTCCAACAAACATAAATTATATATGCCACGATAAATTTCTTCCTTTAAATGAGATTTAATTAAGAATTTAAAAAAAAAAAATTCATTATATAAAGTCGATTAAAAAATCCAA
This sequence comes from Linyphia triangularis, assembly GCA_963978545.1. Classification (NCBI taxonomy): domain Eukaryota; kingdom Metazoa; phylum Arthropoda; class Arachnida; order Araneae; family Linyphiidae; genus Linyphia; species Linyphia triangularis. The sequence continues at coordinate 62,382,884 of OZ021728.1, read as the reverse complement.
CATTAGATGAAAAGACAGGATTTTTACTTCAGGTTATAACTAGAAGTAGCTTGGTTCTAATATATTATATGATTAAAGGTATAGGGTAGCTTTATCATGAAGTTAGATCAAGAAGATTTTTTAAGAGGAAATTATAATTATGTGTGCTAAAACTTCTATTTATTAAAAGTTTATGTTTAGAATGGATAATCTAACAAGGTATCAAGGATTTTATTTAAATATTTCCAAACTCGAATATTTTTTGCAATTCACTGGATTTGTGGACTGATACCATTTTTGATGAAACTGAGAAATTTTCTTTAATGGATCCACAGATTTTTAATTTTTAAAATTACTAATGTATAAAAAAAATTCAATACTTTCTAAATATTGCCAACATATATTGCCGACAGAAAAAAAAATTCTTTCTTTTTATGTATAGTTTGTCACAAATTTGATTTGAAAACTTTCTTTTTATTGTAAACTACAAAATATTTCACAATTGATCCCTCGACAATTACATGCATGTGACATTCTTATTCAAAAACATTGATGTGGAGTATAAGATATATAGTTGAAGTTATAGTGTTTAGTAAGACCATGTTGTATATTAAAATTTAATTAATTTTTGATAAAAGAAGACAATTTCCAAACTTTTAAATGTTACAAATGTTACTCGTAAATCACATGTCAACAATACAAAAAGAATTGACCCTGGCTTAAGAAATGCATCTTATATAAGATGTGTTTACATTCTGAATTAAGTATTGTACAGTATGAATGAAATATTGAATAAAATTGAAATTCAAAATGAAGGTAAAGTACAATCAAGGTTTTGAAAATAGAATATCTTCTAAAATACAATATGAAAATTTGCGAATATTTTAAGCAATTTCTTTAGGATTATTTAATAAATAGACTGATGAAAATATGTTCAACCTTCTCTTATGTGAAAATGTCTAAACATAATAGTAATAATTTGGGGGGATAATAAATTGAATATTTGAATAAAAAAGTATTGAGAAATGAATAACAATTTTAGCTATAAAGTTAAGCTTTCTTTATAAAAAAACACATTTACCAACAATGAAACAAGAAAGTAGACACAAAAATGTTGAAAAAATATGTTTTTGGAAATTTTCAATAAAAGTTGATGTTTGCTTTAACTATCTACATATTTAAAATTGTGCCAGGCGAACCAAATTCTTCATAGAAAAAAAAATAGATTCCTAAACCTTCTAATTGATGATTTATAAATAAGTAAAACCCATTTTATTATCTATAATAATAGAACAAGCTGTCTGTCTGTCTGTCTGTCTATAGAAACCTACTTAAAATTGGAGTATAGCTCTGAAATTTTCAACATAAGAAGTTTTGGCTTTCTAATTTTATGTATGTCAAACAGAATGTTAAAATTTTAATTAATTTATTTTTTACAAAGTGACTTCAAATAGAGATACTGCTCTGAAACTTTCAACATAAAGTAGTTTTAGCCTTCTAATTGGACTTTTGAAAAACAGAATGTTCAAATTTTAATTAGCTATTTTTTAATTAATTTTCTTAATAAATTAACAAATTTTTTTACAAAACAACTTCTAATAGGGCTACAGTTTTGAAATTTTCAACAAATGTAGTTTTGATCTTCTAATTGGTCTTTTAAAAAAAAGAATTTTTAATTTTTATTAAAGTTCTTTTTTAATTATTTTTTTAATTAATTTATATTTTACAAAGTGACTGCAAATAGAGATACTGCCCTGAAATTTTCTACATAAGTAGTTTTAGTCTTCTAATTGGACTTTTGCAAAACAGAATGTTAAAATTTTAATTAGTTATTTTAAATTAATTTTGTAATTAATTAATAAAATTTGTACATAATGATTTCTAATAGGGCTAAGGCTCTGAAAATTTCAACAAAAGTAGTTTTAGCCTTTTAATTAGACTTTTGAAAAACAGAATTTTAAATTTTCATTTAGTTTCTTTTTAATTAATTAATATATTTTACAAAATGATTTCTACTAGGGCTACAGCTCTGAAATTTCCAACATAGTTTTAGCCTTTTGATTGAACTTTTGAAAAACAGGATATTAAATTTTTATTTAGTTCTTTTTTTAAATAATTTTTTTAATTAATTAATAAATATTTTACAAAGTGACTTCAAATAGAGATACAGCTCTTAAATTTTCCACATAAGTAGTTTTGGCCTTCAAATTGGACTTTTAAAAAACAGAATTTTGAAATTTTGTTTGCTTTTTAATTAATTAATTAATTAACAAATATTTTACAAAACGATTTCTAACTGGTCTATATTTCTGAAATTTTCAACACAAATAGTTTTGGCCTTTTAATTGGACCTTTGACAAAAGAACGTTAAAATTCTAATTTTTTTAATGAAATTTTAATTAATATTTTCACAAAAAACGACTTCTAATAGGCTTAGAGCTCTGAAGGTTTTAGCATAAGTAGTTTTGACCTTCTAATTTTGCTTTTCACAAATATCACGTGTTAAAATATTTATAAAAGGGTGTAGTATTATAATTATTAACGGGGAATCTTTTTATTGTTTCTCGACAAGGGATGAACTTCTAATATTAAGGCTTTACATAGCAATTAGTTTTTAGTGTGTTAAAGCGACCTTATGCTTAAACAGCAATGAACCTTTCATCGAGCAAGGCGAGCTCCTGTTTGCATAGCAATGAATCTTTCAACGAGTTAAATAAGCCTGTGCTTATGTGTCAATGACTTTTTCAGCGAGCGAAGCAAACTCGATTTTGCGTTGCGATGAACCTTCCTGCGAGCGAAGCGCCAAAAATTGGGGCCTATACACCAATGACGGATTTCTGCAACGCGGGGCCTTACAGCTGGCTAAAATATTGCACATGGTAAAATGTCGTGGTGAAGCACGGGTATTTAGTTAGTCTATAATAAACATGTGACGAAACGTAAATTTTTAATCCTTTGGGGATCCTTTTGGGAAATTAATTTTCAGTTCCAAATGCTTCAGTTGTAAGCATTAGAATCGTTGGCACTATTTTTTTATTTTTTTTTTTTACATGAAATATGTAGTCTAATTGCTGATTTGATATGGAAGTGCATTCTGTTATTAATTTTAAATTAAGTTTAGTTAATATTTAGTGTAATTTGTTTTTATTTCAAATCAGTGTAATATTTTAAGAGTTACTTTGACACAATTAACACTCCCATGCTTCTTGATAAACGATCTTTAACTAAATTATATGGAAATAAATTTTTCTTATACTAAAACTGAATTCGTAATTATATTATAGTTTGAAAAAAGTAATGTCATTATAAATTTCTTGTTTTTAATTATACAACTATTATCTTAAAAACAGCTTCCAATTGAGGAAATCCTAATTAATTTTATAAATATTTAAAGAAAGCCTTCTTACTTAAATTTTTCCTTTCTTCGTAGAGCGAAGAGATATTTTTTTTTTTTTTTTTTTTTTTTTGTATCAACAAACTAGTTTTTTATTAAAGTATGAAAACGACCCTTTATGGTAATAAAAAGTAGCAAATTTAGTTTTCCCCTCTAAATTTTCTTACATGCATCTAATTATCATTAATTAGTATTGAAAAAGAAACTCATGTTTTAAAAACTTAAACAGTGTTTTTCCAGTGAAAGAATTTTCATACATTAAAAAGTAGACCAAACCCACAACAAACACAGCACACTTTTTCATATGTTTCTCTATCCTGAATATGTTACTAAAACATCCAACTATTTGTTAAATTGTTGATGTATAAGTACACTATTCCATGGAGAACATGTCAAGGTATTTAAGATAAGATAAAATTGAAGTTTTCAGAAAGACAGAATTTTTCAGCTGAAAAGATTTTCTTGAAAGAGAAGACGAAATGTAACAACTCTTGAAATTCAACCGTCTTGCTTGCGCTTTCTTTTCAAAAAGTCAGCTTATCTTCAGTTACTTTAAAGAATTGTACAACCGCTTTGAACATTAATGGTACAATCCAGGAATAACTAAAGGTGAGGAACATCGCACAACTTTTATTTACATTATAATACTGATCACTGCTTTTAAATTTAACGTGAACCCGTGTTATTTATCGTTTTCATATTTTCATTCATTAAAAATGTGGCCAGTTTGGCAATATTATTGGGAGATAGTTTTTATACTGAAAAAATTTTTAGAAAACCTTTAAAAGGGCAAATTTGGTGACATACTTTTCAATAAGTCTACATTATTCTTCCTTGTAAGTGAAACAGAAGAGAAAAAGTCGGTGATGGATAATGCTCAAAGAAAGAGCCCTCCATGTAAAGGAAAATCTTTTTTTCAACTTTTTACTCCTTTATCACCTTTCCAATGATATTTTAGAGTTTGAAATGTTTAGAACACCTTAAGAGGCATTATTGCAGCAATTTTTATCAAAATCGTTAGAACTGTTATTGAAATAATGATGAAAAACAATGAAATAATGATGAAACAATCGATGAAAAAATAATTATATTCAATGACAGTGACCTTAAGCACTTGCGCAATTTGGACTAAAACGTTAATAACAAGTTCCACGGTCACCACTAACTAGAATGAAAAAGTTAAACATCATAGGTCAGTCAGTTCGGGAGTTATACTGACCACAGACACACATTTCTTCAAGACCACTTTTTTTTAACTCTTTTAATTCCAAAGCGTGTAGAAATGAATTTTTTTTTTTTTTTTTTTTTTTACCGAATGTAATACTTTTATTACCCAATGTAATTGTAAGTAAAAATAGAGAATTAAAAACACAAGAGCATTAATGAAAAATTATGGTTAATTAGTATTTTCTTTTGATAATTTTACTTGAAAAAGAGTTTTTTTTTATGCACTTTTTCAAAGATTATAGTTTTTTCGTCGCAGTCACTCCTCTTAAAATACTCAACCGATTATTACGATAAAGATGTCCTTTGAAATGAATTGAGGACTGGAAATGTAAAACGACAGTCCAAAAAAAAAAAAAGAATTCAGGAGAGCTTTAAAGATTAAAAAAAAAACATTAGCACTGGTACTTAAAGCTATGACTAAGTATCAGATTGAATTTGAACTATTGCTACTAGAGTTCACACTTTGGGCGTTCTCCACTTTATTTAGCTTGGTCTTTCGGACTTTTTTCCATAATTTTTTTTTGGGGGGAGGGCACTTAAGTCATTTTCCATTTCTAGTCCTCAATTGTACAGAATTTGTGTCAAAACGCAAAAAATATTAATTAGTTAATTGTAGTATTTTTCCTCATTGCAACAATCCTCAACTACGGCAGTGGCTTTTGATAATTTGAATGGTAACACTTAACAGGATTTAAGTTGTTAAGAATTTGCGAACATGACCAGCAATTCTAGATGATAATAACGGAGATAAAATTAACGAAATAAATTAAATGAATCAAGAATAGAAATGAAAAAAATGTTCATCATATAAAAAAATGAATTATGAAGTATATTCCGTATGAAATACCATTCCGTATCTGTTTTCCTTTGATGATGGTGATCCATCAATATTTTATACAAAATCTGACGACTGCTTTAATACTCATAATAAAAATAACAATTAAGATTCTTACATTAAATTAATATTGATACATAAGTGAATACATTATAGAAAACTATCATTATACAATAACTTGTCGAAGAAATATCAACATTTTAAAAATTAAAGAATAAAAAAAAAATCTTATAAAAACGGTTATGATAACACGGCTTGAATGTATTATTTTTCATATCCAATCAATTTAATTGATATGTTTTCCTCTAACTTCTAATAAAATTGATACGACCCTCTAAACCATCATAGTGCTCTATGATACAGTTGAAGATAAATCTGGCAATATAATACATATATGGATGCACTTAGAATAGAAAAAATTAGAGTAATAAATTCGTATTAATTCTGGAATCAAACACCAATAACTAGATTATAATAAAAGATTATAATATTAGTTCCAAATACCAATCACGGACAATTTTGCAACATTTAATGATCGAAATATTCCTCGGTTAAAGTGGACGACATACAGGGATATTTAAAATGAAGGAGTAGATATTGAATATTTTTTTTCTAATGAACGGCATCCGATGGCACTCCATACTACACATCAATTGATAGAGGCAAGTTCATAGTTATTTTGTACCTTCAATGAAAGCACCATTTTCTATGTACCAAATGTCGAATTGCTACTCCATTATTTGCTACGCACATCTGTTCCTTCATTTTGAATAACCATGTGTAACATATCCTTGAAAGTTTGGAAATTTTTCCAAACAAAAATATCATCAAGTTGTTAAGTTTCGCAAAAGCACTGGCCATCGAATATACAACATCCAATCCAATACCTTTTATTCAGTCAAACTTTGAATTTCCCATAGAATTACTATGAAAGCATTTTGAAGAGCATTACGGGTTGAATTTTTATTCACTTCAAGTGGTAATTTCCGATTGAATTTCAAGTAGTTCGAGTAATTTCATCGATATCTTCAAATTGATGTATGGCACATTTCTTACCATTTATAGTTCAGGCATAATGAATTGAAAATCAACTTACGGTCATCTTTTCCCATACTTCCACTATTAACTTCTTTTTGGAGTTTTGGTTTAGGAAATCATTTCGGTAATACCGTGGATTTCACATATGGCACGTATTTATAGCATTTGTGGTTATATCTGGATATATTGACCTCAGACAGATGGACAATCTATCTATAAAGCTTCTCTCTAAGTAGTTTAAAATAAAAGTTAAAATATGCTAAAAACTTAAATCCTTAGTTAAAAAAAAACTGAATCACAAAATTATCCATTTCGCTACTAAATTTTCTCATTCTAATATGCTAATCGCTAATTTTTGCCTAACTCATTTACTATAATTAGAAAGGGCTAAAAAAATATTTTCACATAGTTACAATTTTGACCTTTCTTACAGCGCACCTATAAACTTGCATAATGTAAGAAATTGTGTTTTTAAGTTATGAATAATTCTGGCTTAAAATTGTTTTTAGCGTAATGACAATTTTTGTTTATCTTGGCGAAAAAAGATGTAGTCATTTTCTTAAAAAAAAAAAAAATATTATATATTTTTTAAATCCTAACAAACTAATCTGTATTCGTGTTTAAATCAGTGAAGAAGTTTTTCTGTGTTATCTTATGCATAGCAAAATAATGCATTTTACATTCTTCCATGAATAAATTTATTGATCGTTACGGAAAGAATGAATAGTTTAGATTAAGATGAAAATATACATTACACTACCGTCTCCTGCTTTTATGTAATCAATTCCAAGGCAAAAAAGCAGAATATATTATATTTATTCATCAATCTGGAAAAACTAGAAATCTTTACTTGCTTCAATGCAAATTCTATGAAGAAATCCTTGTTAGTATATGGAAAACATATGAGAGAGTTTATTGAAAAACATGATATTCATCCACAAATCGTATTTCTAGAAAATCAGTTCATGTATAAAAATAACTAAACTTGTTGTCTGTAAAATGTATATTTCAAAATAAAATATTAAGAATATTTCCGAATATAATTTTAAAAAAACTATTGGATTAAACATTACATTAAAATAAAAGTGTTAATATTAATCTATATGGCTAATTTCTTTTGTTATTATAGTTTAAGTGAATGTATTATCATAATTGAAATAAGTCAATAGCGAATGTGAATAATTACCATCGTACAGAAGATAGTTCTCAAGATAGACGATAGTTAATTAAAGATAATGGGCAATTGAAATTTTTACTTGTATGCTTAAACTGATATAAGATTATATAACTATATTTAAAGATATCTAAAAAAGTGTATTGAAGTAACAGGAGCAAAACAGGGTTATTTTAATTTTAGAAGAAGAAACACACATCAAGTTGCAAGCTCAACAGATCTGGTTTGCTGGCGGTTGAGCAGTATTTTCCGGGCAGGGACTGTATTCCTTATTGAGACTTGTAATGTGCGAATCAATATTAAGCCACCAAACTGAATATCTCGCAAGAGCTCGAACGATGGTCGTGCCTTGATGTTCATCATACAACTCTCACAAACGGCCTAAGCTTTGTTTGAATGAAAGTTATTATTCCCACTACAGTAATGCCTTGCTCTGCTGTAAGCTGTTCCCTGTATAACCAAAAGAGGTGAAACTCATAACGAACATTCTGCGGTCAGTCTAACTTGATGTATTCCACTACATTGTTTAGAAAGGGATCAGATTGAATTTCGGATCTAATATGGTGAACTGTAACGGGACTATCGTACAGAATCTGCATCATGAGAACCAGTGCAGCAGGTTGAGGTGGTTCTTGGAAGGTATCCGGAACCGGTAATCTCCTAAAAGCATCTGCATTCCCATGATCCTTTTCAGGCTTGAACTTAATCTTATAAACCTACGCTGCGAGAGTCAATATCCAACTTTGAATCCGGGCGGCTGCAACCGTTGGTAAAGGTTTCGTTTCCGATAAGAGCGACAAATAAGGTAAGATGGTCAGTAATTAAGGTTAATTCTCTTCCCAGAAGATAATTCCTAAATCTAGTCACTCCGAAGACTAAAGCCAAAGCCTCTTTTTCTGAATGGTTGCACTTTTACTCAACTTTCGTGAGCGAACGAGAGCCAAAAGCTAGAGGCCGTTCACCCTCATGCGTTAGATGGGACATAACTACCCCTAGACCATACGGGCTCGCGTCGCATGCCACAAGAATCCCTTTCTTGTTATCGAAGTGGATTAAAAGCAATGACGTCTCAAAAGTTTCTTTTGCTCTCTAGAAAGCCGATTCTTCCCTAGGCGTCCATCGGCAAGTCTTATATTTGTGCAATAAAGAGTAAAATGGAGAAAGTAAAGTAGCCATGTGTAGCAAAAACTTTTCATAATACTTTAACAAGTCTATGAACGAACGAAGCTCCTCCACATTCTTCGTAGATGGGACTTTATCTATAGCTTGTAAATTAACCTCTGATGAATGCCACCCCTGCTGATTAATTATATGACCCAAATACTCCACAGAGCTTTTCAAGAATTCACACTTGTCTGGATGCAATTTAACTCCGGCATCCCTTATTCTGGTCAAGATCTGACCCAAGTGTAGTAAATGCTTATACTCATTTTCTCCCATAACTAGAAGATCATCCAAATAAACAGACGAACCAGACTGACCATGTAATATTTTCTCCATCTCACGTTGGCAAATAGCTGGGATAGAAGCCACTCCAAAAGGAAGTATTTTGTAGCGAAACAGATCCCGGTGGGTATTGATTACAACCAGCTCTTGCGATTCCTCATCCAGTTCAAACTGACAGTAAGCATCTTGCACGTCTAATTTTGAAAACTTTTCACCACAGACGATTGCACTAATAAATCATCAATCCTTGGCAAGGAGTACTATTCCAAATCTGTCTCTGCATTGACAGTCAATTTGAAATCCCCACAAATACCGACCTTGTCATCCCGTCTCAGCACAGGAACAACAGGAGATGCCCGACTAGAAGTTTTGACTGGTTCAATGATGCCCACGTCAAAAAGAAAATCAAGCTCCTCGTTTACTTATTCTCTTAACGCATATGGGACAGGACGGGCTTTGAAAAATGTTGGCACTGCGTTAGGCTTTAGAGTCAAGTGAACCTTGACATTCCTGATGGATCCAACACCTGGAGTAAGCAATTTTGAATGTCTTTCTAGCACTAATCGGAGAGCAAGTTTCAAATCCAGCATCTGTTTCGATGACTCAGTAGTTAATTTCCGACTTGGAATGCTCCCTCTGAAACAACGACATAAGCTCAAAAGGTAAATTCAATTGCGTCCAGCTAAGTTGACGTTTCCCTAATTGACAACGAGTAGAGACAATTACTCCGACCTACCAACGAATTCGAAGTTGACTCTCACCATACCAAGTATTCTAATTGGGTGAGCTGTGTAAGATCTCAAAGAGATATCAGTCCTCTCCAATGGTGGGAAACGATGTCGCACTTTTGCATAAGTACTCTTCTATATAAGTGCAAAAGGTGCTCCAAAGTCGATCTCCATTTCAATTAAAATTCCTTGAACTCTATATTGAATTCGAGCAAGAGGAAGAGCCTTGCCCAAAGACGAAATAGTGAACATGCCGTACTGTTGTGTACAGGGCCGGATTTAGACTTGATAAGGCCCTAAGCTACATGAGATATGGGGCCCTTTATAAGTCCAGATATTATAGGTCAGTTCGAAATATGATTTTCGGATACCTAGAGGGTTAAACTGAAATACAATTAAGAAAATAGTGAAATAATAAATCTTTAACTTAAAATAATTTTTATTCATAACAAACTTAAAAATGCAAACTCTGGTAAAAAAAAAAAAAAAAAAAAAAGTCCTTTAAAAGGCACAGTATAAAAAGATTTATTATCTAATCCCTTGAAACTTGTTTAAAGGATTAAGAAATTATATTAAACTAAAATATTTTCTTTCTTGCCTTTGCCAGAGCAAAGTCACTGATGACATCATCAAATGCCAAACTGCATAGTTTGTCACTTTCTATGCACATGAGACTGAGGGAACATAATTTATCTTGAGTCATTGTTGTTCTAAATTCATTTTTTATCCTTTTCAGTTGAGAAAAGATCTTTCTCCATAGCAATTTGCAACCATCATACTAAGAAACAATATAAAAATTGCTTCTACATTAGGCAATGCTGATTGGACACGATCATTAAATATTACCCTATACAGATTCCGATGTGTCAGACTATCATGTTTCGCTGAACCATAGGCTTGACTATGTCTAACATATTGATAAAAATTCTTGACTTCTTCTACAAGATTCATGTCCACTTCTTTAGGATATGTTTGGCATAACGCAGTAACTCCTTCACGAATCTCTTCTTCTGTAATTTTGTTAAGAATGAAAACTTTTTTTGCAGAATCATTGTATACTCAGGCCCTCTGTGCCAGACTTGACTCTAATGCATCCATCACAGGTATAAATGCTTTGATTTTGAACTCGTCTCTTGGCTCAAGTTTTTCTAAAGCATCATCATTGATATGCCTTCTCATATATCTCCTTTTCCTTTTTTTTTTGTAGTCAACATCGGGCAATTTTTCCTTTGCTTTTCTTCAAAATGATCGAACATATCCCTGGAACCTTTAACAAAATCCGAAAGTGAAGCATACAATTTCCTACATACATCTAGACTAATTTGGGGGTCTTGCAGTAATTGACTAGTATTGGGAAATTCATACAGCAAGTAACTCCACAAATATAACATTACCATAAATTCAATCTCCTCCATTTTATTCAAAATGTTTATGGCTTGATTTATTGTTTCGCCTTTCTCTGTAGTATCAATATGCAGCTGATGCAATGCAGAAATAATTCAATCATAACTATCAAGTATTGCACTTGTGGCCATTGAATGTGCTTCCCATCTAGTCCTTGACAAAGACTTTGGAACTTTTGAATCATCTTTGAAGAATGACAAAAGTACTGCCTATCTATATGTAGATGATGAAAAGAAATTATATATTTCTTGAACAATTTAAAAAAAGTTTACTGTATCTAAACAACAGTCAACTGCTGCTCTACCAACAAGATTCAGAAAATGACCAGCACATGGAATATACATAGCATACTTGTTAATCTTAAATATTACTTCTTACATTAACTTGTATTTGCCAGAAATATTGGCAAAATTATCATATGACTGGCCTCGACACTTAGTAAAATCTATTTTGCACTCATTTGTAAGGTAGTTGTGCCTCATCTTAGCCATACTTTCCCCTGTGTGGCTGCCCATCACTCGGAAAATTAGAAAACGTTCAATACGGAGCCCATCATCTGGTGAAACATACCTCACAATAACAGTGAGCTGATCAATATGGACCGGTCTGGAGTGGAATCTACAGATAAACTAAAGTACCCTGCAGTTCTTAAATCATCCAAGATTGAGTCTCTTACTTTATTTCAAAGCACAGGATAGCAGAAGCGTGATTGAAAATACATAAAAATAAAACAAAAAATGCATTAAAAAATAATGTTCTAAAAGTAACCATTACATAATACGAGTTCTAATTGATACGATTAGGAGGTTTTAAAAGATCAAATATTGCTGTATTTATTTAAATCACGTTTCTAAATTTACTCGATGAAAGTGAGTCTAAAAATGCATAGAACTTTGAATAGCAACTGATTGCTTAGCCTCACTTGACGACAGTGACGTCACCACTTACATCTCACTCGGACAATTTTTTGGGGGGCCCAAACAAGTAGGGGGGCCCTAAGCTACAGCTTGTCTAGCTTATACGTATATCCTGCACTGGTTGTGTACCCAACTGGTAAACAACAATATCCTTGCTCTTTTGCTTTGGTCTGAATCCTTGCCTAGACGATCCTACTTTAGCTGCAGACTGGCATATCCGAGACAAGTTACCCTTCCGCAAGAATGGCATGTAGCTTTAATGTGAGGACAGTTTTAAGAAAAGTGGGAGTCCACCCTTCCACAACGCATGCACTGGGAACTACGATTTGAAGCAGACTGTTTCTCAAAATCCAAACTACCATTTTTAACTTAATGCAATGATTAAACCTGTTTCTTCAAATTATACATTTCATTAGTAGACTGAAAGCTATTTGATTTTATTGAGCCAACTCTCTGAATAGGTGCATCCATAGCGATGGCTATTTCCCCCGCACGAGACAGCTTCAAGCTTGGTTAAGAAATAAGCTTGACTTGGATGTCATTGTATTCAATGCCATAAATAATGCGGTCACGCAACATTCTATCTATGAAGGTACCAAAATTGCAGTACTTGGCCATTCTACGCAACTCCACGATAAACGTTGAACCAGATTCGCCTGCATGACGAACCAGTCAGAAGAATTTTAAACTTTCAAACAGTTTCAGAAAGTGGTAGTTCAAAGTGCTCCGTTAGCACTTCAACCAACTCCAGAAAAGTCTTGCTTGTCGGCAATTCTGGGAAAATCAAGTCAGTAAGGCGACTGTAAGTTTCAGGGTCCACGATGATTACAAATATAGCACGGCGTTGTATTTCATCTTCTATTGCATTAGTGAAGAAAAATTACACTAACCTTGCATAGTACTGACACCAAGACTCCTCAGAGGGGTCAAATGCCGACACGCTTCCAAACGGTAATGCTGCAGTCGTAATTCAAATACCGGAACGGCACGCTTAAAAAGAAGCGAAAACGAAATGAAAGTTAAAGGTCAATTACACGAGGCCAGTTTACTAGTTGATAGTAAACTAGCTACGTGTCATCCGATAACTAGCAGGGCTAGCTGCTAGTAAAAAAACTGAAAGCCGCGCTGTTTTACTCGCTACTCGCCAGTGTTTGAGCGAGCTAGCAAGTAAATTAGCAGTGTGCATGTTATCAGTTACTAGTGCAAAAGCGGCAAGTAAGTGCCAAAGAAGAAAAACACGTGGTTTCTACAGACCAGCTAATAAGCGTGTAGGAAACTTTTAATGTCATCATCACCTAGCTCACTACGCCAGTCGCGTACGAATGCTGCTACCGTTACAATAGATTTCACAGTTAACAGTTTATGTATAAACAGCATATTTACTAAGGGTTATAACAGATAGCAAAATCCTTTGAAATGTATTTCAAACGTACCCATTAATGTGAACAATTTGAAAATTATTCCAAACGTATAAATGTATATTTGACCTAGTTAAAATAATTATTTCTCCATTTATTTTTGGCACCAACTGAAAGTATATAAAAATGTAACTACTTGAGTATACATAATTTTTTAGTTCTAATGTGTTTATGAATAAGAAAAAAAGCACAACGTCGCGTATTTCAGCCCCAGAAGCGGCTAATAGATAAAAAAGTTTTTAAAACAAGAATCAGGTATGTTCTCAAAATCCAAAAAAAAACTATAAATCAAACATGCATTTTAATGCCAATTCAGTTTTTAAAAAAAAAAAAAAAAAATTTTAAATTCATATAAGTACATATGACAAATCCATATTCCTCTTTAAGACACCAAAAACAACAAAATCATTTCAGTTTCTCATATAAACCTCAACACAAAATCAACCTGTCAAAATATTTGTCTCATACAACTCTCCGCCCCGTTTCGGTTTTCGTATACGATTTCAATACATCTAACCCAATATATCCTATTTATCTGTCAGAAGTTAGAAATAGAATTTCCACTCTGGTTGAAGTTTTAATGCTATTTAGATAAGAATAAACAATAAATTTCTGTATGATATCATTATTTGTGGCTTTTTTTTTCTCTGTGATGATGTTAGTTACATATAATATTTTTAAGTTTTCTCTTTGATGATTCCTTTTTCAATATTCACATTTCGGAATATTTCGCTAATGTCAATGTAGTATATTTTGCATTCAATCACTGCTATTGTTAATATATATTTGTGAATTCCAGGTAAATTTTTAGTTGTTAAATTTTCTAAGAGTTCTGTAGAACCCGAATAACTTTGGTATATCTCCTGATTTTCGATGACTAAACATTTTGGCAACACCATGCTTTATGAACTGACACGCCTTTATAGCTACTGCATACTGTGGTATGTAATTTTACCTCGTGGAAAACATTAAGTCGTTAGTTATACGAACGTCCGACGGCAATTCATCTTGTTTTTTACCATTGTTGTGAATTTTTTCTAATTTTCATTTGCCTTTGAAAAACTGGAAACATTACACTACAGATTGGAATGTGCATTTATAAGTACATTATGTGACAACTATTTCGATTGCGTTTTATTGTTTATAGAATAATTTTTATTGTTTTTATAATTATTGTTATCATTTTTATAATTATTGTTATACTTTTACAATTACTACTTTATTTTTATAATTTTTTTCTCTAGAAAGACTTTTAGTTGCTAAGTTTTCTGAGCGTTAATGCATTTTAAACCTTAGTTAATAACTAACAAATTAAAAAAATTTACTCGTGAGCTATAAAATTATAGTTTAATTATTATTTAATAAAATAATTATTATCCATTTATCAACTATTGTAAGTAAATTTTCAGGTGTTGTGATTTCTTAATGTTAATACAATTTTATAACAACGTGCAAAAAAATTAAAACTCTTTTTTTTTTTTAATCAGAAATTGTGTGGAAAATAAGACTTTATTTCGAGGAGTGCAGTAAAGTAACTTTATTGCACTATTGCGATTGTTACTTTAACGCCCGCTTCGTGCTTCAATTTTATATAATCTTGGTATATAAATAATATATTTTCAAAAGAGATCCATTGACTGGAGTTACCAACATTAATGTATACAAGTATTACACATATTTTTTGCACGTGAATGTAAAAAATACTATGAGCAAAATTTTCGAAATTACTTCTTCAAACTCGGTAAATTATTAGACTCGTTCTACCGCACTCGTCAACTAAGCATTTTGTCTCATTTGAAAAAGAATTACTTTCGAAACTAGATGCATAAATAACTTATCATTCTTAGATAATAAAACCTGAGAAATCAAAACAATTCTAATACTAAGAATTTCATATCTCGAGAGAAGGTTTATGAAAACAAAGACTATCAAACTACGAAAAAGGTCGACGACAAAGAGCTATGAATTAACTAGTAAAAACTTAACTATCTTAGTGACAAAAAAGCTTACCATACATTTAAGTGAGTTTCTTTTCTATTTTTCTGAAGCATAAAACGTTATGGTTCCAACAGAATTTCCGAAATTAGATGTTTGATAAAATTATGTAAAGGTAAATATCAAAATCTTATATAAACACAGAATTTCTTCTTATCTTGGAAATGCATTTGTAAAGAAATTTCTGTTTTTAAATTGAGCGTTTAAATATTTCTCTAATTTACATAAATGCTACTTTTAGCCATTTTAAGATTTGTTTCAACAAGTATCTAATAATCTTTCTGCGATTTTAAAATTTATTCAACATATATGTCTGTGCACTGTACATAAATATTGCAATTATCTGAGTTTCTATCCGTTTTCATTACAAACCATGTTTATCTACCATTTCATTCAAACCATGTTTATCTACCTCCATAATCAACAAAACATAAAATGGTTCAGAGATTATTCAGAAGGAATTTTCAAATACATCTTTTGGTTTTCTACAATTTTCTTGATAAGACATTTTTGATTTTATATAACTATACTATACTTTCACTGAATTCCAACCAGTCATAAAAAAATATTGCAAACACAAACAAAGAGTTAGCATTTTCTTAGTAACAGGATAATGTTATACAAATAGCCATGTGAAATTGCCTTTATTTACTTTTAATTCTATTCATGAAAAGTTGTATGGATTTCTTTTTGAATCATTATCTAAATTTTAACTATACAAAGAATTTCTATACGATATATGGCAGCGCTGCATTTCTATTCCCATCCAATGATCGCCATTTAATAAGGACAATTTTTCCTCATGTAATAAACGCAATGATCTCTATCTGCAACTTCTGGAGGCAAATAACATACTTGATTGTTGACTTGAAGCAACACCTCCCATGCAAGAAAGCCTATGCACTGACTAAATGAAGTCACCGTCGTCCTTCGCACTGGTATCATAGGAGTCATAAGAATTTACCTTCCCTTGTATATATTCTTGGAAGCTAGGTAATATGAATAGGGCATTTAGTAAAGTTTTTCTTTTTTTTCATGGACAGTAAAAAGTAATGAAGTGCTTGAAAAAATTTAGTATTTATGTTCAACTATTATTTTGGATTTTGTTCCGAAATAAAACAACAAGATTAAGATGAAGAATCCATCACCTTAATCTCTATGGTGGATGCATCCTTAGAAAAAAATGACGCTCACAATCCTAGTATGGGAAATACAAAGAGAGATTTTAGTACAAAATAAAAAATATATATAACAGGTTTAGTGAAACACAATGTTTTTATGTCTAAAATAAAAAGTGCAACACAGTTCATTGAAAAAACTTAAATTTACGTATTCAAAATAAGATAAGTTACATTCAAGTCATTGTGATTTTTATAAAATTAAGTTACTTTACTTTTATTGTTGATTTAAAAAAGAGAGATAGAGAGAGATTACTTTACAAGTAGAAATTAATGAGTTAAAATAATGTCACTATGGCTCCTAAAACAAAAATAAATTAATTTAAATTCTTTAAAGTGAGTGAATGAGAAAATAATAATTTGAAATAGCTGTTACTGATTTAATTATAAAATAAATATATGATACTTACCCTAGAACTAGAAGGAATTGTGCAAACAGCAGTTATCCATCTTCTTCTAAGTTCAAGTTCTTTGGGCCATTTTTATAATTTCCTTTACAGTTTACCACAGAGCATCGGAACATCGAAAGGGCATTTTATATAATTTATAGCATTCTTAATGCAGCAGTCTTTACGTGTTTGGCACAGAAAATGCATTTTAACTTTACGTGTTTGAAACAGAAAATATAAAAGATTTTACGTGTTTGGTACAGAAAACGGCGATTTTGTTTGTTATTATCATCCGTTGAACGCCACATTTATGCACCAAAATAGATCTTGACTAATCGCAAACACAAAAAACGTCGCCAAACCATACCTCATCAGCTAGTAAAGATATCTTCTTAATGGCATCCAGTATGGAAGACGTTCGTGGTCCAAGTCGGACTACCTTAAGGACGTCATATTTAAATGAGGCCACTTGTGCAGAGGCTTTCTATATAGAAGCCCGGTAAAAAAAAAATCAATTGGGCGAACACTGGGTGACTGACTGGGACCATCGCCTGAACTGCTAGTTCATCGGCGGAGGGCATTTGCGTTTCAGTGAATAAAAGTGACAGTCTAGCAGTAGAACCAGCAGTCATTTAACTGATGTTGTCAGCATCGTTTTAACAGTGTCCCAGAACCGGTTTGCCGAAAAATTGGCTTGCCACTAGCGGGCCAGCACTGCTTTAATTGAAGCTAGCCTTTTTCATATGGCGATGCAAACCATCATGCATTAGATAAAAAAAAACTAACAGTGAGAGAATGTGTTCTTCCTTAAAAACTAAAGATCTCGTTCATAAAGATCAATTGAAAACATATACAAAAACTAAATTCAGTGACGTAACAGCCCGAGGTCTTGGCCACTTAAGGGATGAAGGGCTGAGTCAGCCTTTCCCAGTCCGGGGATCGAACCAGGGACATGTGGTAATTCAGCGCAATGCGCTACCATTAAACCACTGGACTTTGAAAACAGAAACAAAGATAATATTATTTACTTTGTCTCTTCTATAATAACTGAATTTCACTAGATATCACGTGTTCGATACGTTCTCCTTCAACGGTTCAACAGGGTGTCCATAAACGAGCGTAGTTCGCGCATAGCTGCCAATCTGTTGATCCAGCAATGATTCATTGGTAGTGAGCATATTAATGAGCTATTACTGGCAACTCACTGCTGGTTCGTTGATGTATGGCAGCAAATAAACAGAATGCTGGTAAGCCAGAAATGGGCCTACATTTAGCCAATGTTAACAAAATTCTGCCCACTTTTAGCCACTACTGCCAGCATCCAACCGTATAGCGGCCAGAATTAGTGCTTTTACTGGGAGGTGTAGTTTGAAGCCAGCGAAGGCTTAGCAATCGCCATATTATACTATATTAGAAACTCATCCCCGAACAAGTTCAAATTAGTTGGTAACCAAAAGTAACCTATTACAGAGCATTAAATAGGTACAGTATGGTAGAAATTCACTTGGTTACAATTGTTTGCCCACCAGAAACAGCTTATGAATTTTTTCTCACAGCTAGAACTCAGTGAATAAGTGTTCTGGGAAGTGGAAATAGCTAGCCAGGTTCTTTTTACCAAATATCTCTATATAAACTATGATATTTCCTAAATTTGGAATTTTTTTTTTTTTTTTTTTTTTTTAATCGACAGAAAACACGCCTTCAGAAACTTTTTAATGGAATGGGCCAACTATGAACATGTCGCCCATATTTGCTGGAAAGTAAATATTTTTCTATTTCCAATGGTGATATCGAGAGCATATTCTTAGATGACTTTGGTGGATCCTGTTGGGTGGAAGATTTTTCAAGTTTTTGTCAGTAAATATGAAATATTTATTCAAATGTGTTAAAATATGTTATCCTATAATTCTTGTTATCATTCTTGTTATTGGAATGGTTATCAACGAAAATCCTCATCAGAAATCAATTTTCTTATCGATCTAGTTATTTCTAGTACAAATATCGATGGTCGGAATCATATTAATCACGTTAAAATAAATAGATTAATTATGCTACCTAATTGCACGATGGTATA
Source organism: Linyphia triangularis (assembly GCA_963978545.1). Classification (NCBI taxonomy): domain Eukaryota; kingdom Metazoa; phylum Arthropoda; class Arachnida; order Araneae; family Linyphiidae; genus Linyphia; species Linyphia triangularis. The sequence continues at coordinate 62,363,688 of OZ021728.1, read as the reverse complement.
AACTTTCAAGTGACATTTGAAAAAAAATATATAAACTCAATTAATCGATGAATGAGAGCGTTATTTACAGCCCATTTTTGTCAAGGTGGATAATTTTATTTTGTAAAATGAAATTTAAAAAAAAAAATTACTAAATATTTATAATGCTTGGTGGGATAAATGGGACTTAATAAATAAAAATAATAATTCTAACGAATGCAGTTTCAAGTTCCGTAAATAAAAACAAGTAACATCAATGCACGAAATTTTGAACAATTTGTTGAAACAAATTCCTTTGACATTCTTTTTACCCAAACTAGGTCCTCATTTGATAATGCTTTCGACATTCGTCAAAGACAAGATATATAATTATATAATGAGCCTTTTGAAAAAATCTGTATATCTTATAAAATAATATCAAAAACATACAATTTAGCGTAATAGTCGTTCAGAAGTCGGAAATTATTTTTTACCCCCCTCCCCCACCCCTTCCCCCCAAAAAAAAAATTCGGCCGCCGCCCCATCAGGAAAGTTAACAACTACATCTACAAAGCACGCCATATAAAACAATGTTTCTGACACAAAAAGGACAAATATAATTAAATAACATATCCCTTTATCGGCCATTTAAATTACAATACAAATTAACTGCATGTTCTTCCTTCATCCATATGCACACAATAGGGTATTTGACAAATTTTCAAAATATGTTTTAAATAAAAGGTATGCACAAAATAAAAGACACGTATTTTTTCTTTTTTCAAAATAATGCCGCAAAACGCTAAAAATTGCATTTTAAAATGCAAGTAGAAGCCCCGCTCCTAAAACACTGCTCAAAAACCCATCTGACTGTGTGACGTCAATCATGCATAAACAGCATCGCAATCGCGAGTGAGGTTCCAAGAAATGTCTCACCGGTATCGGTATTATGCAGTACCCCACTGTACAAGTACTTCAATTAAAACTCCAGAAAAGTTGTTTACACATGTGCCCAGGAAAGCAGACATACAAAAAAAGTGGTTAAATCTTGCAAGAAGAGAATCAACTTAGTTTTCAACACAGACTACGATTCACTTCTGTGAAGATCATTTTGATGCAAGTAATACTTTATTTAATTCTTTTAAATGTTTTAACTACACAATATTAAGTTTAAGTACTGATGTACTATTGAAATATTGATTTTTTTTTTTTTTTTTTTTTTTTGTAAATATGAAACCAAAATATTTGTTTTGTTTACATGAATTGTTTTGACAAAAACATTTTTTGTCTGTCATATTAACCTTTAATTACTGTATGCGGTCTGACAGACCGCGAGTCATTTTTTTGTAGAATGCTTCCAACCCCCTAAAATATTTAATCTTTGACTTTAAATTAATTTTTCCAATTCCTTGTTACTGAAATTTTAAATTGGTCTTCACCAAATTTTTTGGAGCAGTATGAACCACGTGTTGCCCTTTGTTCGAAAAAAGATCAAACCCCCCAATCACAGCAGTTAACCCTTTATTTACTGAATTTTTTAAAATTTGTACTAACTCTTTTAAATACTTAATGTTTCCAAAAAGAAGCAATCTTGTGCTGTCATTCAATAGGTGAAGAACAAACTTCATAGAAGTGGACTTCAAAGTCCCTATGGGTTTCAAAGCATTTAAATCAGTACAGTACTTTGAGAATGACTGGACTTATAAGTACCGTCAGTAGATAAAGGTTAAAGGATTTTGTTTATGATAATCTTGTGTTTCAATTCACCTCAATGCATTATTACTTGTCTTTTTCACCTTTTTGTCTTTTTTAAATAATATCAGCTATAAATTATAACGAGTGTTCCGTTTCATCCCTTTCTGCGGGGTGAATCGGAACAATATGAAAAAAATTAAAATAAATGCAAGTCACGTTTTTTCCAACATTTTTGGGCTTGATCATTATAGAAGAAGGTAAGACCCACGTTCCTAAGTCAAAAATATGTTCGTTAACAATATTATTACACTCTATTTTTACTTTGAAATTTGAAAACTGTTTCTTTTCACTCCGTTTTAACAGTACTCAGTGAATTATATTAATTGCTACTTTTTTTTTCTTTTCTTTTTCATCCTAATGTTTTTATGATTATTATAACAGTAAAAGTGTTGTTGTTGCTTTTCTAATTATAAGAACTGTAAGAATTGTTGATACTTACACAAATGTTTTAACATTTCTAAACTCTGCAGAATAAAATTATGAGCTTGACTTGAAAAAGAACCCCACCATCAAAGCATTTATTTTGGGTAAATTCGAAATGTGTGCCTTTACAAAACCATCTTCCAATGTTCCAATAACACTTCTTTAAATAAATATTTCCTAAAAGTTACCTTCAATAGTCATAATTTATGATTTAGTAGGAAAAGAGATGAACCAAGCTTTAAAATAAACGTATGAAGCTGTTTGCTTACAAATGTGGTCAACATTGACGTCACACTCTGCAGAGGAGTTTATCCGAGCGTTTCTGATCACGTGACGAGGCGCTCAGAAAAGCGATTTTTAAAATTTGATTTATAAAAATTTGAGCAATTATTTCGAGTTAAAACTGCTTGCATTATTTTTATTTCGTTAAATACTATAGATATGCCGCATTTGGTAATTATTTGTTGATGGTGTCAAATACCCTATTGGCTGTTTCTACAGCCAAGAGGAGCAAATTTCAAGCAATATTAACTAGACTTTGCAATTTCCTTGTAATCCCTTATCTCTCGCAGAAACTAAACTATCTTGAATTTCCTATTTGAAAGATTTCAAACATTTAGGATACAAACAGTCACCAAAATTACAGTTCTAATTATACGAATAATTGATTGAGTTTATCACTTTAATGGTATTCAAATAAAGTGTACGTCCTTTCTCTACCCCAAAGAAGAAAAAAATTGTTTCTATGCAGATACTGAATAACAACCTAGATATTGAAACATTCCAAGTAGTTTGATGCCTTGCTCTTAACTCACAAGAAAAGTAATGATTTAGACCCTCCAATCCGAACAACTTGAAAGGAATGCACAAATTTAACAAAAACATTTGCGATACGATACACAACTATAATTTATCTACTAGTACTAACCCACTATTGCAATTATGGTCGTTTTTAATGATATTTTTAAAAAAAAGTATTTAGGTTGTTTCTTCATGCTTGAGAATAAAAGATAAAAAGAGTTAATGAATTTTTAAATTATGTTGATGGGATGGGATTTCTTGATCTTGTGAAATTTGTTACCATTTTTTACTTACAAATAAGGAAAATTTATTTTCTCTGTATTTATACGCAGTTTTTAAAACCTTCTCTGATAAATCAAAGATAATTGCAGAATTTTCAATTTCGTAATGTTTTCCGTCTTTCTATTTTTTTTACATGTTACTGAACATTTTTTTTTTTTTTTTTTTTTCTATAAAGCGTAGTAAATCTTATGAAGTTCTTTGAAAACAATGTATTAATTGAACCCAAATATCACTGTACTATAAAAAAAAAATTCAGAATAAAAAGAGTCACTGATGATTTAGAATTGTTCCCCAGTGTGGACTTCTCTGTTTCAAAAATATTCCTTTAAATTCAATAGTGCAAAAAATATTGGATTTAAAAGTATGAAACTTTGCGCATTTGCAAAGAAGTGCTTTTAAAATCTGTTGATAAGAAAAATATAAGTATGCAATCTTTATTTTTTAGTTATTATGCGTCAGTCAATTTTTTTTTTTTTTTTTTTTTTTTTTTTAACTGATCTTTGCCAATCTCGCCCAGTGACGGGTAAAATATACTGGAAGCTTTGAAATGTTGATGCAGAGTTTTAAAATAGAAATATATTTTTATAAGATAGGACGGAGGAGTAAAAAGTATGTTTTCTGTTGGATTTGACATGTTTATTTTTTTTTAAAAATCATGTATTTTGGAACAATGCTCGATTTTCGGCATAGATTGATATTCTTCCCAGAGCCCCTGCTTCCAGCATTGGACTTTCTAGACCGCGAGGTTGCGGGTTCGAGTCCCGTGTTAGGCATGGGTGTTTGTAAATGTATGTTGGCTTGTCTAATGACGAATGTTTCGGCGCATTATAGCCCTCGTGTTGCTGACGGCGCCAGATAATCTGAATACAACCAACCAATCCAGCATTGGACAATACCACAGTGCTACATGGGATGACATAGATCTAACTATCAAGAATCGAATAAAAAATAAATATCAGATTGTTAGAATAGCGATTCAGATTCGACAAATTTATTATATTAGTTAAAAAGGAGATTATAGAAAAAAAGTTTTTATTCTGACTCTTTCTTCCCCAAGAGAAAATGAAGGGGTTGCCAGATGCAATACTATGGTAGTGTAAAGATTATAGTAGTATGAGGACTTCGTCACTGACAACTCATGAGAACCTGTGACTAATCATAAAGTTCCAAGATATTTTAAAGGTGTGCTTTGATTGGTTAAAATTTCTAAGGAGTTGCAATGGCGTGGCCATGTTTAATCCCCATTTCCACCTAAACTTTTGGCCGCAGTATTTTAAGTAGGATTTTTCAAAAATGTGGTGTATTTATGGTATTTTTTATTATATTATTCAAATTTTCATGGACGTTTTATAGAGGAGAATTAGTAGTGAGATTTTGTCGAATGGCACTTCCCCATTAGCACAACAATGCTCACCCATGTCGCTCGACATTGACTAATGCCGATGCAAAACATAATTAACTGGTAGTTGCTTGCAGATAGTGGTCAATCTCGCATAATACTGAATAAAAAATATATTAAAGTTTTGTAATAAAAATATGTTATTAGTAAGAAAAGAGGAAGGGCAAAAAAATATATTTCTTGATGTTTTTGACAAATTCATTTAAAAAAAATCTTGTTTGGTAAGATGCTCGAGTTTCAGTCGGAATTGTTCACTGTTCCATAACCCCTCTTTCCCGTATTGACCAATTCTGTTCTATTACCTGGACTGTTACGTGATAGTGAACAATTACAACATGTCTTACTCGAAATATGTGTTTTATACTTATTTGTAAAACGTAGGGTATAAGACAATGATCAGATTTGAAGATAGTTATTATTTTTTAAAATTATTCTTGTTCAAAAATCTTTCTTGTTTGAACTTTGAAAATTGTCTTAAAAGTTTCAAAATATAAGATGTGTAATTTACAAATTTTAATGCACACTTTCTTAGAATGTGAAATTTTTTATATATTATAAAAATATGGACAATAACAAACAAGCATGCTCGTAATGATGTCAGATAGCAATTTACCTGTAGCGTCACATGCCTAATTCTCATTTAATATTCAAAATAGTTATTTTTTGCTGTGCTCGGTATTTCAAGGATAGGAATTGATAATTTATTGTTTTCCAAGATCACGTCTCAAAGCTTTCACTAACGGACAATTTTCAGTTATTATGTATTTTTAGTAGCAATCCACAAGCGTAGCAAGCTTAGTGTTTGGCAATCGGTCCCATGCAGGCAACTTGATTACATATCAATTTCCTTGGTTTTATCCATGGAGATTCGCTAACGTTAGCAAGGAGATAAGAGCCCCCTAGGAAGTTTAAAAATAAAATTTCTAACAATGTTTAAAATTAAGATGGTTTTAATGACAAAAAAACGCGTCCGAAGATCGAAATTATCAATATATATGATAACCTAATAAGTGGCTAGGTATTACAAACAGAGTTCACCAAAATGTATGAAATCTGCGTGAAAATGTAATGAAAATCAATTTCACAATTTATCAATTTTAGAATTAATATCATGCGTAAATATACGCATCGGCACATCATTATTATTATTATTTTTTTAATTATCTTTCATTTTATAAAATCAAAGATCATACTAGCCTTTTTCGAAGGGTGGTACTACCACCCTCTCTTTTTCCTTTGAAAATAGCGTCCTTTTCTAAATGCAATGCAATATGCTGATAACCCTCTCCAAAATTGCATCTCACGCATTCATTTATGTCCAAATGTTCCCCACACAAACCAGTGACTGACTGAAGTCATTGAATGGTTGATAATACCATATGCTTCATTAGTAGGTGGATTGTTGAGGGCCGTCTCACAATTTCCGAGTGCTAGTTAGCACAAATGGCCATTTCGTACGTTCCTTGATTAAGATTATTTTGTTACCTCTTTCCAGGTCTTCTAGCACAAAATAGAGGGAAAAAAAAGCAATGGAAAACGTAGATTAACACTATGCCAGTCTTCACGTCTAATCGGGATTTTTTTTTTCCTTTCCTGGTCTGGTACAGAAGTTCAGATTATTTCGCCTATCACCGGCGATTTTTCGGGATTTGCCCGAGGTGCCATTTGTTTTCGAGGTGACGCCGACATTTACCCGATCGTTTTTGCAGGACACCAACGTGCTGTAACCAGACAGCATAATGCTAATTATTAGTTTAAGGTTTATAATCATCAAGTGTTTTAGTAAGCATTTAAAAAGCATTTTCCCGCTCTCATACTTGAAATCGCAATCGTGTATCACTGTTACTGTTGGAATTATTGATTTTGTTAAAAAAAACTTATTTTTTGTTAGTTTTAAAAAAGTTTAGTTTAAAGATCACCCTTGGATTTTAAAAATATCCCTTAAAATTTATAAAGGAGTGAAAATACCTTTTGGAAGTATTTAACTGACGAACACTGATTACAAACTATCCAACACTATAGTCCTTTGCATCCTATCCAAACGTTCTGTAGTAACGCTAGGCTACGTTTGCAATGTGATGAACATAGCTTCATCACACGTTCCATAACGTTTACAACATATCTTGGTTGGAAACAGTCACCAAAAAAAATTTCAACAAAATCATAACTATCATAAATGGCTAATCGAATTGACCATTTTAACAAAAAGAATGTATCCTTCATGCATCTCTAAGATGAAATAGTCGTTTTCTTTTAAGGAGCTGAATAACTGTCTAGAGATTACAAACTACCAAACAGTTTGGTCCTCCCCTCTCTTATCTCCCAAGGAAAGCCACCATCACGGCCGCCCTATCTGAAAAGTTTTCAGCAACTGGGATGCACATTTCTCTCCTATCGATCCGAGGATGATGTTTTCAGCATCTTCTTTTTACTGCCAACTCACTTTACGTGACGCCAATCACTTCCATTTTGAGGGAGGAAGAGGATGGAAAAAAGTCAAACTTTTCAGAGGATAATTTATGCCAGAAATTATGGAGGAGGCGTCGTGGATTTATTTTGGATGTGATTTTTTTTTTTTTTTTTTTTTTTTTTTTTCCCATGCATAAAGTGAATCTCCAGAGAAAATTATATATTTTTTTTTTGCGTCTAGATTACCTTAGTGATGAGTGGACAAGTTTGATGGGGGCTTTTAACTTAAAAGTAAATATGATGTATGTTGTGGTTCTGTTCTAAATGAGTAAAAAAGAAGATTAGTATTTTTTCCATCTGTGAATAATGTAATATTCCAAGTATATAATTTGTCTCCTTAGTATTTAATTCCTTTTACGTTGAATTTTGAAGTGCACTACAAGTTGAAAATATTTATATTTAACAAAATGGTTAAGCCTTAGATGGTTTATAAGTATTTTTCAATCAAGATATCTTTTAATTTTTTTTTTTTTTTTTTTTTTTTTTTTTTTTTTTTTTGTGCTTACTAAGCTGAATTTGCTTAGCTGAATATCTACCGTTACTACTTTAACAATATATATATAAAATTTAAATTTGAACAAAATTGAATTACAAAACAATTCTCTATCCGAAAAAAAAATTAAACACTGATAAAATAGTAAACACAACTCAAAAATATTTCTTCAGATAAATATCAAAAGAAAACTAATACAAGAATAGCTAAATTTACCAGTAATAGGTAAATAGTTTTGAGTTATTTTTAGAAATTTATCATTGCTTTTTCTTTTTAAATTTTTATATGAAGATTGATTTTAAAGCATTGTTTCTTGAAGCTGATGACTATTTTGAAATGGTGCTTGCTCCTTTGAGCAATATTTTTAATCAAGGTTTTAAACAAATATTTTTCAAGAAATTGTATAAAACTTATTACTAATCATAGGATTCGATGCTTTATTTTTAACCACTAAAAAACACTTTATTTATACCACTTTTACCAGTAATCAGTAAATAGTTTTGAGTTATTTTTAGAAATTTATCGTTGCTTTTTCTTTTTAAATTTTTATATGAAGATTGATTAGAAAACATTGTTTCCTGAAGCTGATGACTATTTTAAAATGTTTCTTATAAATTAAACAATATTTTTTATCAAGGTTATAAAAAAATATGTTTCAAGAAATAGTATAAAACTTATTACTAATCATAGGTTTCGATACTTTATTTTTAACCACTCAATACCACTTTATTTAAACCACTTTTAAATGTTAGAAGGAGGAAAATATGAACTTGGAAACATTTTAGATAATACCATTTTTGATTAACTGTCTCCTCCCCACTCCCAACAAAAAAATTAAAAAAGATATACTTATGACGTAAAACATATTTTGAAATGATAATTGACTGTTTAAAACAATTATAATAATAACCTTAATAATACGATCTATCTTCAATATTCTTGAAGAGATATTTTGAAATAAATGTACTGTTAAAAATGTTTAATTAAATTTCTTGATATGCATATATATTAAAAATGCATTTGGATAATAGTTTCAACTATTATCCAAAGTAGAGTGGCCGTGGGTGTTGCTACTACATCTTAATTTCCTTTGAATTTTTATAAAATACTCGCTTCAGTGAGTCAAATTCTATAAAGAAATGGTAAGTGAGAACTCGTAAGGAAATGAATTTTCGTTAACTACTGTGCGTACTCGGGAAATGAGGTTTTTTTTTTTTTTTTCCAAGAAAGTTGTTTTTAAAAAAAATTAAAACACTAAATCACTAAAATAAAACGAATTAAAGAAGTGTAGTCTTTAAAATTTGAAATTATGTTTTTCACACAAATATTTAAAAGGTTAATTATAAACATCATAAAAAAAAAACCTATTTCATTCCTTTTTCACTATTGAATGTGTTTGATTTGATTTTTGCTTCAAATGTCATTTAAATGTATACAAAAATTATATAGTAAAGTATGAATAGTAAGAACGCAATAGAATTATATCAACAGAATTAATAAATAGAACAATATCGACAGCATTATTAGAAATCTTAAAAAACATACATATAGAAACACGTTTTCAAACTATATAATTTAAAATTCAAGTACGAAATTCACCTTTATTTATTTTTCCTCAAAAACACTGACTTACTATTAAAATTTAAAATAGTCTAGACTATTTTAGAAATGTGTTTAATATTGGAGAAAAATTAGATCTGCACTATAAATGCTAATTACTTCATTTCCGGATTAATGAATTTTAACGTTCACTGAATTTAAGCACACATATATATATTCTTACATTATATATATTATCCTAATACATAACTATCTATTATGTATTAATTTCTTAAAAGATAATTTCTTTGAAAACTATTGTGTGATCCCTTAACACCCAATAAATAATAATCTACGGCATTATATAACAAGTGTTAGTTAAAACTCCTTTTAATAAAATTTCATTTACATACAATTGATACATACAAGATAAATTACACAAAATAATTTTTTACGAGAGAAGATTTTACAAGATATATTTTCGATTCTAATTGTACTTTCAAACAAAGCAATAGATTGAAATTTAAAATTTAAATTAAAGTAGATCTACAAAACTTTCAATTAAATTAAATAAATGATTATTGTCGAAAAGTTTACATGAGTTTGACTTAATTCTATACAGAACTTTGAAAAAAAAATATGCTTCACTTGAACTTATTTCAAAAAGTGATTTAAATGTTAAACCCCCCAAACAATCTTTCTACTATTAAATTACTATAAAGCTCTAAATTTTAACTTGTTGCAAAATATGTATAAATCTCAATTAGAGATAAGTTTAGGTATTTAAGTAAATAAATAAAGGTATTTTCCAGGAATACAGCCTATTCAAGTTTCAAAAATTTATTATTATCTACAATACTTACAACTCTCAGAAGTGCATTTACTTTTGTTGTCAGTAGGACATTTACTTTTGATGCAACTTAAATGTAAATCAAGTGAAAGTAAATGGTGATAAAAAAAAAAAGTACAAATAATTTTCCTATAAAAAATAATAACCATAACTATGCTCATATCGAAAGTAGAGTAGTATACCGTATTTTGACTACATTAACTGATATCATTACAAATACATCCATATTTAAAATTCAAGAGAAACTGTGTAAATAATTGAATATTGCCATTAAAACTTTATTTTTAAACTAGCTAGAATATTGTCTATGCATTTTAATACATTCAAGATAGGGGATATTTGAATTTATTTATGAAACCAGACTGAACATAATTCAATTATCTTTAAGCTTGGCTAGCATTTTCGCAACTGATTAAAGTTTATATGTTTGCAATTTAAATGAACAATAAAAATAAGAAATAGTGCATAATGATTAATGTTTAACATTTAAGCAATCCCTATCAAACTGAGCAATTTTAGATATATTCAGATAATTTTACTTATAACAATGTTTCAATATAAAAAGATTACTTAAGATTAAGATTATGAATATAAAATATATATATATATAAATAAAGTAATAAAAAGTAATAAAAAAACATATTAAGAATATAAAAAGATTACTATTTTATTCAGGAAATCTAAATAAATACCCAACCGCAAAATTTAGCCATTTCATAAAATGGTCGATTCAATTTGAACAGTTAAATATAGGACCCTTTATTTACCCTTAGACTACTTCATTAAATGGGCGACCTAAATCTAAAATACTTACGATTTTAATCTATTGGTAATAATAAATAAGATCAATAAAACAATAACATAAATAAACACCTCAAAGCTGATAATATTTTACTTTAACCAATTTACACTCATGTCCATAAATTAAGGATAATTCAGTTTTTCCCTAATAACTTCTTAGTGGAGTAGCATAGACACTTGAAATTTACTTCAAAGACACATCTTTATACAACAAAACGATAGTTAAAACAACTCAGTCGCAGAAGGAAATGCAAAGTGTACATCGGGGCATATGCAAAAGAATGGAGTACCATTAGTGTGCAGTTGTACAGATGCATTTACATTAAAAATCACTCAACACATGGAGTTGACTTTTAGTGTGAGATATGATCTTCCCTGTCATCAATATTTACTTGGCACAGTATTTTCATACTTAACATGAGTTACTTGATGAATTCTAGCTCCTAAATTGCTCGTCCCTCCTTTTGAAATGTTTGCAAGTGAGGGAAAGTTCCCAATGCATTAAATCTTTACACAATGAATATCCTAGAAGCGTCCCACACGTGTTTGATGAAATTTGGAGTAGAGGAGTGATCTGGCTTACTTATAAGGGCGATACTCATATTTTTAATCCTTTATCCAAAGCAAAAGTGGAATAAAATAAACCATAACTATCTATAATCGCGATTTTGAAACTGATATTTCACAATGAAAGACGTGTCTAAATCAAGTTAACGTAATTACAGTAAAAAAGTGGAATTTAATTATTTTTTACGCTCTTGGGGAGCTTATTAAATAAATTCAACAAATTGAATATAAAGACCAAAACTCTTTTCCCACCAAATCATTATCTTGAACTGGCATTTACCATGAAATATCAAGTTCCCACCTTTCTACAGATCCTCTGATGTCCAATATTACTCATGAGACTGACAAAATTATTTTCAGTAAATAGTATCTGATGTTAAAAAGATGTGGTCTTTGGGGGCAGTATGTTGACTTGGTTACATAAGCTACCCAAGAGACCAAAAGATAATTAAGTTCCTCTTTTTCCTTGTAATTATGTTAACTTGATCTAGCCCTCTGAGCGTCAAGGGAATGGGCGAAATTATACAGTTGTTTTCCCTGCAATAATTTTTAAATTTTATTTCTGATCCAAATATATAATTTTTTTAAATTATTTTTTATTTATTTTGTTTTAAGTAGGTTTTAAACTATCATCCTAATAAAAAGATTTAAAAAATATTTTATTTTACATTTTATTTATAAATTTAAAAAGGTTGTGTATTGCTGGAAAAACTGGGGATCAAATGACGGATATATACGCCCGTGACCCTCAGAAGGCTAGACAAGTTTTTAATGGTGATATATCGGTTTCTAAATCGTATTTATTGATACTTATGACAAATTTTATTCCACTTTGTCTTGGATAAGCGATTAAAAAACATGAATATCGCCCCTATAAGTAAGCCAGGTCACTCCTCTAATCCAAATTTCTTCAAGCATGTGTGGGACGCTTCTACGATTTGAATTGTGTTAAGACTTGATGTATTAGGAACTTTCCATCACTTACAAACAATTCAAAATGTGGGGCGAGCAATTTAGCCACTACAATTCATCAAGTAACTCATGTTAAGTATGAGAATACAGTGCTAAGTAAACACTGATGACAGGGGAGATCATATCTCACAGTAGAAGTCCACTCCATGAGTTGAGTGGTTTTTAATGTAAATGCATCTGTACAACTGCAAACTAATGGTACTCCATTCTTTTGCATATGCCCCCGCTGTACACTTTGCATTTCAATTTGCGACTGAGTTATTCAAATTATAATTATGTTGCATAAAGATGTCTCTTTGAAATGAATTTCAAGTGTCTATGCTGCTCCACTGAGAAGTTATTAGGGAAAAACTGAATTATCCTTAATTTATGGACATGAGTGTACATCAGATGATTAGTGTATTGAGTTGCCATTACATAAGATAAGCATCCACAAGTCTGGGCACAGAGTATAATAATATATATTGTTTTTAAAAAGTGTTTTAAAACATATTAAGCTACTAATATTTATTTATTTTTAAATGTACGACAAATTATTGTATTTATTTTGTATGATATATTATTTTATAATATATCTATACAAAACCGAATCAGAAAATAAATAGTATTCAATTTCTTATCAACTTCTTACATTCGCATATAAAGGTTTACATTGTAAGACAAATGATCATAAATGTTGAATAAACTATAATCTAAACTAAAGTAACTACAAAATTTATGAGTCAACTTATCTAAAAGAATTAAACCTCTTGAACCAGTTGCTTTTCCAAAATTCTCCAATGGACAATACCCGCAATTTTTTTTTATTCAATTCTAAATGTTTCAAAAAGGTCATAAACACAAAAATTTCTGCTCAATGCGCTTTTTTTTTTTTTTTTTTTTTTTTTTTTTTCCTTTTTTTTTTTTTAAATTGCAATCAAAGTTTCCCTGTTAGACTTTGGCAAGAAAACGATTCATTCAGATTAAAGCTAATGTGACGTCAAAAGATTTGAAATAGCTTGGCTTGAAACACAGCAACGGAAACCAGTTTCGCAAATTTCTCGCAAATCGCGCCAACCGGTATGGAATATTTCAATTGTCTACTAAACATCGATGCCAAACACCACGATAACCATAGAAACGGAAGGATGTTTTGACGTCATAACTATAGTTGAGTGTTTTGATCGGACTGGTTTTGGCTCGGCTTTAGGACATTTTCTTTTCTTAATAGTTAAATAACTAATTTTTTTAAAGAACTTTTGTTTGAATATTTGGAATCATAAAGAAATTCTTCATAAATAAAAACTAATTTCACTCATTTTTTAAGAAAAAATGTTGGAATTGTCCATTGCCTCTATAAATAAACACAACAGCATTTTGCATTTGATTGAACAGCCTTAGAAACTTCGTATCTCAATACTTGAGGCATCCGACACATCAGAAAACTCTACACTTGGCCTCACAACTTCAAAAGTATTTTAAAAGTCTTCTGTGACCTCAGAGAATTACAAGCTCGCATCTTGTCCATCCGCCCAACGTACGTAACTGAAATTCCAGAAATATCTTCGGTATATATATATATAAAATGTATCAGTACTCCAATATGAAGATGAGTCGCCTTTCAATTCAACAAATGTTGCGGAAGGCAAGAGGATCACATTCAAAGCAACTTCCCTTTTGGGTACTAAGTGTAATGTAAGGAAGTAATTCAATGTAAGGAAAAATTTACTTTGATCAAATATGCCTTGAAAGTGAACTAGAATTGTGCATTAATAACTATTCGTGGAAGGATTTTGAAATTTTATTTAAAAACATTTTTTAATATGGTCATAAATAAACTGACTGTTTAGTGAAATCTAGAGCTCGAAGAAATTATTAGATATTCATTTAAATCACATTTTGACTTGGAGAATAGGAAACATTACTTTTACATTAGAGTGATTGATAAGAGGAACAATCAGAAGGACCACATTGTAAATTGAACAAAAGTCAACAGTTTTAAAAGACAGCTAGATCTATAATGGTGGATAGATCAGAATAGTTAAATTGGACCAACCTAGATGGGCCTTGTGCCTGTAGTTGGTTGTCTTTTTTATTTTTGTGTTTGTATAAAATTGTGTATATGTACTACTGAGACCACGAGAAAATGCCCTCTGAGAAATAAAAATAAACAAAATGTATAATGTAAAAATTCAAAATTATTAAAATTTTCGCCTAATGGCTCTTAGAAATAATCTGACGGATATTCAAAACTTTATTGAACTGTTTCATTTTAGCAAAAACTTCAATCACAACTTTTTGATAATGTTCGACTTTTAAAGTTAATATACATTTAATCCCTTTAAGTACCAGATTTCTCTTTAGTAACAAAAATTAAGTATGATGTTTTTATTGTATCACAAATAGAATTCACCCATGGTATATATAACATATTACAGTTTTACTCAGATATGTACATTGGAAGAGGCTATAGACGGCCAGAAACAAGTAATGCAATAGTATGACCTCACTTTATATGTATTATTCAGGTGACCTAAATATTGGATCTTATGTATATTTTTCTTCCTTTTTATACCATTAACTCAGTGTCTAAATAGCATGTATACAAAATTTAATAAAATTGTGTTAATTAGAAAGACTTAAGAAGGCCTGAAATAGGTGAAATTAAATTACAGTCTCATTTAATTAATTATCATTAGTAGGGTTATTATTTAGTTGGCATTATATCTTCTTAATTATTGAAGCAATTTATATTTCACTACCCATAGAATATAGTTTTGATATCTAAACTGTTATATAAGCTCTTAATTTTTATCTCTCTTACATATTTAGATTTACGCATACCTTATTTTAATAATAATTTTAAACGTTAAATTATTCATTCACGCACTATCGTCAACTTAGACCGCTCTTAAATTAAATATTTTCCAATTAAAATTTCCACTCAACAGCATTAACTAATCAACGTTTCATCTTAAAACTCACGAACACTTCAGCAGCATTCAAGTTCATTTAAAAGACAAACTCCCATCAGTGATCTCAGAGAAACTTCCATCTGAAATTTCCATCCTCCATACGTGAGTAAATCGACCGCAAGCAATATCTTCCAAAGAAAATTTATCATCACTCTAATATGGAGATGAGATCCTTTTGAATTGGAGAAGAAGCCGTAAGGGGAGGTTGGAGAATGGCATTCAGAGTGTCTTCCTTCTTGGCATATAGCGGCAGCACCTGGGTCTTCAGCATTGTACTCGTTTCTGAAGGTTCTTTCAGAAGTTCCTCGGTCAATTGTGTTTACCCTACAGACCCAAATTATATGTGAAAGTAACTTCAGGCGGATTGGATTGGAATATTCATTTGGAAACGCTCTTGGTATAAAGTCAGTAGTTCATTTCTCAGCTAAAAAAAAGTAGTCAAGAAGCAAGTTAGTGACGTCTTTTAGCTGTCTGGACGTCTTTTGTTAAAGTCGTAGTTTTATTCTTTAGATAATTTTGTTCTATCTACTGTTAAGATTTATGAACAAAAACATTTAGTTCGAGTTAATATCTGATTAAACATAAACTAAGTAAAATTCTTTGCAACGGAATGAAACTTTGACTGAACTTCCAAGCAAGGTGCTGATTCGGCGCCAATGAGATTTTCAACCACAAAGGGCCATTTTTACACAATCAAAAAAAATGTTTGCTTGCCATAATTTGGCGCGAATTTATGTCAACAACTTTTGGCAAGGAATCCCCTTAGTACTGTAATCCTACTGAAACTTTGTACAGGGATATCCAAATAATCGTCATAAAAAAAAAACTCGTTTTTATAATGCTATACGTATTTCGCCAAAACCACATCAATAACACCTGCTAGAATAAGTAGTATATATACGAAATAGGCACTTTTGATTCATTGCCGTTTTGCAACATTTATCATTCATAATGTAACAAGAATTGTTTATCTGAAGATGCTGCTGTGTGAGTCTCTTATGGTGTCTTAAAGTGTTTTCTACAAAATATTCGCCCAACAAGGAATTAACTTTGCTTCCATTAAGAAAAAAAAATTAATGGCTAGCATTAAGCCATGACAAACGACTACCTTTGAAAAGCAGTATTATCTAACAGTTTCAGAGAAAGAAATAACATTAAAGAAAATTTACGCATTTTAATGATGTTTTAATTAATACTAATGTATTTTGTACTCAGCTACATTTTCAGCAATTTTGTTCTACTTTTCTATGACAAATGTTGCTATAATTGCCATTCTCATAGACTAATTTGAAAACGTCCATGGATTATAAAAGAAAAAACAGTCCATAAAAATGAAACATCAGAATGTATACATTGCCTTTTAAACATCCAATATCTCCGAATATTCATTGTGATGAAAATTCAAGAAAATACACACAACTTTATCGAAAATCCAAAATTCTCAACATCCTCCAAACTTTCGTAATTTAATTTATATACTGTAGAAATGTAACTTAAGTTTGTAATGCTATTTATTTTGGCTTAAGTGTGTTTTTCCTAATCTCACATAACACTAATTCGTATTCACCATGAAAATTTAAACAACGAATGGGGTTGCTGTATCACACCTGTGTCTTTGTTTACGAAAAGAAGCGTTTCATTGGTCAGAAAGTAGCAAGGTATTAAAAAAAATGCATTTTTATTGGCTGTATTTTGGCTGAGCATTATATTGTTATGTAAAACTTTTAAAAGTTTCTATATTAAAAAGGGTATTTGCATATTTTGAAATAAACTTGTCTGACCCACATTTACTATTTGAAAATTTGATGAATCAAAACGTAGTGTTTCAAGATAATAATAAAATAAAAAAAATTAAAAAAAGATCGAAATTAAGTATTAAACAAAAAAGAGATTTAAAGTAAAGTATTTGGATTTCAAATTTTTATCTTAAAAACTGACAAACTGTCATCTTGGTTTCTTACTAAATTGTTTTAATGTACCTTAGCAAGTTTGATTACGACAACGAATGTGGCGAAATTTGGGGAAGTATCTCAAAATGTACCTAATCACGAATAAATCCTTATATTGCCAAAATATATAAGTCAGAATCCAGATGGACATTATTAAGAGATTTACTTAAACTTCTACCATATAAACTTTCTTCCTAATTTAGAAACTAAAAATACATATTTTAACACCTTACACTCATACTTCTTCAAAATCGCAGTAGAAATGACACTAAAAAAGTTCAACGATCTTTTGCAAAATATATTCTCTATACCACTCTTACTCAAATGGCAAAAGTAAATCCCTACATGCAACAGCAGTAGTGTTTCGGCCAAATATCAAATGTGTTCCTTCCTTCTATTGGTCCTTTTCATATGCTTGACGGGCACTCTCTCAATAAGATATAAGCTCGAGCAGTGAATTTTGCTGCCTCGCACACCCGACGGCGCGTAGTAAGATCAATGGAGGATGTACTCAAGGATTTTGTGATATTGAATGCCTTTCAATAAGGGAGTACATGAAAAAAGATCTCAATATGTTTTACCTTTGGAGAAGTATCAAAATCGTAGCTTCTCCGTGACTGAATTTTTAGAAAAATGCACATTTTTCACAAATTTTATATGAAGAGCACCTGGGGGAAAAAGGCTATAACTAGTTTTCAGACGCTTTTGTTTTAGTAATTTGGGAAAAGGTAAAATGCCTTTAGTTTATTCGAGTTTAAAAGTGAAGTGTACCGATTTACTGGAGATAACATTACTTTAATTAAATTAAAGTTATTTAGTATTACTTACATTGCGTAATTTAACATTACTAATTTCATTAAAGTAATTTGATAGTAGCGTAAATGGCTTATTAACATGCATAATTTAGTTTCATATACTTACCAACAAAAATGGATGTAACAGTTTCTGGTCAGACTGCCTGGATTTATCGGTATTTGTACTAATCAATTATGGGTTGTCGGTTTATGATTAAATCAATTTATCTGCATTTCCATTTTCTTTTTCTAAATTTTAGACCTTAAACTGCAAAAAATAGACACAGTTTTAATAAATGTCTTCTTCCATACAATTACAATACTCATTGTACATTACATTATTACTGCCATAATTTTCTCCGAGATGTTTCATCGTGAGAAAAATCATATACACTATTCTCTATAAGTACTGGACAAAAACACTTTCATGCGCTTTTTCTGATAGTTGCTTAACCGCTTGTAATAGAAAAATTCAATTCTAATTTTGAATTAATATACTATGTTGAAAGATCGCTTATCCAAGTGGTTAAAAAACAACCAAATTGAGTTAAACTCTTTGCTTTTTATGATCAAGAATGTATATATATATATATATATATATATATATATATATATATATATATATATATATATATATATATATATATATATATATATATATATATATATATATATATATATATATATATATATATATATATATATATATATATATATATATATATATATAATAAATACATATATTTAATATGTAATAAATATATATATATAATAAATAAATATATATATATTAAATAAATCGATGTTTTTTCTAACCTCATCTTTTCTTACAACATTACTAAAAACATTCACATAACACATAGGATTAGCCTATCTTCTTTTTCATATTACCTGCATTTAGTACTTCAGTGTAAAATAAAAAGCTAATAGAAAATTATCAAAGAATATCAAAATTTATTTGAAAAATTCCGTATTAAAGTGACTGGATATTAGCATCTTATAAACAGGCAATAAAACACTGACTGATGGTGTTCCTCATCTTCAACACTAGGGTTTGCATTACTTAATTCATCTGAATTGATTGGTTTGAAATATCTCGCAACTAGTGAGCCTTGTGAGATGTTTTTAAACACAACAATCACACTTTTTCATTATTATAGCCGTATTTTATAGGTTGAATTTGTATCTCTAAAACGTTAACAATGTTAAAAAACAATACCTTATAAGCGGTGATTTAACAGTTGAAATACATTTTTACGGATATATCAGCTCACCGGAAAGATTTTTTCAAAAAAAAAAAAAAATCACAGGGATTTGTCGGTTGTTTTATGAAGACATAATTTCTTTAATTTTATTGGATGAATTTGTCAGTTTGTGATTAAATAAGTTATTTTCCGATGGATCTTCTAAGAAAATGTTTCAGTTTGTGTACATTTTTGAATAAGTTGACTATATACAAGCAAAAATTATAAATCGGCATAAAAATACTAGAAATTCTTAAAAAGATGATTGATCTGTATTTGTTTCGATGCTCTCCTAAAAAAAATTGGAAAAAATGCAAATTGTTTTACTTGGTCAATATATTATGTATGATGGTTTATAGTGACATACTTAGAGTTATAAAGCTAATAATATACTTAACTAGCATTACGTAATTCTTTTGAAATTTGATGGCATGGAATAGCTTCCCTAAGTTCATGTTCCCGTTATCTCGGTAACAAAAATTAGATAAAATATGACATGACATAACGAAATATAAAAAGATTTATAAGCATAATAATGTTCTTTAAAAAAGAGTAGCAAATATTGTGATTTTTCATAGACATTTTTATGCAATTGAAAAGCATGCAAAAATTTAGCGTTACATATTCAATTTACTACAGAGTAACAAGTTTGAAATTATGATAGAAAAGTATAATTTTAAGACATAATAAATTCCTAATTTAATTTGTTGGATTTTGCGTCCTACTATCACATGTACAGAAAGGAGACTTATAAGAAAATGCTCATAGCTTAAGAAAACAAATAAGCATTTCTTGTTGCCTGAAATATCGAAAGGTCAAAGTGTTGCTTCATCTGAGCATAAAAACTCAGTACATTTTTGTGTAACCGAAGAACATGACAGCTACTGTTAGGAACATGATAGGCGTCGAATATGCAATAAATTAGGCTCAATTAAAATCTTTTAATAAAGCTTTACTATCATAACCAAATCTACTTTAATTGAATCTTTAATATAAAAGAATATTATTGGCACTTTTGGGGGTATAGTAAATGCTTCTCTACATAGTATTCACAATATTCTCACAATAATTCAATAGAATATTCCTTAAATTGTATTATTGTATGTGTACAATCCATTTTACATACAATACAAATTATCTATTTTTGTTCGCCTAATTATATGAAAAACACAACTTCAACAAGGTCCAGAATACTCACCAACACGAATTAATTACTGATTGAAATAATACAATATTCACCTACTGATTTAAACAAATATCTAATATTCATATTAAAAGAACGCGCTTCAAATAACTGCATAACTGTTTCCATTTTTAAAAAAAAATATTTTTTCTCTTTATGAATTGATAGTGTTCTTTGTTGATACGGTTAAATCTAATGTTGAAGCTCAATTTAATTTTAGTAATCTAATGTTAAAACCTCCATTCCAAATTTTCGTTACAATTTCCCGTTTAATGAATATATAAGTGTCTGACTTACCCATCCCTTCTACATATTGGTTTGAGGCATCTGTTAAAAAGAATAACACACTTATTATTCAAGTATTTTATATAAAATGGCCCTTTACTTAAAACAAATTCCCAAAGAGCATTTACTTTTGAATTGTGGCTCGATTCAGTGTTCTACACGATAATATTTTGGTCGACAGTGTTAAATAAATGCTTCTATTAAAGAGGATAGATATTTTAAATTCTCTCGCTGATTTTATTTGTGAATCTGGAAATCATAGAACTGTGCAAGAATATACGGATAGAGAATTCGTATGGAAATCAAAGTTGAGAACTAATGCCACTTGAAAAGAGTATTTTTTACGAAAAAAAAGCATTCTTTGAGAATTTAAAGAATGTTTTAAACATATCCCAAGTGGTTTATTCGCAATTTCCTTACTCTAAAACTTTAGTAAAAACCTAGTTGAAAAAAAGTGCGACGGCAAGAATTGGAATTGAATGAATCAAGAAAACGTACGCGAAGATATAAAAATGTATTTTGTATTGACATTTAAAGTCTCATTTGATCAAAAAATATTCACTGAATTTCCGTTTGAATTATTTAATGATTTGTATAACGATTTTAAATTGTTGTTGTTGTTTTTTTGTTAAAAATTTAGATTTTTCTTAATAATTTCATATTGTATAATTTTGTCAAAAGCTGAATTCAAGCAACAAAATATATTTTATTACCCCTGGTAAAGTCTGGCTCCCGTTAGTTTACTAATCAACTTTTTTCCGAGTTTTGCATTGACTTTCAATTGCAGGGTTGACAACAAGCTTTTTTTGCCTGAACATTGACTTTTAAAGTAGCAATTGATTAAAAAGTTCACTGAATTTGCATCGGTAGTATTTCATGATTTGTGACTAGATAATAATTCATTCGTTGTTTTGTTTTGCTAAAAGTCAAACTTTTGATATATTTTACATAATTTTGCTGAAAATTTTATTCAAACAAAAATACAACTTCACTACTACAGCAATACTCTGGAATCCGCCATTGATGATTGACTAAAAACTTTTTCACTGAAATAAAAATTCGAAAGTTTCGTTGAGTGGTAAGATTGAAATGGTCAATTAAAGAACTCCATAAAAAGAGTTCTAAAAGCATAGAAGTTTTTTTTTTTTAAGCAAAATGAAATCCAAATCAAAAAAAAATTACTTTAGTATTTCATTCGTGATGAATGATGTAACTTTAATATATCTATCATCATAAGCATACAAATACGAATATAAATTACTATTTTTTAACTCTTGATATGTACTTAACATCCAAATATTCTATGTAAGGCATTATTATTTTTCATATGCACTTACATTTAAAACAAAAAGTGTTAATTTTATTCATAATTACTCTGGATGGAATGGAAATTAAGTTCAAAAACATCGGAAGTATGAATCTTTTTTCTATTCAAATTCTGAATTCAGATTAGTATAACATACCTACATAAGCTAAGTAAATATGTAAGAAGTACTTTAGCATATAAATGAAATTTTTAGTCCAGTTAATGGCTTCAGGAAAGGCAAATATCCTCACTATATATTGAAAGAGTAAAAGAAAAAATATATTCCAATTTTAATTAATCATAGAAATTCATCTTACCGTCTTTGTAATTGAAACTCCAACGCATTGAGAGAAAAGGCAGGATAAGCAAGTTAATCGAAGTTTTTTAAGGATATTATTTTTTCATATTTAGATGTTTCCACTTGAATAGGATATTTTATAATGAATCTTTTTTTTTTATCTATATTTGTCTTCGCTTTTATTTCTCTAGCGCAAATACTTTTATAAAAATATCGATATTAAAAACAAACGTCACAGTTATTTTCCCCCGAAAACAATTTCTTTTTTTTTAATTTCTTAGTTTTTTTAGCATTCAGATATCTTTGGAATTGCCACCATTTTAGTACTTTAGGATGTTGAGAACATCCATCGAATAAAAATATTTCACTGTACTATTTTCAGTACTAAGAACACGCAAACTTTGTCATTAAAAAGAATAATTCAAGCATTGCTAAAGTATAGTTACGAGTTTTAATTAAGTTTGATAAAAAAAAAATTCATTACGCCTCAGAACAAATTCAAATTCAGTTATATGATTCCATTTACCAGTTTGATTCTTTTTATTATTATAATTCATTTTATCCATTAAATTAATTAAATATGAGATAAGGGTTCTTGTAAATCTTTCATATTAAAATTCTGAACTCTCTCTATGCAACCATACATAAGGCTTCCAAGCTATTAATTGAAACAAGTATTTTGCACAAATGCGCAATGAATTTCTTCAACTTGCATACATATTTTGTAAAAGACAAAAGTCTCTCATTGATAATTCAATATTTTGATTCAAAATTATAAAATGGGAAGCAAGCATCAATTTTATTATGCCACTTTTGTGACATTTCATGACTGAAATTGACCCGTTTTATTTTGGTACTATAAGATAACAAAAAAAAATCATGTGTGAATACTCACACTTCTGAGATTTCCGTACCCAATCAATGTGAGTTTAAGTAACCACACACAAACTTTTTTTATTTATTAAAATCATATTTTCAGATAAGTCACAAAACACCTATTTTCACAGCTGATCCTTTTTGCATATTTAAATGTAAGTTCATTTGGCAGTGATTGCTTACATCAATTTTATCAAATAATGTGTCGAATAATTATTGGAACTTTTAGTCTTTTAATCTTCAATCTTTTTTTTTTTTTTTCTTTTTTTTCGCAAAATTGTATCCAAAATTTAATTTAAGTTTTATAAACGTTAGAAATAAAAACTTTAAGAAACTTTGGGAGCTTCAAAGGCAGATGTGGATTCTAAAAACAACTGGAGTTGTAAAAAAAGCCCGCCAAGTAAAACTATCAGTCAGAAAAAGTTGTGAAATCTAATGTTTGCCTCCAGTAAGTTTCTTTGGGTTAAATGAACTACACAATGAACTAAATTGGGATTATTAGGAGGAATCACCATAGGCAATCAGAACTTGCCAGGCTAGAGATATTTCGTATTAATTTCATTTCATTTGCTTCAGCTACTTTGCAACCATTGCGCTGCATTGAGATTAATTTTTTAAAAAAACTCTTGCCTGCCAATTACTGATTGCCTATTGGCCTTCCCTCTAATAATCCCAATTTAGTTCATTGTGTACAAGTACCTCAAAGAAACTAAAAGCGGCCGCTTGGCGCCAAACATTAGATTTCACAACTTTTTCTGACTGATTGTTTTACTTGGTGGACTTTTTTTACAATGTCTAGTTGTTTTGAGGGAGATATCAATACTTTTTGTTGCGTTTGTTATGTTCTAAATGAGTAAGATAAGGCCAATGGATATTTTAGAGTGAATAATCATATCGTCGCTCTAAGAAAAAAAAATGCGGCAAACGACAACACCTCCTACCCATCAAATCATACAAAAGGCACTTCCTCTAATCAAGCTGAAAAGAATAAAAAAAAATGGATTAAAATAGTCAAATAGTTTTGGCTGTAGCCCTGACTAAAGCTTTGGTCTCAACCAGAAGAAGAATCAAAAGAAAAAGAAGAAGAAAATTCCGGTGCTTTCACAGATTTTCAAAGGATTTTTTTACCATGTTCCCTTGTTCATTATTAACAATTATATTGTTATTTATCAAATACTCACCCGGGACAACATGATGGGGGGAAAAATCAGGGTTCTAGCTATAATAGAAGCTGAGCAGTGAGGGGTCAAAAACGGGCCTAAGTTCTGTCAGCATAATATACACTTGCATGTTTTCCGCTTTAATATCGGATTTGGCGGCGGAACACTGCCGCGTTCTAGATAGACAAAAGTTTCATGGACTTTGCAGTATTCAAAACAAGCTATTTTTACGATTAGTTCAAATTTTAAACTGCTTAAGGTCGTAAATACATTTTTCATGTAATATCTCAGGTAGCACAGCGGTATTGGCCAATGTCGAAAACAAGGGTTCTGGGAAGATTGGCCAGTCCATGCGAACCTCTAGCATCGTAGCAAAATAAGTGATTTCTTCTTTTTTTTTTAATAAACATGTAAAAGCCATCACAAAACATATTTTTTACCCCTCTGTCCTTTCCTAGAAAGCTATATTTCAATTTTAAAACTCTACATCAATATTTCAACACTTCCAGTACCGGGTGAGATTGGCCAAGATCCGCAGCAACGACCAGTCTACATCAAGATTGGCTAGTGTCGAGCCGATATTGACCAGCGTATTTCTGGTACTGGGGAATTGTTAAATATTTCAGTCCTCGTTTTTAGTTTTACACTACATTGATGTAAAGAGAAGCAAAACCAAAGGCTATGTTCTTCTGTCTGAGATCAACAATAGCTAATAAAACTTT
The DNA here is from genome assembly GCA_963978545.1 of Linyphia triangularis. Classification (NCBI taxonomy): domain Eukaryota; kingdom Metazoa; phylum Arthropoda; class Arachnida; order Araneae; family Linyphiidae; genus Linyphia; species Linyphia triangularis. The sequence continues at coordinate 62,338,608 of OZ021728.1, read as the reverse complement.
AAATGCTACATGTCAAGTCATAGATCATACCTAGACGAGTTTCTAAACAAAAATTTATCCAAATGTTTTGGCATAAAGTACCGAAAATCTTGCAAATTAAGCCTGATTAGAGTTTTTAAAGCCTAAATTATACATGCTACAGACACGCGTTGTATACATTTTTGAAAGTATAAAAACGATTAGTTGGAATACATAAATGTCAACCGAAAAGACTTTGAAATTCACCCTGAAATAGTAATTCTTAGAAGTTCACATCTAGACTGCGAATATGAATTTTTAATTGAAACTTGGTTATTTTACACAAAATTTGTCACCAAACTCTCCAATTAGAAAATAATTGGATTGTATTCTCCATTAGATTGTAAAAAAAAAATCCCTATTGGCAACTTTTTTTTTTTTATGATATGCTGCCGACTTCAACGGGTAGAGATTTTAGTCTTTGAATTTACAAAATTGTACTTGTCATGATCTGATGATTTGCAATACGAACGTGTGTGAGGAAGAAGTTGACGTAGTCTGTCACAATCCAAGTAGCCCTAATCAAATACAGTATAGCCCTCGTGTATCTCTTATTCCAGAAAATCTCAAATACAATAGAAATCTCACCAAAAAAATCCGAATATATTACTGCATTTCAAGTATTTAAATTTGAAATTTCAAAAATAAAATAATGAATCGAAACATGAAACCTTTGCAACTCTACCTCAATTCCCACATTAATAAACGAAGATACTGTCCTACATTAAGAAATGAAGGCTCTCGTATAGATTTACGCATGATGCAGAATATTCTCTGAAGCACTTGACAACAAAAAAAATCCAATGAAATTCCCTACAAATTTCCCAATACATAATTCTTCTCATTCTAACAAAACGAAGATGAAAAAAAAAGTATTTGATTTTTGTCGCATGCATATACGTCAGTAAGGGAAAGAATAAAAGACAAGAAAAGGAAGAAAAAAAAGATAAATAAGGACAATTCTAAAGCAAAAAAAGAGATAAATAAAAAGAGAAACAAGTATTGAAAAGAAAGAACTCATGTGGTACCAGTTTTCTGAATTCATTTTTACCCACAAAAGAATAAGACTAGGTCAAAAAAACACGCAGAAAAAGAGAGAATAAGAGGACTTTGAAAATATCAATTCTATTTTAAAATCTGCCGCCTCTTATTCCGTAAGATAGTACGTAATATCTCTAGGCTCGTCGTTATTCCTATAGAAAATAAAAAGTAAAAAATGATAAATGCACTTGACAAGAAAAGGAAATTTCATAAAAAAAAATGGTTCGAAATTAGACTGTGCCCAATCGATATCAATATCACAAACCCAGTATTAGATTTCGTTCTTTAACGGAAAGCCGGAGAATTATCGGATGTACGTGCAGAAAAAAAATAAGGGGAAAAAATTAAAAATCTTTTTCGTTTCTTTTTTGTTACCTTTTGAAATAAACTTTTATTTCAACTCAATGATATACGTTATTAAATTTCTCCAAATATCTAGTCTGGAAATTAGAAAAGAAAGTATTCACTTGAAAGAAAGGAAAAATTGAATGCTTCATTCATAATCTAAGACAAAACTATATTTTTAATTAAACATTCAATTTAAATTACTTTTGCATGTACCTGCTATACAAAATGAAACACAACATAAAAAAATTTTAAGAAATTGAAAAAATACCCAATAGATTTCAAGTTTTATTATTGTTCTAGGTGAGAAAATATTAGTTTTATAATTTCAATATTTATAAATAGTTTATATATAAATGGAATTTGTTGACCAAAGACAATTTGATTTTGAATATTTTGGAAAAGTATTTGGTAATACAAGGAAAATAAGGTAATTTTTATAATACGTCAATATATAGAATTCCAAGTTGAAATCCATACGAAAGAATTTTTGCTTAAAATTTAAATACTATAGCAATAAAATCATGTATGAAAATGTGTGTAATCATGGATATAAAATTCACTATTTTTAAAGCCACGATTTCAAACCCTACACAAAAATTGAAATTTTACTACAAAAACTATTTTACTACAAATTACACTACAAAATACATAACTATCATATACTAGCAATGTGGCCCCGCGCTTCTGGGGACCCGTGTAAAGACATAGAACTTTACATTTAAGAAAAAATGGAGCAGATTTATTATAAAGCATTTGGAGATTTTTTTAATGAAACAATCAGAAAAATCACAAATATCTAAAACACGGTAACTAAAGAAAAATTAAATTATTAATAATCATAAAATATAATTAAACTATAAATTATTAAGGGTTGTCTTCCGTTAGACGGTTACCAGTTGGCCTCAAACCAAAACGTTTACCCGTTTAAATGACGCGTAAATATATCGCCAATTCTAAGTATAGGAACTATAAATTATTTGAAGGTTGTTAGTTAAGATTACTTAGACCGGCAATTTGGTGGTTTTTATCTGGTACCCAGCTAACAGAATAGTACCAAATTAAGTTAAAATGTAATAATAAAATTAAATTAAAATATAACTGAAGATAAAAACCGTTGCGAGAAACAGTATTTATCTTTACAAAAACACCAAATAAAATCGTGCCAAAGAAATGTCTTATAAGACATCTCTACCGAAAAAGTTCCGTTTTTATTATTACTATTATTATTATTTAGTGCACAGAAAAAAAAAGTAGAATCCCCTTACCAACTTCATAATCACGACCAAAATAAAGCACCAAAGAAATGAAATAGTGCTCTTCAGGTGTAAATTGTAAAATTGTCCGATGTAAATAGTAAAACTTGTATAATACAAAAAATGTATTCAAATATATATTAAATAATAATGAACTTGATACATAGTTGGCGCACTAAAAATACACTACAAATAAAAACGATCAAAAGAAGAAATTTTGATATTCTGAATAAAGGAAATATATAAATATTTACATGGAAATAAAAAAAAAATAGCAAACGTGGAAATGATTTTAAAGTTTTCGATGAATTTCAATAATCTTAACCATTATGCTTACATACAGAATATTATGAAGTATTATGGCTTTAACCCATTAACCGCTGGCGTTGCGTTCACGCAACGCTTAGAAAACGTAACTACAATAAATATTTAATCAATTTTAAACTAATATTTGGAGGTTTATGTTCATTGGTAAGGTTACACACTATAATTTCGAATAATAAAAATTATTCTAAACCTTATTGTTTTCTGGTAGTAATAACTTAAACATTTCCGAAATCTGCTAAGTTGCGCTGACATTGCTAAATCGATTCCGAAAAAATAAAGAAAGGGAAATAATTTTTATTAGTTATAACATTTCATGTCTCCATAGTTCACTTGAAGGTCACACACAAATAAAAAATGTTTTGATGAATTCATCTTCGAGCTACGATGTTGGAAATACTAGTGTTGCGCTCGCGCATCGTCAGCGGAAAAGATGGTCAACATTTTCTGAACTTTTTTCTCACCCGCGTGTGATCGCAACTGCTTCATTTTGATTTGAAACATCTCGAATGCACTCTCTTACGCTTAGTGAAACTCTGGATACTTTTTACATCATTGATTCAGATGACAATGAAATGGACATTGTTATTATTTCACCAGAAGTTGGCGAAGTTACTGACAATGAAGAAGGGGACGATACAGTAATAAGTAACTCGAACGTTTTACCAAATGACATTTCTGGTGAGGTTAAGTTACATTAAAATAGGAAAGATAAGAACTGAAATGATGTGGATAATACAAAGACAAAGAAAAGAAATTGAGCCTTTGAAATGGAAGAAAATATATTCTATTCATACATCGATACCAAAAAATGAAGAAACATCGCCAAGTTGAAAAAATGAAAAGAGAGTTAGAAAATTTAAGTTGTGAGGAAATTTTCGATAAGTTTTTTGACTCTGAAATTTATGCATTGCTCATTAATCAAACTAATATAAATGCTCAGCAAAATAATAGAACGGACTTTTTTGCTTCTGAGAGTTACCTAAAAAGGTTTATTGGTTTGCTTCTTCCTTACTGGATTCCATACATTGCCACAAAAAGAAATTTATTGATAATTATATAAAGATGTATCTGTCCCGTTTGTTAGGAGTCAATGTCACGTATTCAGTACAGGAATATAAAACAAAATTTGCATATGGCAGATAACATCAATATTGACAAAATATTTTGAAAATTATACAAAGTGAGAGTACAACCATGAAATTTGTTGAATAAGAAATTTAAATAGTTTCAAATATTTGCACACGATCTAAGTATTGACGAACAAATGATTCCTTAAAGAGTAAAACATTCTGCAAAAATGTTCCTAAAAGGAAAACTTGTAAGATTCGGTTATAAAGCTTGGACCCTTGCATCACGTGATGGTTTTTGTGATGATGTATTTTGTTAGATCATCTACTGGTAGATCAAGCAAACTTAGTCTTTCTTTGGCAGTACAATATCAAAAAGGACACTTTCTTATACGATCAATTGACAGCAAAAGACTTTTCAGAAAACATTGTCACAATGAACTATATATCACTGTAATGGTTGTGAAGTGGCTTTACACGAAGAATGTAGTCAATATTTTCATACAAAATAAAGCATATTTAAAAAATGTATGTACTTACATAGTACCAAAAGTTTATATTTTTGAAAAAAAAAAGCTTTAAAATATCGCCTACGGTTAGTTACAGTCGTTGAGTATTCAACATTAACGGAAAATGAAATTCTTGAAAACAGCCGATTTTAAGTCGGTTTTACGATGACGTTGCGCCAACAGTCATTTTCTCTGAAGGTAATTAAAATATTCCAACTTTTTCTTTAAATATGTTATATATGACCCTAAAATGACAAACGTTATAAATACTGACCATGATTTTTAAGGATTTCGAGTTTTGGCTGTTAATGGGTTAAAACGCGCATGCGCAAACAAAGTGTCGATTTACAGTAAATATATGGAAAATTATAATAATATTCCAACCGCTTACCGGACAGAAGATTGTAATACATAAAAATATTCAGAAAAATAAGGGAGACACATTAAAATAACTTTGTATTTTATTCTGATGTAATAAAAAAATATCGTTACCATTCCAAAAAAAAATTTATGTAATTAAATTTTAATTAAACAACTTTTAATCGAATTTAGAAGTTGTTCTCTGCAATCTCCATGTACAAAAGCGTCTCTGTAGCAAATTTCATACCTCTATCTATGTGCAAAACTTTGAATTTGCATAAGATTCAGACTTACAGACAACTCAGTTATATATAGAGACTAGCTAGCTCTGCTGAGGACCCGTTGAAAGACATAGGAGTTTACATTTAAGAAAAAGTGGAGCAAATGCAGTAAAGGAAACTTGGCAATTTTTTTCATTTAACTATCAGAAAAATCGCAAAAATCATAAACATGGTAACTAAGAGAACACTAAAACATAAATAATAATAAAATTAAGTTAAAATATAAATATTAAGGGTACTCATCCGTTAGGCGGTTACCAGTTGGCACCGCAATTATCTGTAAAAAAGCACTAAACAAAATCTTATCAAAGAAATGTCTTATACTACATCTGAACCAAAAAATTTTTATATTCTTCAACATTTTTTTTGTACAGAGTAGTACCCTGCCCGGCCAAATAAAACCCCAAAGAAACAAAATCGAAAATAAAATACTACTTTTCTGGTCCAATCACGATCAAAATGAAACACCTAAAAAAAATCGCAAATTAAATACTACGTTTCTGGTGTAAATTGGCAAGATAGTCTGGTGTAAATAATAAAACATGTATGATACAAAAAATTTATTCAAATCTAGATTAAATAATATGGAACTTGGATACACAGTACAAAAACAATATAAAAAATAGAAACAATCAAAAGAAGAAATTTTGATATTCTGTTTAAACGAAACGAATAAATATTTACCTTGGGAAAAAAATTAAAAAATGTCGTAATGACTTGAAAGTTTTCAGCGAATTCAAAAATTTTTAACATTCAGATTGTTAATATTGCGCTAATACCACGCATGCTCATAGAGTCGATTTGCAGTATATATATATGGAAAATTATAATAATATTCGATGTGTTTATCAGACAGACGATTGTAATACATAAAAATAATCAGAAAAAATAATTGGGGGGGACATATTAAAACAACTTTTGGTTTTATTCTGAGGCAATAAAAAAATATCGTTGCAATTCAAAAAAACTGTTTTTTCCTATCAACAAATTTTAATAAAAGCAACTTGCAATTGAATTTAAAAGTTGTTCTCTACAATCTCCATGTACTAAGGCTTCTATGTACCGAATTTCTTACCTCTAGGTGCAAAACTGTATATTTGTATAAGGTTCAGACGTACAGGCCACTCAGTTTTATATATATATATATATATATATATATATATATATATATATATATATATATATATATATATATATATATATATATATATATATATATATATATATATATATATATATATATATATATATATATATATATATATATATATATATATATATATATATATATATATATAGAGAGAGAGAGAGAGAGAGAGAGCGAGAGAGAGAGAGAGAGAGAGAGAGAGAGAGAGAGAGAGAGATGTTATTAGAGAGGTAAATATATTTATACATTCAAATCATTTCAGCATGAAATAATTTTTCTAGCTATTTGCCAAGATGTAAAATCTAGTAGTGTTTTTCTAACTTTATAACATACACGCTATTACGTGAAGTGCTAAATATTTCAATACTTACTTAACTTCATTTGAAAGGCTTATTAGTATTTGGGGAAAAAACAGATTTACCCCAAATACTAATTAGCCTTTGAAATGAAGTTAAGTTTGTATTGAAATATTAGTTTGTATTGAAAATCTGTTTTGCCCAAAACTTAAATTTTGATTTTCTATGATCACAGAAAGAAGTCATATAAAGAAGACTAGCAATGGACTTCTATATGGCAAATATTCTTTTTCCTTTTTCTTAGATGCCTTATTCAAGTATTATTTAGTTTATTTCCAAGAAGTCTATTCAGTATTTCATAAGGGTCTGTTGATTTCAATGAGTCATTCATTCCTATTAGTATATAGTTAATTTAGTTTCGCATAAATAATTCAGTGAAGTTTAATTTTTTTATTTAAATCATTGGGATATCTTTTTAAATCAAATGCTTAGTATAATTATCTAAAATAAAATAAACTCCAACTCTATGAATATTCAAAACGAAGTTCATTTGAAATGTACCACTAGTTAAAAAGAAATTTCGGTGGCTTTTACTAAGTACATCAGACAGTACAACCAACACTTACACGAAAAAATTAAGGTTTTGTACGTCATTCTCGTAATTCTACCTCTAAAAAAGAAATATTAAAATTTTATATCATTAGATGCCTACACTTATAACCGCTGCTCCAGTCTTGAAGCCAATCTTAAACGATTTTATAAATTTTAAATGTTAAAAATCACTTTCAAAAGATATTTTACAAAAAAAAAATAATGTTTGATTACCAAAATTAAATGCGTCATTTTTATGCATTGGCTCCTATGCAATATTAAACCTTTAAATCAAGGTAAAATTATTACATTTTAGTTGCCTTCCATAATATTTGGTCATGTCTCAATTATCGACTACAACTCTGCTTAGGATATTGATAAAAACCTAAACATTTAGTATTATATTGATACACTACAGTACTAAACTTGAAGCTTGAATTATAAACGTATTATTAAATACAGACAGAAATTAAAAAATTCCATTTTAAGACCTAGATCACTGATTCACCAAATCAAACTTATAAACCATCAAATGACAACAAAATTAACGCGTGTAAAGCGACTTACTATTGGAGGGAAGATAAAGCTTTCAGCAAGCTATTAAAGGTTCGTACCTACGTAGTTGTTCATGTCGTGATCTTTAGTGTGATTTGGTAAAAGGCGTTGGACCGTAAGATGTTAGAGTATTAAATTAACAACATCAGATAAACCAAAGTTAAAATACTTCATAATTTTAAATTTCAAACCAAAATAACCAGGCCGGCATAATCAATCTACTAGTTTATTCAATATACACTATAAACGCACAGATTAAATTCCTCAAATGACAGTAACACAAGTTTACTGTCATGCATCCAAGTATTAAAATTAAAATTAAATAAAAGGTAAAAATTCTCCAAATAGGTAAATATTCAATAAATACTAAAATATGCAATTAAATTCAGGCATTGTTATAGTTACTTAAATCGAAGCAGGCCGAGGATAGAGGAAGAAAGGTAATTAACTCACATGGAATTTCAAGGGTAAGCGATCGGCAGTGGGTCATCTTCTCTCTCTCTCTTAAGAACCCTTCTCCGCTCCAAAACCACAGTCTTCACTCCTACACACCGGAAAAACGTCTCCACGTTTTCCTCGATCTCAACTTTCTCCAGACCTTTCTGACCCCCGTCACATCTTTTAATTGGTTGACTAACACAGCTTTACTTGGGGGGATGTGTAATAGTTGCTGTTGTTTAACCCCCCATGCAAATCGTAGGAAATGTCAGATTACATCATGACATTATCACCCCACCTTTAATTTTTTTAAAGAAACCTTCCTTCCTCACCTCTTGCCAAACAAAATATCGCTCATATACAAGTAACCAATATAAAAGCACAATGTACGAGAATCATAAAAAAATTATTTTTGATTAAAAGAAAAAAACAATGCCGGAAATAAGAAAATAGCATATGTAGTGTTATATACCATATGATTTAGCATTTTATAGCAAACAAGATCTGTGTACCTATTTAATCACTTAGAGAGAAAAAATACTTCACAAAATATACCTTAAATATATAAGTAAGGATATAAAAAATTATTTACGGGAAATTAAAAGTTATTTTAAAAGTTCAAATAACCATCAGTTCCTAAAAATTGTCTGAAATGTTTGTATGAAATATAAAGTTTCATTACTTCTTCCATTGAGTCAGTAAGTAAAAGTTATTACCCACATGTGTCAATCTCCAATGTGGTTGAAAAATGTAACTACATCTTATTTTTACCGTTTAGGTAGTTTCCACGAATATCCGATGCCGCACTCAGTCATAAGTAGGTGATTCGGTTTCTCGAGTCAATGATAAAGGTCTTGTATTTTTACATTGCTCCTCCTCCTGTGTTAGTCCACTTGAGGTTTTATCCATTTGGCATGGATGGTACGCCCTTTTCCTTTCAGTATGTGAAGTCGTTCCGTCCCTTGGTTTCGCTGCCTGGGATCCGACGTGTTGACATAGGTACATCTTGACCAAGAAGGCGGGGCTACCGTACCAGTCGAGGTGAAGATTTGGCGATTGGCTCTCTTCCTTCGGATTGTTGGCACACCGCTGTGCAATCTCTGTGACGTATTGATGATCCCCTCTGTGGGCAGTGACGCTTAATCGGCGACCAGCTGTTGCCTTTAAAACGAGTCTTGCTAAGTTGCTCCCTCCATGATGTCATTCGTATGGTCATTCTGTGGGAGTGGCCTGCCGGTGGTGATGTCACCCTTTTGCGTTGCTTCCGTGGTCCTGGTGTTGGTCCTTGTTGTCATATCTTTTCTGGATTTCCGTCCCTCTCTCGATGTTTTCTGTGACTGCTATTCACTGAGACTCCTCAGGTGGTTTAGATTTGGTGTGGTTTGTGATTTCCATCACCAATCTTTTAACTGCGATGATCTCGCTGCTCGTCTGAACTGGCTGCTTTTAAGTGATTTTGAAAATCGTTCCCTCTCTGTAGAACTCTATCCTTGAGCCAAGCATCAAGACCTCAAATATAAACCACAATTTCTGTCCAGCAGAAGTTGCAATAATTTCTGATATCAAAAGTGGAATGTTGTACACCAATCCACCCTTCAGCAAAACTAAAGTCTAGAATCCACTAGTTTTTATGAAAGAAGATCTACAGCAAGTAGAAAAACCATCTTCCCCACTTCTCAGCCAAACTTAAATTAAATCAATGCCATAATTAATCCAAAATGTGAACAAAATGCTCACTTCAAATATGAATTACAAGTACCTCAGATAAAAAAAAATTCTTAATAGTTTTTACATTAATTCTATTAGAATCTTCAATGTCTTAAAACTCATAGTTTTTACGTTATTTCAAAGAAATCAACAGTACTTCCTACACACCCTAAGCAGTATCAAAATCCAAACTCAAAATTCCTGTCTTTTAACAAAATAAATTTCCTAAATTTTGATCCATTAAATGAAAAAAATGGTTCACAAAACCCCCAAAGAAAAAAAACCCATCAAAGTTTTTCTATGTCAAGAACCCCCAACCAAAATGTTTATCTCGCAACCTATCCATTTCTATAGCGGCCGAAAACAAATTTCTCCCCCACGTATCATTAAAATTTATTCTCCGATATCCTCTCTCTCTCCGACATCCAATATTTCTCTCACCGCGCACGGTCTACAAAAATCCCCCTTTTTGCCTCGACAAAACAAACAAAACAACAACAAAAAAGAAACCCACTCGCCTCCGAAACGAGAAGGAGAAAAAAAATCACCCACCTCGGATCTCGTTTCAATACTCCGACCCCGAGTCCCTTTTGCAAACCAACATAGCGGCCTAGAAGTGACGCCCCCCCTTGCCAAAACCAGTTGGGGCGACTCTTCAGGGTCAAAGGTGTATCCGTTAGTGATATGTTAGCCCAGGAAACGCCAACTTTATCTACAGCACATGTTTAGTCGGAGATAACGACAGAGATTCACAGGACCCTTAAAAACCAAATAAAGCACCAAATATCCGAAACTGGACAACCCCTATGGATTTGACTTCAAGCCCAGTGTCCCACAAGTATCAAGTTAACCCTTATTTCACTATGTTTGTTTACAAACGAACTTTCCTGCTAGCTTTCACTCTCTCCCTTCTCACACCTGATTATCGGCAAACGTTCTTGTTTACAACGCTACTTCCTGTGTCTCAAATTGTAATAAATGGATGGGCGGGTTGTCCCAGCAAGCGGTGTATAGTTGTCCTGAAGCTTAGATAATCTATAATCAGCTAGTTTGAGTCGGCTTATATGCACTGTACGCTCTTGAAATGGATCAGCGTCTAATTTAATATTAAGTAAATTTGGTGATCTCTCTGAAATAACAGTATAGGGACCCAAGAATCGCTTTTGAAATCTCCCAGGATTCCTAAAAAATACCTTATCACCCAATTTAATCTGTCTCTTGACTGATTTAAATTTAGCATAATTTTGCTGAATAATCTGTTGTTTTTCAATGTTATGATAAGCATTTTGCCTGCAGGTTTCCAAGATTTGTATCCTATTCTCAAACCAGTGTGGCAAGTTCAACCAGTCGACGTTATCTTTAATTGTTGTACAGCCCATAGCTTGAAATATAGGCTTCATTTCTCTACCGAAAAACAGTTCATTTGGTGTATATTGTAATACTGAATGCTTAACGTTATTATACCAATTTTTATGAAGATTTATCGCAATTTCTAAGTCCATACCAGATTCTTTCAATGCCAAAATTGTATTCTTTAATTCTGCATTAATTTTTTCAGATTTCCCATTTAGAGAGGGTGTCAGTGCGGGAATCTTAATTAATTTCACCCCCAGCTTTTCATTCAACTCTTTGAAACCGTTCGATATATAACAGCCTCCATTATCGCTAATGATCTGTTTAGGAGTGCCATAACTACATATATATCTCAACAAACACTCAGTAACCTGTTTAGCACCGATGTTTCCAATGGGATACAATTCAATATGACGTGAAAAATTATCGATGAATGTAATCACGTAATCGCCAGATTTCAAAGGTCCCAGAATATCAGTTGAAATTACTGAACCAATTTCTGTTGGAATAGGCGCTATGCCTTGTGGCAAAACTTTCTGATATGCGCACTCGATTTTTTTTTTTTTTTACTCTAACCATTTTTATTGACCTTACCAAAAACCCTCGATGATTTCCCTTTGAGTAATTGTGAACCACAATTCATTTTACGTTTCCACATTAATAGCGTATCTGAACAAACCGTAGATAGAAGACTGGATCAAGGCACCATAAATAATGTCGTGATCTTTAGTGTGATTTGGTAAAAGGCGTTGGACCGTAAGATGTTAGAGTATTAAATTAACAACATCAGATAAACCAAAGTTAAAATACTTCATAATTTTAAATTTCAAACCAAAATAACCAGGCCGGCATAATCAATCTACTAGTTTATTCAATATACACTATAAACGCACAGATTAAATTCCTCAAATGACAGTAACACAAGTTTACTGTCATGCATCCAAGTATTAAAATTAAAATTAAATAAAAGGTAAAAATTCTCCAAATAGGTAAATATTCAATAAATACTAAAATATGCAATTAAATTCAGGCATTGTTATAGTTACTTAAATCGAAGCAGGCCGAGGATAGAGGAAGAAAGGTAATTAACTCACATGGAATTTCAAGGGTAAGCGATCGGCAGTGGGTCATCTTCTCTCTCTCTCTTAAGAACCCTTCTCCGCTCCAAAACCACAGTCTTCACTCCTACACACCGGAAAAACGTCTCCACGTTTTCCTCGATCTCAACTTTCACCAGACCTTTCTGACCCCCGTCACATCTTTTAATTGGTTGACTAACACAGCTTTACTTGGGGGGATGTGTAATAGTTGCTGTTGTTTAACCCCCCATGCAAATCGTAGGAAATGTCAGATTACATCATGACAGTTCATGTTAAATATTAACATTAATAACTGGTCTATCCAATTTGACTGTATTGCTTATACCTCTCTTCATAAAATAACTTTGGGTGTTTTAAGTCCTCATAACTGTTCTTAAACACAGAAGGACAGATACAAATTTCATGTAAAAATAACACTACATAACTCCAATTTATTTAATTTGAAGTTAGTTAAATATAAAAATATTTTCTAGGAGATGTAAAGATAATAGCCATTGAAATATTATCCCAGTTTCAGATTAGTATTTCCTATAAATATTCAGTCCTCATTTAATGACTTAAGTGAAAATTTATTCAAACAAAAATCATTAAATATTCCAAATGATAAAAATGTGTTGAAACAATTGGCAAAACACTAGTTTTAGTGTAAGAACTCTCAAGTAGTAAGTGTGAGTTTAAACAACTGCACTTTTTCGCTTTTTGAGAATATTCGAATACCACACATTACAAGGATTTTCAAAGAAGCCCTTTTGGGATCTTTACAAAAAAAAATACTGATATCCCATCAAGTACTTAACAGCAAAATGAGCCAAGTGTTTCAAGCATGATAATAAGAGCGATCAAGTGTTAACTTTCAAAAAAAATTCATTTCTTTACTCGGAGATTTTTAAGGACTTGTTGGAATAGTTTTTTTTTAAATTTAAGAAAATATAAAGAAGTAATTTAATTATGTTTATAATATATTTTTAGTTTAAAAGTATCGTTCTAGAGTAAATTATAGCTTTAAATTTTTACCTTGTTGAACTTGGTACTTTATGGATCTTACTTCATTGTTATCATGACATGATTACAGAAAAGATCCATGAAGCCAGAGATTTACACTTTGCAATATCCAGGGGCCCCAGAATCCACTTTTTCTATTGTTCTTTTCATAATGGCATGTTTTTAAACTTATACGTATGAAATTACTTTGAGTTTACATATCCTATTAACTTTTACGTACGCATAATTTGAGTAGGATTCCTCTTGCACTCGATTATTGATTTGAAATCTATGAATGCTTAACTATAAAAAAACAAAAAATGCAATAAAGATAAATTGATATTTATACTTCAATTTGTCTCAATAGATATTTATGAAAAGGCAGTTTACATCTGCAGCAAGTAAGCTTTTAAGTGATTTTGTTGGATAAATTATTAATTTCATGCATCGCCTTGGTATTTTACAATGGGATCAAGGTTTAAAGGCCTCTTTCCTCAAACTTTTTATCGAGCACTTATAGTTATGACTGAAAATAATAAGAAATATCGAGCTTGGATCTTTTTTTACAACAATGTTTCTAACGAAACATGCGATTCAAAATTTAAAAAATTCTCAATTTTTTTTATTTTTTTTTATTATTATTATTATAAGAAATAATAAAATATTTCTAAATAAAATGGCATAAAACTTTTGTTTCTATCTTTCGTAGAACTTGAAGTATTTAAGTTTTTGTTACATGACAACTGTATCTCGGACATGCTATATTGAAACTTTGAAACTATTTTTCTCGGTAATGAATTTTTGTTCCTTTTTTGAGTTTAAATGGATATAACTTTCAAACTATTTGTTATAAATATATGAAACTTTAAACAATTATTTTATACATATTTCTTTAATTTTTCTTCAGGAATTGTGCATTTTAATTTTTTTTTTAAGTTGTTGTTTTGGTGGTTAGCATACTATGGGTTTTATATAGTTTTGCAACAAATATTTTTTATTTTTTCTAAATATTTTATTGAAAAATCCTGAAAACAATTTGTAATATGAAATATAACAAATTATTTAATGAAAAAATGAAGCTATTTAAAAAAAAAAGTTTTTTAAATATATCAAATTTAGTTAATGTCAGAATCTTGAAGTTTTTTAATTTAAAAATATCTATACATATTTTTAATTGGAAAATTTTAAATTGTAATTTCAGTTTCAAAGCAGGATACAGAACAGCATTAGAAATTTCAGAAAAATAATTCTAAAAATAAAGATTTTAGAATTTTGTGTCCTACTCCCCATTAAATCAACTGGTTAAATTTATTTATATTATAGACAAACTATATTCTTATCGACTTATATTCCTCAGTCAAACTCATTCGCAGACTGTTCGCATACTTATAGGTATTGCATTTTATATCTAAACTAGTTAAGAAACAAAATTAAAGAGATAAGTTAAAAATAAACTCCATACTTGTATCACTCTACTCCAGCAAAACAATACTGTTACGAATTTTTCCACTGAGGCAATGATGGCACAGTTTTCACGGTTTAAAAATATTTATTCTCTCTTCAGAATACTCACAAAATTTATTCACAGGCAACAGTTTAATTACTCTCAAGCTTCAACAAAAATAACTTCGAATTCAGCGATTATACAAGCTCACTCCAATAGGTAAACAAAGCGATCAGCTTTCAACGAACTCCGAAGTCAATCTGAAAACTTTCCCGTTCTCCAGTCTTTTTATATACAAGCGCGTGAGACATTCTCGAAATTTCCAGCCAATTCATCGGAAAGAAATTTCTCGAAACTTCTCGATTACTTCAGGTGTTGCCACCTTTTTCTAACTTGTATAATCGCTATTAATTACTAAATAAAATTGGATAAAAATAAATTACAATAGAATTTTGAAATAATACGTCACTATTTACAATATATACAGACAATTTGTGCAACATTTCCCCCTTCTTAAAGACTGCACGTCCCGGGCAGTGAAGTCCTTAAGAGGAAAGGCAATTCAATCACTTCTACTATAATATGGGGCTAGTCTATTGTTATGTACAACTCTAGGTTTACAGGAGGGTGTCCGTTGAATCCTTACCACGACGTCGTTGATCTTCTTAAGGACCACATACGGCTCTTCCCAGTTCGTCTGGAGCTTAGGGGAGAGTCCTTTCCGACGTTTAGGATTCCATAACCACACCTTGTCACCTTCCTGGAATGAACGTTCCGTGGCCTTGGCATCGTAGCGGACCTTCATGCGCTCTGTCATGATGTTGATTCTTTCTCTGGCGAACCGATGTACGGCTTCCAAACGTGCCTGGATATCATCTAGATACTGGACAGGCGAGGAAGGGGTGTCCGGTGGTCGTCCAAAGAGGAGGTCGCAGGGTAGTCTAAGGTCTCTTCTGAAAATCATTTGAGATGGTGTATATCCGGTGGTCTCGTGAGTAGCACTTCTGTAGGCCAAAAGGAACAATGGAAGTTTCTGATCCCAATCTTGCTGGTTCTTGGAAACAAACAAGGAGAGATGATTCAGAATCGTTCTATTAAATCGTTCAACCATTCCATCGGATTGTGGGTGCAGGGGAGTTGTACGAGTCTTTTCCATGTCGACCAAGTCACACAGCCCAGTGAAGACGGCAGAGTTGAAGTTCGTCCCCTGATCGGAATGTATCAGCAGGGGTACGCCAAATCGGGAGATCCAATTCCGTACGAGGACTTCTGCTACGGTTGTGGCTTCCTGATCCGGAATCGCGTATGCTTCTGGCCACTTGCTAAAGTAGTCCATGACAACTAGGATGTATTTGTTGTGTGAGGTAGGGGGCCTAAGACGTCCAAAGCAATTCTTTCGAATGGTGCTCCTACGTTGTAACGTTGCAACTTTCCACGAGTTCGGGTCTTCGGTCTCTTCCGCGAATTGCATGCATCACAGGACTTGCACCATTTCTCCACGTCGGATTTTGCTTTGTCCCAGAAGAATCTCTCCCTAACTTTCTGAAGAGTTTTCGTGACACCAAAATGTCCTCCAGTAGAACTGCTGTGAAGTTCTTCTAGAACGTTGGTAACTCTAGAACTTGGAAGGATTAATTGCCACCGGAAGCTTTTGCCGTCATCGGACTCCCATCGACGGTAGAGTATTCCATTCTTCAAGTGCAAAGAGTCCCACATAGCCCAATATCTCTTCATTATTGGGCTATAGCATGCAATTTCCTGCCAACTGGGTTTTCCGGTAGCTGCTTCCATGAATTCAATGAGATGTTTCAAGTCCTGATCTTCGACCTGACTTTTGCGGACATTCTGATCACTCCAAGGATCCAAGTCTGAAGTAGTTGACTTGGAAGTTATTTTCCGAACGGCCGATGTGTTAACCCCAAACTTAGACTCGGCATTGGAACAAAATCGACAGTTCTCCGGACATGGTCTTCTAGAAAGAGCGTCTGCATTTCCATGGAACGTTCCTTTTCTGTGATGGATATCCATGTCGTATTCCTGCAGGCGCTGAATCTACCTTGCTATTTGTCCCTCTGTATTCTTGAAATTCAGCAACCAAGTCAGAGACGCATGATCAGTTCTTAAAAGGAACTTTCGGCCGTACAAGTAATGATGAAAGTGTTCAACGGCTTTTACTATTGCCAGTAACTCCTTTCTTGTGACGCAGTAGTTCCGCTCGGATCTTGACAGGCTCTTACTAAAATAAGCGATGACTTTCTCCTGTCCTTCAATTTCCTGGGAAAGAACGGCGCCCACTCCCTCATTGCTGGCATCTGTATCCAAAATAAAGTCCTTGTTAACATCGGGAAAATCCAAAACAGGCGCGGATGTTAACACTTTAAGTCCCAACCCGCCCTATACCGCCTTGAAGAGAATTTCCCAGCTAACCGCCTTTCGGGCGGTTGCAGGGTAAACCAGGGGTAAACGTATATTTTCAAGTGAGGGGAACTGCCCTGCCTTAGTTGTTTAAAGCGTGACGGTCCTCAACAATAGGCTATTGTGGGGCATGTAGAGGGGAGACATGGATTTAAAGTACTCAATGTCAAACTGCCCCACTCTTTGGACATGGAGTAAGATATTCAGGGACTTTTCTTTTATGCGAATCTTGTCAAGTACTTAGCGGTGGCGTTTGTTTCATTGATAAGACGCCAACTAAATTCTCTGACATATCAAGCAGATGACCCAACGCACACCCCTATTGCAGGCTGTATACATATAGTAATGATCTTTTAATGGTCGACAGTGACCCCCCACAGCAATCCCAGGAGTGGCAGACAGGAGAACGAGTCGGGCGAGTTCATTTCCAGTTTTTATGAATGGAAAGTCATCGGGGTTTTGTGAAACCCACAACGCTGACTCCATGGGATTTAAAGGGTTAAAGCGTTCTTCAGTTGATTGAAGGAGTCGTCACAGTCGGCAGTCCATAGGAACTTCTGCTTGCTCTCTGTTAGTCGATGCAAGGGTCTGGCGATCTTGGAGAAACCTTTCACGAATTTACGGTAATACGTGCACAGTCCTAGGAAGCTTCGCAATTGATGAACGTCTTGCGGTCGGGACCAAATTTGCACAGCATGGATCTTGGCTGGATCTGTGCTTACTCCATCGGATGAGATGATGTGTCCGAGATAACTGACTTTCCGCCTAAAGAGCTTACATTTTGATGGGCTAAGTTTCAAGTGGGCTTCCCTAAGCTTTAAGAACACGTTCTTCACATTTTGCAAGTGTTGATCGAAACTCCGCCCGGTGATGACGATATCGTCCAAATATACCAGACAGGTCTCGTAGGAAAGTCATCTAAGCACAGTCTCCATTAGTCGCTCGAACGTAGCCGGTGCATTACACAAGCCAAACGGCATAACTTGAAACTGCCATAATCCTTGGCCGGTAGTGAAGGCAGTCTTCTCACGATCGTCGGGATGTATCTCCACTTGCCAGTATCCACTCTTCAAATCCAAAGTCGAAAACCACTGGTTCCCCGATAGAGTGTCCAAAGTGTCATCGATTCTTGGCAGAGGGTAGCTGTCCTTTTTCGTAATTTCGTTCAGCTTCCGGTAATCCACACAAAACCTGGTGGAACCATCCTTCTTTCGAACGAGTACGATTGGAGAGGCCCATGGACTTGAGGAGGGTTCGATAACTCTATTATCTTCCATTTCCTGTAACAGTTTCCCGACCTCCTCTTGTTTTGCGAAAGGAAGTCTTCGAGGATGTTGTTTAATAGGTAAATGGGTCCCAGTATCGATTCGATGTTGAGTAAGCTCTGTTCTTCCTACATCTTTCGATGACATGGAGAAAATGTCTTGAAATTCTTTTATAAGGTTTCCGACAATCTTCTCTTGCCTTCTTTCCAACCGAGAGTCTTCGAGAAGCTGGTCCACTAAATCCGCGGGTGGTGCGGTCGGAAGCTCCTTCGATCCTCGTTCGATGCTTGTAACAGGTGTGCAAGTGGCAATTTCTTCTCCTTTCTTGATAACTCTCTTAGAATCACAGATGTTGGCCATTCTCACATGCACCACCTCTTGAGAGAGATCCACAAGCGTCGCTCCTACTACCACTCCTTTCGGGACGCTATTCGATGATGGGAAGTCCGTTACTCCAAATCGGAAGGCCTTCGGGAGCTCTGTTGAACCTTTCACAACCAAATCTGTCATGGAGGGGATGGTGATGTCTTCAAGAGCTACTATTCGATATGCACACGGCTCTTCCGAGTCCAAACCGAACAATTGAACTTCTTCTTTCCCCGTTTGAAGCTCGCCTTTCTCGAAATTCAAAGTAATTCCATTTCTCTTTAAAAAGTCCAATCCAAGAATACATGGGTCAATAATTTCAGCGACGTAAACGGTGTGAGCGTAGGTGTGAAATCCAAAAGAGATGTTGACATTTAATTTCCCATGCACAGAAATTTTGTCACCAGTCACAGTCTGTAGTGAAACTGAAGGCGCCGTGTAAAGAGGTTGGCTGTCCAGGCGCCGGGCTACATCCGTCCGTAAGATGGTTACATTTGCCCCTGAGTCAACTATTAGACGACAGGGAGTTCCATTGATCTTGCCCTCCACGAATAAACCATGGTTTCCTCCTTGAAGGGATGAGATGTGATAGAGGCTGTGTGGGGCACCACCTGCTCTACACGGCGACCTCCGCCTCACGAGATAGCCGCTCTTTAGTTTAACTGCTGAGGCTCGGACGAGGGTCTGTCCCCTCTCCTGTCCAATTCAGGGCAATCACGTCTGAAATGTCCTTCACGGTTGCAGAGCCAACAAACCACTCTGGTTTTTCGATCCTTCGAACCAGGAATATTTCTCATAATTCGCTCCATCTTGTTTTCCAGTTCTTGAAACTTCTTCGTGAAAAGTTCAGAGGAATCGTCTGCCAATGTTCCACGTACGAAACGCCGATCTTTTCTAGAAGCTTGCTGTGCGGCTTCTACTCTCATGGCATAGACGAGGGTGGACTTTAGATCTTTGCTGTCTGACATCCTGGTAGCTTGCTGTATGTCGGGATCTTTGATGGCATCCACGAAATACTGAAGAGACAGGTTATCTCGTACGTCCGAGGGACAGTCTGGGAAAGCGAGGAGCGACAGTCTTTCTATATCCGATGCCAATTCTTGAAGAGTTTCATTGGCCTTCTGCTGTCTCACTTTCAGTTGCAGTCTGTTATAATCCTTTAGATGTTGTTCCCCAAACCTTAATTCCAACGCACTTGCCAGCGCCACGAATTCTCCCCGCTTCTCTTCAGGTAGTGTTTGTAAAATGTCAGCAGCTTCACCTCGAAGAGATGCCGCGAGATGGAATGCTTTCGAAGTATCGTCCCAACCATTCGCAGAAGCAATCATTTCAAACTGCGTTTGATAAACGCGCCAAGACGACCTCCCATCAAAAGTGGCCACTTTGATGCTGGAACGTGGCGCAATAAAGGGAGTGGAAAAGTTATCCCAATTAGGCGTTGCAATGGTCACAGCTTCGCGAGTTTCTATTTTCCGTAGCCTTTCTTCTACAGCATCCATGAATTTTCCCTGCTCTTCTTTGATAGTGGAAACCTTTTCTTCCATTTCATCTCTTACAGCAGTGAGAACGTCTTCCTTCACGGATTGCAGGACCGATGATGTTGTCTCCATAATAGTAGATTCTACCATTGACGCTAGCTCGGTTTTCATTTCTTCCCTGATCTTGATTACGGCTGCGGATGTGGACTCGCACTTATCGGCCAAAGCTTTCATGTCAGATGACGTTGCATTTTGCAAAGCTTTAAAATCTGATGATGTCGCTTCTTGTAAAGCTTTAATGTCTGATGATGTCGCTTCTTGACTGGCGGCAATTGCGGCTGCGAGTTCGGCATTTGTCGTTTCTTGACGGGCTTGACCGGCGGAAATCGTAGCGAAAAGTTCAGCTTTCATTTCGGCTGCGGTGGTTTCTTGGCAGGCTTTCATTTCGGCTGCGGTGGTTTCTTGGCAGGCTTTCATTTCGGCTGCGGTGGTTTCTTGGCAGGCTTTCATTTCGGCTGCGGTGGTTTCTTGGCAGGCTTTCATTTCGGCTGCGGCGGTTTCTTGTTTGGCCTTCATTCCAGCAATCATTTCCATCAACTGCTTCATTTGGTCTTCCATCATTCCTCTAGTTGTCGGCATTCAAAATTACGAGACCCCACTTCTGACACCACTGTTACGAATTTTTCCACTGAGGCAATGATGGCACAGTTTTCACGGTTTAAAAATATTTATTCTCTCTTCAGAAGACTCACAAAATTTATTCACAGGCAACAGTTTAATTACTCTCAAGCTTCAACAAAAATAACTTCGAATTCAGCGATTATACAAGCTCACTCCAATAGGTAAACAAAGCGATCAGCTTTCAACGAACTCCGAAGTCAATCTGAAAACTTTCCCGTTCTCCAGTCTTTTTATATACAAGCGCGTGAGACATTCTCGAAATTTCCAGCCAATTCATCGGAAAGAAATTTCTCGAAACTTCTCGATTACTTCAGGTGTTGCCACCTTTTTCTAACTTGTATAATCGCTATTAATTAATAAATAAAATTGGATAAAAATAAATTACAATAGAATTTTGAAATAATACGTCACTATTTACAATATATACAGACAATTTGTGCAACAATACTAACATTACTTTGATAAAGATAAGAACTTCCTATCTTTACCAGAAATTTGAAGCCTGTGATGACATTTCCCGTATATTTCTAATACACTTTGACGTAAATATCCTTAAGGACTACAGTAGAAATAGGCTTGTCACACCATTGACATTTATTACGTTAAGAGGCAATAAAGATGCTTCACCACAGACAATGTTTTAGGTATAAATAATAGCTACTATTTATTCTTTTCTGTATTTTCTGGTCAGAAAATTACATATAAATATATTTTATTACAAAAAAAAAAAAAAAAATCTCACTATGGGTATATTCTACGATACAAAATTAATCCATGAAAAAAAGTTTTTAATATAAATCATTTATATGTATTGCCAACTTTTATAGGCAATTGCAAAATATTTAAGCGATTTTCAACTCAGATCGAATTTTCATGATGTTTGATCACGACGAAGAAAACCATCGACTCCGATTCATCGGCTAACTTTTTCCTTAGAAACATGGTATGCAATGACATCGACCGTGAGTCTATTTATCAAGTTTTAGCTCTATTGAATGACCGCAAGTGGGTATTTCGGTTCTCCGAATCGAGAATATAAATGTGCTTTGAAAGCCGCTTTTTAGTGACAACTCCCAAAATCTGATAGAATACATTGTCACCGATGACGTGTCTATTTATTTTTCTTTATTATTTGTGTATTAATTCTTTAGTGGTTAGAAATAGAACAGCAGTTTAAATTGTAAAAATGCTTAAAATATGGTAAAAAATCCTAAACAAAAAGTGTAAATTACATGGGTGAATTATTTTAAAGTTACAAAATTTTTATTTTTTTACTTCCAATTATGGATAAAAAGTCAATTACAAAAGTGTTACTGAAGCCAAATAAAGTTAACTAAATAAAACTTTACATTATTATAACGATTCCTAATAGAAATATTATAAAATCTGTTCTGCTACGATCTCTTTTAAATTTCTAAATATTGTCAATAAAATACTTTTCCTCGAACTTAATTAGGTTTCAATAATATTCAATCATTAGAATACTAATCACTGAAAACTAAAATAATCAATTTGAAGAGAGTCCTCAATTTTCCTTATCACTCATTTTTACTAATAGTACAAAGTTTAAGTTTTTGAATGCGTTAGATTTTGTTTAATTTTAAAGATAAAGTGCAATACTATTAGCATTAGCGTTATTTGACAGTTGACCTTTCTTCCCTAAACAGGTGGTAAAAAAAACTAGTCAATAACTTTTAAAGAAGTTTATTTTGAAAATCATGAAACCTTTTTTATTCATTTCTTTATTTTAAGCAATTTCGAAGTATACTTAGATGTCCTGTAATATCAAACAATAAGTCTCTTGATAGCCATTTTTGGTCACTCTTATATACTTTGCTCAGTAACTGTAAAAAAACTTATTTAATTATATAAAATAATAAATAAAAAAAGATATATTGCTGTAAAAGTTAAAAAATATGCCTTTTTTTCGGTTCTTAAATAAAATGCCTATGAGGTTTTCTAACAAAACTCTTTAACCAAATAACAGTAATCCCTTATATTTATCTTGATGTACTCCTTTGTCTTAATCTTGGCCTTTGTTCTAAAATGAAATTGATATGGATATTTGGAGTCTAACTTTAAAAAATGTAGGTCCCACGCTTTTTAAACAATATTGTACTGAAGATTGACCCTAGGATTTCAGTGTAATCAACTTTCTGATATACTGGATGCAAATGTTTACACTAATATTACAATTAAACATAAAAGGTTATATATCCTTTTAATCGTATAAAAATTATAACGAAATATTTCTTAATAAAAATAAAAACGAATTACTTATTTATTCACGACATCCATTAATTTAAAAAAAAAAATGTTTATTCATACAACGAATTAGTTAAATAGTTAATAATCAATATATTTTAAATTAATCAAAGAAAACAAAAGAATTACATGGAGAAGAACTAGAAATTTTAGGAAATGACGCTAAGCATGGGAGATTGATCGCTTCAATGATAAATGAGACGAATAAATTCAATAGATGGATAACAGCTTGGAATTTAGTGAAAGTCTTGCTTATCATACAGCGACTTTAATAGATAGAGCATCCGAGATATTGTCGTAAAATACGTGGAGTTTCGGTTTAACTTTGAGATAATAGAATTTTCCAACCCAACTATGTTTTCGATTTGTACACTAGCCATTTGTAGGAAGAAATAGCGAAAATGCCAGGAATTATCTCTATTATTTAAAACTTATAGCTAAAAATAATATCATAATATCATTCGTTGAATCACCAAAATCAAGCAAACTGATTTAATATTTAAGAATGATATACAATGAGTATAAAATATTTTTATTCAATAATTACATACGATTGAAAAACATGTTTGCAAATTTATGAATTATCAAGCTATCAAACTGATTTATGTGGTTTATTTTAGAGTTTTTTTAACAATGCATGTTGTTCATATTAGATTTTTTTAGTTTGACCTCTTTCAACAATTTTACTTCATCAAAACATTTAACTACACAAAATGTATGATTTGGCAGAAAGATCTATACTAGTGCGATATAATTACGGATTTCTTTTACAAGTTTGATATTTTTAATTAAATCACTCCTAAAAACTGTATTGTTACAGAAATATTCCAATTCCCTTGCTTTGATTTCCAGCATGAACACCATCTGATCATATGTAAAGGTAATTTACAAGTACTTCAAGGTAGATATAAAATAAGATTTTTAAAAAATTATATATTGATATTTGGGATCCGATTTAATTATTAGTCAAATTACACCCACAGTAGGATGTAATATTGTTCCGTGTCGATCGTAATGCATTTTGAAACTAAACTAAAAGCATTTCCAAGAAAGCCAATCCATCTTCTACTTTCAGCTGGTTAATGCAATAACTCGAAATGTTATGATGGCAATTCGTTTAAAAAGTTCTGATGCAAAATTTCAATCACGAGGATACGTAAGAATTTTTTTTCCCCGAATCCTGATCTCGAAGCATCTCACCAGGCTGTTTACACGAGGCTTGAAATTTTCTTCAAAGTTCCCCTTTCGATGGTAAACGTGAACGTTCGCCAAATATGTCCCAAAAGTTTCCGGGAGTCACGGAAATGTTTACATAGTGTCGGCCTAAGAGTTGGTATTCCACTATATATCAGGCTACTGTCAGATAGTTGAATAGCGAAAAAATTCAGTAATCAATGCACACCAAAATCCATTAAACTTCTGTTTGTTATTGTTGCTAGAAAGAAAACACAAAGGCGCGTTTATATTGGGTTAAAAATGCGATTAAGACGATGATTTGGAGCATAACATAAATTACTGAAAAACTTTTTGAAGAAGTAAAAAAAAAAAATAATGCTATTCTACACTGATGTAGAAAGAAGGTTATACAAAAGCTCTGCCTGATTATCTGTTCGAGGTCAACTTTCCTTGACAAAATTACTAATGTTACAGACACGTGCAATATATCAAATGAAAAGTTTTGCCCACATAAGTTCCGAACAAGTACAGGAAATGGGGATCGAAAGTCCATTTGCAGTTACTTAAGACTAAACTACTAAAACTACAGACAATAATGCACATATCAGATTGAAGCTCGTGGTAAATTTAGTAGGATTGCCTGAAATTCAAACGAAACCATAAGTAGAGTTCACATCTTGGTTTTAAATAGAGGTAGATAAATGAAACTTGGATACTTGACAATTTTTCTCTCCAAATTTGTCGCTATCTATCTGCCCATGTATCTATATATCTGTCTATGTATCATTCTTTCATTCTGTTTATATATCTGTCTGTCTATCTATATATCTGTCTGTCTTTCTAGATGTCTGTCTAGCTGTCTGTCGTCTTTCTGATTGTCGTCAATAAATTTAGATATCTATCTGTCTAACTATTTTTCTATCTATATGTGTGTCTAACTACCTTTCTATCTACATGTATATTTATCTATCTATCGATATGTCTTTCTTTATGTATGTTTGTCTACCTTTCTATAATTCTGTCATTATAAATTCCCAAAAACTTGATAAGTGAATTGGAAACAAGTATTTTAAATAGAAATATCCTCTTTAAGATTCATCCATTATACATTATAAATAAGTGTCAGAAGAAGAGCATAAAATATTGTAAATCTTAGCAGTAAAAAGTAAAAATATATCAGACAATAGACAAATCTCATGCAGGCACAAAGCTTAGTAGATACCTGACACCCCCTATGCACACCATATGTCTTTAAAATGAACTAACTGATTGTGTGCGGTTGATTGTAGTACTACAATACGTAACACACGTTTTAAAACTATTAAGATTGTGTTTCAACGTTTCTTAATAATCTGAATTATTTAAGTTTAATTTGATGTGTAATTTAAGTCCTTCAGCTCAACATCCAAGATCGATACTGTAAGGAAACGAAGCTTTTAAAGTAATTGCAAGAAGTCTTTCCATTGTACTCTTACTTTCACCTTTCATAAAAATAAAAAAAATAGATTATTTTAAGAAAAGATGTTCAAAAATTGGTTTAGAAACATTTTAAAACTAATAAACTGATACTAAAATTTAGCCGGTTTTAAAATATAACAGATCTTGAGAAAACCTTCTGCAGTCACATCTAGTCCACTTTCTGAAAACTGATATGACATCACCGATGAACACTGAAAGGTTTCTCGATGATATTTCTGAAATAGAAAAGTGAAATGAGAAGCAGTCAATACCTACAAGTCAAGTATATTTAGTCGAAATATCAAAGAAGCAGTGCAGATACACGTCAAGAAAACAAGTTAGTTGTATTTTTTTTTTTTTTTTTTTTTTTTTTAAATATTTTCATCTTTTATATTTTTGTTTTATATTCCTGTACTACAGCATTCATATTTATATATGTAAAAGAAATTGAAGTATGCTTGTGAAAGGAATTCAGACCAGATTGTAGGGAAATCCATGATTTATTCGAGCTGTTCTCAGGACAGCTTTCCAGCCAACATGAATCTTACGTATATTAACCATTTGCACTAGAGGCCTTTTTTGCACGGAAGAACCAGCAACTCGAGGCGTTTGCAAGCATTTTAGGTTCGGTTCGCGGTTGCCGATCCACTTCAAAGAAATTAAACACTGACATAGCCTTGCATCGAATTTCCGCATCAAACCTAATGGTGAGCGAGAGTCACCTCACGAGTGCAAAGGGCCAACTTTATGAAAGTTAGCACTCACGTGTAGATTTATCCACTCCACGTGTGTAGAATCCACTAAAAAAGCTCCTGGTCGCATGAAGATAGGAGGATATTAATATGTCTTCCTTATGTGGCGACCTCAAATAACAGATAAAGCTTCTATGCACAGGAGTACTCTTTTGCACAGCGGTAAAGTATCTCTCTCGAGATCCAGTGGTCTCGCGATCGAGACCCGTCGCCCGCAACGAAAGCTTTCCCACGCTTTATTGGTGACCCGGAGGTCCAATAAAGCGTGAACAAGCTTTCGTTGGGGCGACGGGTCTCGATCGCGAGACCACTGGATCTCGAGAGAGATACTTTACCGCTGTGCAAAAGAGTACTCCTGTGCATAGAAGCTTTATCTGTTATTTGAGGTCACCACAATTAGATAATGTTTGAGGATCTAATTTCATTGGAAAAGAATTACATAGTTTTTAATATACGCTTAAATTTGCAGATGTGAGAACTGATAACAGAGCATATTGACATGGGTGTTAAAAAAAAAAAAAAAAAAAAAAAAGATTAAGTGAAAACGATGTATCTTCGCTTCGTTAAAGGATAAATAAAGAAAATAAGGTTAAAAACAGATAAAATTATCTTTAATAAATATATGCAATATGCATTTATTAAATTTATCCTTCTATGCCATACTTACTGATGATAATAAAATATTTAGTACAAAGTTTCTTGTAACTATACAATCTTTAATTTTTTCATAAAATATATGTTAAGAAAATATTCCTTTGTTACTTCTACTTATTATTTTGGCAGTATTATGAAAAAAAATCCAAATCAATAGTACCTCAAACAAATTGGACACAAACTTGTTTTATTTGCTCGACATGTTTGCCTAGTCACTAAAGCAATTCAAATCTGTTATAGAATCCATTATTACAAAATTACACAAAGAGTTCAGAACGAACTATAGTGCTTCTTTTTAAATTGAATTCTAATGTTTACTTTTTCCACATTTAAATGATCAATCTCAAAGTACTTTCGACATCAATTACTTCAAGTAACTTTACATGTATAGGAACATTCAACCAATGCCGTTCATCGAGTTTCGCAAAAATTACTTGAGGGTAAAAATCTCCGCCAACGTGCTACCTTTCCTTTTCTCTTGCATGGTCCATATTATATTCCTAATCAGAGACAAAAGGATGTAACTGTATTAATCCCAGAAACCCCACCGCATCCTCCCGCATGATAAAGAAAGAACTTATTCAATTAGCCAAAGCCAAACAGATAAGAAAACCATCGACAGTTGTTACCCGCCATCTTTGCCGCCTACTTCAATGTGGGGATAATAAGATTTTAAATGATTGTAGGGAAACAAAGGCATTGGAATCTTTGGAAGGCAGGGGGTTGCTAATTATACCCCAGTATAATCTGGTTTGGCGAAATGCGGTAACTTTTAATTGAAGTCATTCTTTTCTGCTTATCACCATAAAACAACGGGAGCATTGTTTCAGTTCTTGGTAGGAACTTTTAATTATATTTCTCATAAATTTTTCCAGTCCTGACTATAATTAAGATGAGTTATTGTTTCAATAGCTTCTGGTTTCGTCGGTCAATGGTGACTCATCTGTTCGACAATTGGTGATGGAATGGCTTCGTATAAAAGGCAAGAGGTTTATGCAAATAATTACTTTGTGTCGAATCGCAGTTAAGAAATCAATATGTTTTATAGATCGATTCCTTGTGTTTAAGAAGACGGATTTATAAAGGCGGTGATATGCAACAAAATTACGATATTCGTTTAGAAATAAAAATATGATAACATGATTACATAATTCTGGGCAAAAATTATACTTTGGTGAAGCTAAATACATTTATTGACCTATTGCATGGAATTTATACAGTCATTATACCACCTCATTAAAAAATTGGCAAAAGTTTTCTAAAAAAAAAAAAAGACCTTTCCAGGCAACATTTGATTTTGTTACATATCAACTAATGGAACTGATGCCAATTCCTTAGAAAAGCGAAATCTCTTTAAAATATATAACCAAATTAAAAAAAAAAGATTGCTGAGGGGATGAAACATTTCATTTATATACGTATGAAAATACTAGTACCAAAAACTACGCTGATGTACAAAACCTAAGATGAGAGATTATTTTTTTGAAGGTTTAGTCACAAAATTGGGGGGGAAATGTAACGATGGAATGGTAATGCGTGAAATAAATTCTGAAAGCTGAATATGAAAAGTCACATATCAAGTGAAGGTGTTGACTGTAGAAGAGAAAAAAGTAAGCAAAGTAAAGCATGAATAAATAAAGTTCAACACGACTGATACAAATGTTTAAAGGAAAGAGATAGTCACTCATAAAACACAATGTAAAGTAGGGACTTAAATTTTATCATAACAGCAAAAAGAAGACAGCTTCTTGTTACGAATAAAATTTCAAAACATACGGCAATAATTCTCTAAAAGTTAAAACATGGTTTAATATAGCATGAAATAAAAATCTAAAGAATATAACTTGAAGTAATAGAATTATATGTACGCAACTTGTAATATTTTTTGTAGTAATATAGTCAAAGACTGTCTCAAGAGTGATATCAGTCCTCAGATGATCTTGACGAAATAAGGAATACGGGATATAATCCGTCAAAAATATATCTCAAACAGGGCTGGATTTAAGATTATCCCTCCTAAAGGCTGAAATCCATTTTTCGCCCTTTCTATAGTTCATATTTGCTTAATACATTTGTTTTACACATCAAAGGATAGAATTCATTGGTGTTTTCATCTTTTTTAATTAGATTGCTCTACAAGAAAGTTATAATACAAGATTACGCTGAATGAATTTGATGAATTTGTATTATGTTATAGTTTTAGAAAGTAGGCTATGTAGAAGGACTAAAACATATTGTTAAGCAACATTAATCTTAAATTCGTACGGAAAATATTATTAAAATCTGAAATACTTCTTTTTAAATTATGAATAAATTGCCCCACCCCCCTTCCTTCCACCACCCTGAAAATATGCCGCTGTAGGCTGCAGCCTACTTAACCTATTTAGAAATACGGCCCTGCTCAAAGACATGGACTTAGAGGACAATTGTATGGAACTTAGTTTAAAAGGTTGGATGCATGACAGTAAAATCTTGTATGTTGTGGTCAGGAGTGAATATGGTTCGAAAAATACAGATTGGGGAAGTGCTCGGATACAATGAAACAAAAGTGTTGAAAGTGAAAACCCATAATTGATCAATCTGAGAAATAAGGTTGGATGTCAATGTTAGTTGTGTCGAACATTAGTGCGAAACTGTGTGAAGTCTTGCTCATATTCCCAGATTCTCACTCATCCATCCTGCCAAAAATGCTAAAACCAACAAAAACAGAAAGTCAAGTAATCAAAAAAAAAGTGAGGAGGAAGAAGAGGATAGGACGTCCTATGTTGACATTGTCTATTAATAAAGCATCCCAATGAAGGATGGCAACAATGTATGAACTACAAATACTAGGCACACTTTTCATTTCGTAATTTTATTATTTAACACTTGCTCAAAGTTCCAAAACTATGAAAAAATAAAAAAAATTTAAATATCAAAAGGAAAACAAAAAATGGAGTGTCCTGGGACTACCCTGTATTAGATGTGCATTCTGATTTCTTGACTTTAACATAATAACTAGAAATAATTCTTATAATAACCCTCCAAAAATACACTTAAATTTTTACGCGCTGGTATGCATAGGAACAGAATGACCTCATATTTTATTCTTGCCTTTCCAGTAAGCAACAAGCTCTAAAATGTTTTACAACAATGTTTGATGCAACTTTTCAACTTGCTCTATAACAAATTTAATTTTACCTAATAAGAAAATTTCTACAATAGCATTCATTAAAAGATGTTGTACTCCATTAAGCGAAATTTAGCTAGTTAAAATTCTGGAATAAAGTTGTAAACCACCGATAATTTTGAAACGCAGTTACTTAACTGAAAAAAGAAAAAAAATGCTTCACAAAATATGTTCATCAACTTCGTTTCAACTTATCTAATGTAAAAAGGTAACATACCAAATAGTTAAGAAACGCATAATATGGTTAATACCACCAAAATTTGTACATCTGTTACTTCAAACAAACTATGTCGATAAATTGTAATACAAACTGCAATTAAACAATAAAACTATTTTCCAACGACATTTCTCGTAAAGTTCATTAACCAAGTTTTTTGGAAACGTGATATTTACAACCATCCAACCAAGTAACATTCAAACAAAAATAACTATGAAATCTTAATCTGATGCAGCTAACACCTTTGCTCTCCTTTTGCTATTATTTCATTTTCTTCACGAAATACATAAGGCGGTAAAAATATATTGGGTTTCGACATAGTTTTGAAGACGGTGGTCTAGCTGCAAAACCTTTAAAAAGTCTGTCACTGACCCCGCATTGAACAGTAATTAATGCACTCTTTAACTTATAAGATACAATTCAGACCCGCCCTTAATGTGATGAATGATGATATCCTCTCGTCCAACACAAAGCGATTACTGCTTCTTTAATCAAAGCAATGTTTACCAAAACAGAATATTAATTAGTGAACATTGTCCTCTTACTAACTCTCCAATAAATAAACGCCCCGTTCTTTTATATTCTTCCTTTTTTTTCCCCTTATTGGAGTTTTCCTTTCACCATCAACAATGAAATGGAAAATTCGACATCATATGTCCCTAAAACATTACTTCAAAAAATAAAAAAATCTCAAGGGAGACCCCTATCTGGTCGGAAGCCCAAATTCGCTTGGTTCATGACGAAGTTGTTAACTGGCAATTAAGCGCATACGCGCCTCTCTTAAGACCCGATTTAATTACCATGATAAAGGAATAAATTCAAATTTATTCTTCAATGGACATGGTCTCCCCATAACCGTAGCGGTATACTTAATCGGATTAAAAAGATAATTTAGAGGGAGGCTCCTAAGAATGTACTTAAGCAGAATACCTTGCTTTAGAATTTTACAATAGCGGATAACTTCTTTGTGTTTCTCAGAAGTCTAAAATTACCTCTGAATATTTAAAGATGTTGTGGTCAGTAAAACGCTAAATGCTTCTGGGTGATAAGTTTTGGAAACAAATAATTAAAATGGAAGCTAAGTTTGTTGTACTTCAGTTTAGTCTCTTCTTGTCAATTTGTTAATAAAAATATTTGAAGAAACATTGAAAAACATCTTTCGAATTCAATTAATTGTTAGTATTACTAAATTATTGTCGTTTTTAAATGTAAAAAATAACTTTTATACATTCAAAATTACACCAAGCAAACAGAATGTACCTGTGAGGAATTTATGCATGGCGACAGTCAATTACTATGTTCGCAAGAAAAAGAAATGGTCGTTAAATGAGATCGTTAATGCAATAAATGCCTATTTTAAGAATTTTATTTTTTAAGGTCGATTTTGGAAGTTTAAAAAAGTTAAAACATCGTTGGAAAAAGAGTATCGTGATGAATAGAGACTACCATGTCGCAAAATACACTCACTTGCAAAAGTTAAGCACAGGGAGGAAAATGGTTATTTCCGTAAGCCATTCTGAATTAAAGAAGCTGAAATTTGCTGCAAAGGTAGAATGAAATATTCAAATATGATATGTAACAGCCAATCACGATATCGCGTCGAGAAATATGCAAAACAAGCAGTCGTATAAGAAGCCGACATTGGGAAAGAATGTAAGTGCTGATGAAAGGTATTTAGAACATTCGTAAGATTTTTTTTAAAAGCTAGACGTGTTTCTATGACTTCCAGAAGACGAATGGAAGATTCTGAGTGCTGGCAGATTGTCAGACGTATTGAAGCAGGACAGTCTATCACAGATGTTGCTTTTTTCTTCGGTGTTCATCATTCCGTCATTTCACAATTATGGAAACAATTCCAAACCAGCCAAACAGTTGTCCGAAGACCTGTAGCCGGTCGTCCAAGGGTTGCGATCCCCGAGGAAGATCGATGTATTGCTGTTGTAGCCAAAAGGAATCGAAGATCACTATCCCCACGTGTGACATCTATGGTTGCAGAGGCCATTTGTAAGACGATATCTACCACTACTGTTCGTCGAAGACTACACATAAATGGTTTGTGTACCGCCGGGTACCACGAGTTTGTGTTAATTTATCCTTCCAGTCCAAAGGAGCATGATTAAAGTGGTACCGCCAGCATGTAAATTGCACTGTGCCTGATTGATGCAACGTTATGTTCACAGATTAGTCCAGATTTGTCCTAAAACCTGATGATAAATGTGTAAGGGTCTGGAGGGAACAATACACACACAAATGGTTCCAGAACATCACCGAACATCACGCATTCCGCTATGGAAGCATCATGGGCTGGACAGAGATTTCTTTGGGATATCGCACAGACCTGCACATCTTCAGGCGAGGTTCTGAGACGGCTGTACGGTATCGAGAGGAAGTCTTAGACCTCATTGTGAAACTGTACGCTGCA
This sequence comes from Linyphia triangularis, assembly GCA_963978545.1. Taxonomy (NCBI): domain Eukaryota; kingdom Metazoa; phylum Arthropoda; class Arachnida; order Araneae; family Linyphiidae; genus Linyphia; species Linyphia triangularis. The sequence goes on along the minus strand of OZ021728.1, from coordinate 62,305,474 downwards.
GCAGTAGGTCATTCTTTCATTATAATGGAGGATAATGCGCGTCCCCATAGAGCTTCTATAATTGACTTTCTGAAGAGCGAGGGGATTGTGCGAATGGAACGGCCGGCTTGCTCTCGCCAGACCTTAATTCAATTGAAAATCTTTGGTGTGTTGGCCATGTTGTATGTTGACGTTTCCCACCTCCAGTCACTCTCAGAGATTTAGAAACTGTCCTACAGGAGGAATGGTGATTACTGGATTCTGCGGTGGTTTATCACTTCGTAACAAGCATGATTACACGCTGTATACTTTGTAGGCAGATGAAGGGGTACTCATTTACCCTATTAATGTCAGGTTTTGTTGTTTGTTTTGAATTTAAACATCATTTTGTTAATGACGCAAAATAGGTAAGGGTATTTTTTTTATTTTTTTTTTAAATTTCAATTGGCCATAAGGCCAACGAAACAGGTCGTAATTTTTCCTTTTAGAGTACGAAGCGCTAGCCCGTGATTAAAAAAAAAGGGAGGGGGGTATTCTAAATCGAATGAAGACATAATAAATAAGGCTCAATATTGAAATTTTTAAAGATACAATTAAACTTACTTAGTATACAGCCCTCAAAGAAAAAAAATTGCATTACACTTATAGAAAATCGTAAATCATTTTGGTGCAAACCGCAAGATTCTACGATAATTAGAACCAAAGGTATAGCCCTCGTTCGATTTTTTTTTTTTTTTTTTTTTTTGCGTGCTGTACTCCTTCCTTTTAGGTGGGGAATCTCACACCCAAAATCACTTTCTTTTTAATTACTACTGCAGAACTCTCTAAAAAGTAAGGTGTGCGCGCGTTTCACGCTCTAAAAGGAAAAATTACGACCTATTTCATTGGCTTTACGGCCAATTGAACATAAAATAAATACCTCTATCTATTTCGAGCTGTCGTTTGTAGCATCTCACCCCTAAGATCACTTTTTTTAATTAGTTTGTACTTGAAAAAGTCTAAGAAGTAAGGTGTGGGCCTTTTAAAACTCATATTTCATAAACTCGACAGCCAAAATATAGTTCTGATTTTTATTGGTATATATATTTTCAAGCTCAATATCACCAAAGCTATGAATAAAAGTAATATTTTCCTACTTGGCCTAAATAGCATTTATAATTCTACAGAATGCCTAGGTATTATACACAACGCCTTGGGAAAGTATATAATAATTTTCATAATTCATACTTAGCCTAATTTTAACAGGCATTCAACAGTCATTCTGTACAATGCCTAGGCATTCTGCACAATAACTGCATTTCATACTTTGCCGGTGATATATAAAATACGCAGGGTGTCCGAATCAAATGTCCCTAATTTCAACAGTCGAAAATCTCTTAGGGATACATTAATTAAGCAAAATTGGCTGCCGAAATATTAAATTTCGGCGACAATTTTTATTTTCCCTCTCACGTTCCGGATGCGGAGGCCCAATTGTCAAGCCACCAAAATTACCACATGTCCCTCTACTTTTGGACTGCGTCAAAAACAAATCTACTCAAGGAACATTCATGAGGTTGGAGACTTCTGAGCCTCAATAACTGCTGCTATTGATATTGCGATTCCGGAAATACTACAACGAACATGTCTGGAACTGAACAACCGGCTGGATATCTTCAATGCTACTACGAGAGCCCATGTGGAAGTGCACTGATTTCTTTTTCTAAAAACTTTGAGAGTCCTGTTAGCTAATTTTACATTTCTATCTATATACAAATAAATATTTGATGAAAATTTTACCAAGCAAATTTCTTTATCATTTTCTCAATCTAATTGCAGCAGAAGTAGAACTGCACCATTTTATATGGATATTTTAAAATTTTGATTATTGTGTTTAGCTTTAGGGTTTAAATTTTCTGATCAAGTTTTTGAGCATATTTAATTTTTTAAAAATGGTTAGTATATCCACCGCAGTAAGAAAAAAAATAAAACAATATCGAAATTATGGCAGAAAACCGGCTACTTTTTTCAGCAATTTACCATAAAAGTGCCTTCAGAAACAGGACTTGTCCTTTTTTGGACAATAGCACCCTGCCCTTTTTCATTTCTAGAATTAACTCAGTGGTTCGGGATTCCCAATTTTACAATTACTTGCAAGGCATACAAAATGTTTTAGAAAATAAAATTAATATTATATATTGTTATGAATTTTCCTCAGAGGCAATGAGGGCACAGTTTTTATTAGATAAAAACTCTTATTTATCATCTTTCAAAATTTCTCCGAACAACAGTGCAATCACTCTCAAGCTTCAACAAAAACTTCAGTAAAAACAACTTCGAATACAGCGATAATTCAGGCACACTCCAATAAGTAAACAAAGTTCTCAGCTTCTTTGACCGAGAGCCGAAGTCAAAACTGGTCCTAGATCTTATCTACGGTCCAATTTATTTGTGCGCGTGAAAACTTTCTCGAAATATCGAGTTAACTATTTAATTGATAGAAACGAAACATCTCGAAATTTCCCGATTGCTTTAGATGTTGCCACCTTTTTCTCAACCTGTATTATCTGTGTTAACAAATAAAATAAGATAAAATAAAATATAAATTTAAAATAAATACATCACTATTTACAATTATGTACAGAAAATATGTATAACATTATGATAAAAAAAATAGTAACAACTCACAAATTTCCTATGAAACTAAATATTAATATTCAAGAGGCTTTTCGTTTATTTATTTATTTATTTATTTGTTTGTTCGTTCGTTTGTTCGTTTATTTATTTATTTATTTATTTATTTATTTATTTATTTATTTATTTATTTATTTATTTATTTATTTATTTGTTTATTTATTTATTTATTTATTTATTTATTTATTTATTTATTTATTTATTTATTTATTTATTTATTTATTTATTTATTTATTTATTTATTTATTTATTTATTTATTTATTTATTTATTTATTTATTTATTTATTTACTTATTTATTTATTTATTTATTTTTACCGGTTAGGTACATTTAACAGAGCAGAAACGTGATAACCATGATACATAACATATGTACCCATGATACATAACATAACATCCGATTAATTACGGATTCAAAGTTTATGACTTGGCTGTTTCTTCCTAGGTACATGATAATAACACGCATTCATCATAGAGAAATGCCAGAAACGTTTTCCCCCTTATTTTTATTCCAGCATTGATAATGTAGTGTCCAAAGATTGTTCACTACAGAGTCCAAAATGTATTCTATATGAACCTTCGTATTTCTAGCCAACAGACAGTTAATAAAAAACTTATTTTAGGCACTTGCACCAAATAAACTCGAAGCACTGATAAAATAAGTTTAAATTAATGTTATTTAATGCAACTCTATGAAAAATTTTAATATTTCTTTCAATAGTAGACTTTTTATGTTTAAATAATAAATGTTCTAGCTGATACTTCAATGGAAATCAATAAGTACTTTGAAAAAAATTTAATATACTGAATAACGAAACAGCAATTACGTCTTACTCCATCGTTAGTCGAAGCAAACGATACGGAATAAATACTGATATTTGTAATTTATGAAGCAGTGAATTGAAGCGAGTAATTTCAGAACCGAAATCAAAAGATTATTCATTCATGAAACATCCATTGTTAGAAATCATGAGCCTCCCCATTGGGGATTGCAAAAAGAAGGATTTTTAGAATCCTTACTATTCGCTCTCGAGGGAGAAAAACACAGAGTGAAATCAAAAGCATAACGATATTTTATTTCAACCGCGACTCGAACATAACTGCAACTCTAACTGCTTGATTACACTGGAGGAAATAACGCGTGGTCAAAGATCATGGGTTCAACTTAAAAGATCTCCAGACATCCTTTGAGTTATTTTCTTCCTTTGAGATATTGAGCGCATTGAATTGATTTTAGTGTCCCCTGCGAGGCCAGGGCTTGTCAGTTAAATTGTCTTTTGTGAATCCTTTGAAGAGATTTTAATGCCCACTGGAGACGTATTTTATAAACATTCCCTTTAAAAAAAGACGAAAAGGTTCTTTTCCGGGGCCTTTTAGAGGGGTATACACTGCTCAAAATAGATTTAGGAAAAGAATAGGTATTCCTCTTCCCTGACCGCAAATAAAGTCCAAATTGATTTACTTCTAGAAAGAAATACTGTCTTCTTATAGTAGATTTTTCTTAAATAATGCGTATTTAGAAATTGATATATTCCAAATTTCCTTAAGGTTAGGCTTTCATAAATATGTATCCAAACGAAATGAAATGATTTTGCTAAAAAATTTTACGTTTAGATCCCTCTTTCTAAAATGTTACTCTTTTCATATATATTTTTTTTTTTTTTGTTAAAAGACATTATCATTTGCAATGACCTGGAATTTTTATTATCAGGTTAATTAAAACCAGTCCATTTGGAAGCATTTATGCAAATAGTTGGTAAGTGTCAAAATATTTGAAATATGTATTGGTTTGTTGAATTCCACTCGTCCGTATACAATTAACTGTATTGATTCTACTCAGATATAGTAACAATTACTCCAGTTATTTAAATAAATAATAAATTACTCTCGCTTAAACTGCATACAACTATTGTCGCTTACCTGGTATTTTCATAAAACCATCCATTTACCCATTTAAGTAAAGAGAAATTTGCACTGAGGAATAGGAATTTCAAAACAATTGTTATATATCTTTCGTCGACCATTGCAATGATATCAATTCTATGCAGTCCTCATATGTCAGGAGAATGAATTTTTGAGTTTCCAAACCTTTGACATTCACGAACTTTTGTTAGGACCCAATTGACTTCCAACCACAAACACTTTTCCAGGTGCAATAAAATTGATTCAGTATGTTAATACTTATAGAAAATACAATTTCTAGTGTAGCTATTATACTGCAGAAGGCGATGCCCGTCGATTTTTTAACATTTTTGGAAACAACGTTAAATGAGAAAGTAAACAAAAATAACCGTAAGTACCAAGAAACTGTTCTCTTAATAATAATAATGACACCAAAATTTATGTATGTGTGTATACGACTTTGTTGACTAACCAAATACCTCCATCATTTATAATACCATTTTTAACATTTATAGGTTTAACAAAAGCAATAATATACAAAAGAATATCTCAAATCATTATTCATGTTCTTGATACAATTGATATAGTATGCTTGTATCAAATACACTTGCGTATTAGTAAGTTTTGACTAAATTAATACAAATACAAAAGAAGTCTAACAGCTACAGGCACTAAACCCAGCAACGTTTCTCTAGCTAAAAGTAATAATTGCCTTTTACTATCACCCAATCAATATCCAATAAAACCACACACCCCAATAGAATTCTTTATATTCAAAGACAAACAATTTCATTCATCAATCTTCCAATTATTGAAAAAAAAATTCACATTTCTGCATTAAACAGCGATTTAAACAATTTAAAATCATGATCCTCACCCCCTCCCCTTTCTATAATAAATTGTATAATTGATTCCGAACCCTCAGTCTCACTCGGTTTTATAATTTTGAATTAAATGAATAAAATTTCATCTAATTCTCTCCTGTGCAGCTTGTACATGTTGAATTTTCTTAATCTATCACTATATTAGAATGATGCAAAACCCGGAATCATCTTTGTGGCCCTATGCTGAACCCTTTCCAGCAACATCAATATCCTTTTTAAATCCTATATATTAACTTCGAATTTGTGTGTCGATGACGGGCAAACCTAATTAACACCCTTGTCGTCATCCGATCGATCTGAAACTTGGAAGATAGATTTGATGTCCATGACAATGCATTCTATCAAATTTTGGGGCTGTAACTGTCACTAAAAGGTTGCTTTTATGGAATACTAATAAACCAAATTGCCGTGATCCAATCGCGCTAAAATAGCATTTAACCAACCTTTGAAGAAACTTTTCCTATTGCCAAAAAAAAAATTAATAAATAAATACTAAAATTACTTTATTCAGAATAAGTTAATGATATTTGGATGCGAATGCATAAATTCAAGTTCATTTTTAATTAATAAATTTTGAAACTTAGTTTGCCACACATATTACTGATATAAATGTTTTTATATTTAAAATTAGATGCAAACACCAAGAACACGGTGCTTACAGAATCGGCGCTGTGTTAACGAATATAAAATTGGAAAGGCATATAAAGGATTTATATTAAAAACTTTACTTTTATGGCTTATATTATTAAGACATGGTGAGCAAAATTGTACTGCTTATTCAAGAGGCGGTCTAACTAATCCCCCATACAAATACAATGGTAGAATAATGTCTGCAGATTTAGTAAAAACTCTTTTTTAATAAATCCTAACTCCTATTCCCCTTCTTACTGGTTTCTTCTTATTAATGAGTCATTTTGATTAATCAACTAGCCTAGATCTTTAATAACATCACCATTGTTAATTTTATCACCTTGTAAATAATAAGAAGCATTACTATTATTATGCTTCATGAGCAGAATCAGATATTTATTAATATTAAATTATATATCCCAACAACCCATTTTAATTTTTTAGTTAAATCATCTTGAAATTGTTTTCTCTGTACATCGGTATGAACAAGTCCCGTGATTTTGAAACCATCTGCTAAAATGCTAACATTACTTGTAATATTATCACCGATATCATTAATGAAAATAATAAATAAAAGAGGCCGGAACACCGAAGAATTCTGCGGTACCCTGTGGCACGGAACTAAGTGGTTGTTATTGAATAATCTCTTTCATCTAAGCTCTCTCGCTTCGATGAAATATCAACAATGTTCATACGTTGTTGATATTACAAAACAATGCGAGAGACAATTGATGATTACTGTAAACAAAACTTACTTCTCTCTGTAAATCTTATTAGTTAGTTTACATTCAGAAATCAATCGCTTATTGTTGAAAGAGCTTATGTCCATCATTCAAAATTCTTCGCCATTCAACAAAAATATCGGGTCAATTTCCTGATGTGCAGCATTTATTTGGGGGTTTTTAAATAGCAATTTGCAATACTATCTGTTCTTTTAGTTGCCTTAAGAAAATTCAGATAAATGCTAAAGGATGGGAAAATTTACAAATTTTCAACAAAAATTTTAAGCAATGGATATTTACCCTTAACAAAAAAATATTAAATATATTTTTCAAATGTTTATTTTCAACTAGATTGTAAGGATTGTAAAATTCAAGATATTCTTAGCATAAACTGTATTGAAATAAATATAATTTTGTTGAACTTTGAATGGAATAATAGTACATTATAGTTGTATAATAGGTTAAAATACTCAAAGTTTTATTTTTAACACGCATAAAAAAATTGAAAATGTTTTTCGCTTAATCCTACATTTCGTATCATATAAGCCCATCAGTTTTATCTTCAGGAAACGAGAGAAAGCATTTTATTTAACATTTTATGCTTTCTTAATAAAGTCTTAGAAAATCTTTTAAAATGTAAATCTTCCAAAATAGAAAAGTATTTTTTATTATGCCTAGGTTAAATAAGTTCTTGTTCAATGTAATTCTGTGTCTAAAAGTAGTTTTTCTGAAAATCAATGCGGCAGATGATTTGAAAGAAACGGGGAAATGATTTTTATTATTGATAAACGTAGAACGGATTATCTGAACCGTTTCAAACCATTATATAATTCATTGAAGGAAGAAATAGAGAATGCAACAATGTCAAATTTAAAATTATGCCAAGGAAAGTCAGTCTTTTCCAAAACGAAAATAAGCTCAATTTAAATTGTTTTTCAGTAGACAAAATAAAAAATACCAGTTTTAAAATACTTCTCAACCAAGAATAATTTTAAAACTCTTTGTTAAGATTTTTTGGGAGCCGTCTGTATTATTTCAGGAATCAAAAGTCTCAAACTTTGTTAGAAAATAGTCAAGAACCTGGTGTTGCCAACTTTCATATAGAAAGTTTTATTAAACTTGGAAGTACATTTTTGTTATTTCTCAAGTCGATAAAATCAATACAACTTTGAAATGATTTCTAATGTCGAGGATCCAATTTTATTTTAACATGATTTTTATAAACTATGTCGTTTTTCTTGAAATCGATTCAGATGTTTAGAAATCAAAACATATAAAATGTGTCTGTTTTTATTTGTGCAAATGTAAAAAATTTATATTCTTCAAAATTAGACATACTTTAACATGTTCATATAAATATTTGTATGAGGATTAATGTGATTTATATACTAAACTGGTAAACAATATGCTATTTTCAAAGATATAATTATTTTAGCATCTGCAGTAATCAAAGAAACAAACTGAAAATTTCAAACAAATAACTTTGCATCAATAAATCCTTAATATTTGCTCCATAAAATAAGCCAACCTCGGTCAATTGAAATTTCTCAAAGTGTAATGAAAACTTCACTTTGTAAAACGTGTAACAAATACAAAAAAAACTAGGGATGTGAAACATCGTACTATTTTCAATTACTCTATAAAATTGGTCATTGCATTCAAATTTGATTCATATTCTCCCTCATTTAAATGAAAATGGCCAGTTTGGCGATATTTTCGACAGTAATTTTTACATGGGCCAAAAAAAAAAAAAACATCAAAACTTTGACATTGGCGATGTTATTCGATAGACATTACATTTTCCTTCTTTGTGCATGAAACATCAAAAAAATCAATTATTGAGGGGCGATGCTCAAAGGACTCTGTGTTGAGGGGACTGTGTTAAAGAAACTTGTTCGATTAAGGCACTTATTGCTTTTATTGCATTTATACGGGAATTTCGGAGGTGAGGACGATTTGAACACATTAAGAAAGTTTAATCAAAATCGTTAGAACAGTATTTTAACAATTGCTGAAAACATGATTATTTCGTGATTTCAACCTTATGCGTATGGTGAGTTAAATCGTTCTCAATTAATGCAGAAATTGAAATTGCATTTCATAATGAAGTTATGACTTTTTCCTGCAATGAAGGTGCAAATCTATTCACGTTTCTTAAAGTTGTTACGAAGAAACTAAATCTCCAGAAGGCTAACAAAGATGTGACCATTACGTAGAAATACTGGGAAAAATTAATAAGAAAGAAACAAACGATGCACAAAAAAAAAAACAGGAATGTAAAACGCTTTTGGACATTGATTCAACAGTATCAGAGATCAGTCCAACACTTTTAAAGCTTCTTGCTGAAATAATAGAATAAGACGATTCCACAGTATCTTTGCCTTGCATTTTATGATCAGGAATATGGTAACAAATGAAATACAGAACAATATACTACTTTAAAAGTATCTATTGGTAATGCTCTTAAGAACAAAACTGTGATTGAGCATTTATATATATTATGGAGTATGCTGTTTGTCTTCGGTTTAAAGGATCTGCATCAACTCAAATATTAAACGATAGGACGTTTGCGCCAGTTACTGACAGTTCTGTAGGACTAGTGCAAACCATAGATGACAACATTGATGCAAAAATATCGTCATAAAATTGACTCTTCTCAACACACTCCATTGCTATGATATTACCTCATCCTAAAATCCTAACCAAAACGCTTTCGACAACTGAATCCATCCCACGTCTCCCTATGTCTAGTATGAATTATACAAACTTCAATGTGCCTGTACAAACTTTCATCTGTCCAAAGATACCTGTATTACCTAAGAACTATTGTCACAAGACATTTGTTCCTTTGAAAATACTTGCTCATGCAGCTGTAATTCTTAAATTATCACATAAAGCAGACTGTGAATTTTTGTATAACATTACGAATGTTCCAGATGCTCCTGAATTTTGGGTAACTCTTGAATTTGAAATCAATACAAACCTCGTAAGAGAAAGAGTTCTATTCAACCTACTACAAAAGTTATGAATACTCTATTAATCAACATGACACCATCTGATCCCACCACAATTATTACAGCTTTGGTGACTTAATGTTTAACAAAAGAGAGTGATCAACATTACACCATTTTTACAGCAGACCAACAACTTTACAGAGTTGCATTGAACGTCATATGGGTTCAGCCTGAAATGTTCTCTGATGTCTGACCCAGGTTAGGTGGAATGTATTTATAGGAACTATTGGACACTAATGTCTGCTAGTTTACTTGAAGAGTTAATAAACACTGCCTTATTTCTAAGACGTTGACTGGGAAGAAATTTCTGCAAAATCTTCGTGCACTACGGTTGGTGAGAGAAAAAGGTTATTAGACCAATACAAAATAAATATAACAATGTTGCCCCTGGGAAGAGATGTAGCCCCGAATGATCTTTTACAGATGATCAGTTGCAATTGCACTGCTCACAGGATGTGTCTTATACGGTGTGAATCTTTCATACACAGTGTTTTATAAATGTTCTGAATGTGATAACTGTATAAATCTGTGCACAAAAAAAAATTTCAAGATGAATAGTGATTGTGAAAATGGTCCATCTGAATTGCACGAGACGTACTCTCCTTCCATACAAGGGGGTCCGACACCTCCACAGCAGTGGTGTAGTGTAAAATAAAAAGGTGTAGGAACGCTATGTCGCATCGTTACAAACGTATAGTCTTTTTCCTGTGGGGGGGGGGGGGGAGGGAGAGTAAAAATGACAACTAAGAATAAATAATTTTATGAATACTACATTAATAATCTCAAAACAGATTATGAGCTACTCAAAAATTTAAAAGAAAAAAATTTAGACTTTTTTTATTTAAATATTTTTTTTAACTATTTAGTTATATGGATTTTTAAACAATTTGCTTTGCACAACACAGTTTATTAGATTGTTTGACACTTTACAAATAAATAAAGGCATTTTCAAAAAATATTATTAACTCACATTTAAACAGATTATTTAAATGATCTTTTTAACAATTTTCAATCAGAAATATTTCCATAAGAGATCGAGTTTTGATTCAGACACATTTGACTTAGAACTCATCCTAATAAGGTCATCACCAGATCTGTGTTTTCGGAGCCTAGATTTAACAAAATCATCTGATTTCCAGAATTTCAGAGATGCCTTAACATACAATGGTTTCAGATAAATTTCCAGATTCTGTAGCTCTTCGAAATCTGTTTTCAAACGGAATTAAAAAGATTGCGATTGTTGCAGATATCGATTGAGAGTTTTACGGTTTTACACTTTCTCGAGATGAAATTGTAGAGAAGTTTTTTCTTGATAAACCCTTCCTTTCCTTTCCTGAATTTTTAATCTTATCCAGTTCAGTTTGTCCTTTCAACAGCGGTGACGATTAGGTCGTCAAAAGTGGGTATGAATCGGTGGAGAAAGCAAACTGCAAAATGTGCATGATACTGCCATCAAAATCACTAGAGTTTAAAAATCATCGGGGGGGGGGGGGGGCACAACTTAATCTCCTAATCGCCGTCACTGCATTTAGTGTTGATTTTTTAAACATCAGAAAACAGATTTTTCATAAAGAACTGCTGCAACATTTTCAGAATAAAATCTAAAATAACTGTATATGTAAGCTTTCCCATTTCCAAATTGAAAAATAATTAATTGCTACGTTTAAAAATAAAATACATTTGAATGCTTTCCTACTATACTATTTTCCTACTTTCATATACATTTATACAAAACACACAAAAAAAAACACGTTACATCACATTTATTGATAAATCGGTTAGCGTTCCCATTAAAATTAACAGGTGGAGAAACATTCTTCAAGGGAAGTGCGCTAAAAACTGTAAGAGCCAGACCACAATGTTTTCCTTTAAAAATGGAGATAGTTGGCATGAACTTGTGTATGGGAGTTTTAATCCGTATGCATGAAGAACCATACAAATTTGACGGCTGGAATTCATCCACAAATACAGATCATTCGTTGAAGAAGATGATAATTGGCATTGTACGAATCATAGTTAGATGGTAACACATACGTCAGTTCATTTCTAATAATGTAGCATTAAAGCATTGAAGGGGGAGAGAGAGAAAGAAAGTCTAATGTATGCGTCAGATTGCAGAGGGAATGCCCATGAGTAGTTAGAAAAGGAGAGTCCGAAGCCATGGACTGACCGAGCGACGGTATGGTATGATGACGTCACCGGAAATCACGTGACCGGAAATCATGTGACCGGAAGTGGAGTGGAGTTGTTCCCCTCCTGCTGCTGTTTTAGTTTCATTATAAGCTGTTTGTGTATGACGTCACAGTAGGTATGACGTCATAATGTGTTTTATATTAAAGTTTAGAGCGATGGCAACACTTTTTTAGTTTCGGTTTATCTTTCAGACGGGGTTGAGTTGTTCTAGGACTGCTTCTAAGTGAATAAGTTAGAGTAATAGGCTTTTATTGCGTGACGTCACAGTAAATATGACGTCATAATTTGTTTTATATCAAAGTTTTGAGCGGTGGCAACACTTTTTAGTTTTTTTTGTTTCGATTTACATTTAAGATGGAGCTGAGTTGTTCTAGGACTGCTTCTAAACGAATAAGTTAGAGTGATAGGCTTTTATTGAGTGATGTCACAGTAGGTATGACGTCATAATTTGTTTTATATCAAAGTTTTGAGCGTTGGCAACACTTTTTAGTGTCGATTTACCATTCAGATGGAGTTGAGTTGTTCTAGGGCTGCTTCTAAACGAATAAGGTAGAGTGATAGGTATTTTTACTAATGACGTCACAGTGGGTATGACGTCATTCTATGTTAAGATTTACGTTTTAAGTGGTGATAACATTGGATATATACCAAATTTAGTTTTCAGGTGTTGGCAACGAGTTCTGATCGGTCAGCTAAATGCTCGCTTGTGACTGATAAGTTTTAAACATGAGACCAAAAGTTAACTCCTGATTGACTGTTTGGTTTTCTAGCGAGTTACTTACATATCCTTTAGCCAAGTTAAAATACCTGCAACAAAGTTACACAAAAAAAAATGTTAAATTTGAAAAGTTAATAAAAGGAAGGCCATTTGCTAAGGGTCTAAAGAACCCTAACCCCGAGCTACACGTGACATTTCAATATTTTACCAAACAATTGTTAAAATATCGACTATCGGACGTTGCCTTCATGGTAACTCATCTACCCACCCCCCTTCCCTAACTAATTTTGAATAAGTTAAGACTTTAGAATTACAATTAATAAATTTTGAAAAATTATTTATTAAAGGTGAGGACCCAACTCCAGCCCGATACCTCTTTTAGGAAGAATTGGTACCGCCTCACTCCAGCCTAACAAAAAAAAAAAAAATCTGTGAAAAAAAAAACACGAAGTATTAAACACGTCTTTCACACTCAGGTATCTAAGTAGAAATGGCGAGACGGCAACCGGTAGCGTCTATATATGAGGGGTGATCACGTGACTTCACCGACCAATCAGGTTTCACGGTAGAGGGTGCTACTGACTATCGACCCGTCAGAAGGGAGGGGAGCGAGACTGGGGATGTTTCAACACGCTTCAACGCGTTTGCGAGTTGAGTTGTTGTGTAACGATCTTGCTTGAAACAGTTAAAGTGATAGATAATTTGTTCGTGACGTCATAATGTAGCGAATGGGTTTTTAGCGTAGACAGTTGTTGCAATTGGAGTAATTATGAAATTTATTAAATATAAAGATAATATTTAGTAATAATTATCAGATTTTATTATTATTATTATAAAAAATAAACTTATAAAAAAAGTGAACGTGAAAATTTACTTTACGAATAAAAATCATGTCTTTAAAATGTGTACGAATATCACTAAATAAGAGAAAAAAGTAACATACTTAAACTCTTTAAAATAAATAACTTTAACATTAACGTAAAAAATTTACTTTTCACATAAAAATCACTTTAAAATGAGTAAAAATATCGCTAAATAAGAGAAAAAAAAGTAACTTACTTAAAATTTCTAAGATAAATATTTAACCTTTACTCGAAAATTCCCTTCATATATAAAAATCACGACTTTAAAATATGACATGCAAGAGAAAAGTAACGTACTTAAACTTTCTACGACAAATAAATTTAACCTTTACGCGAAAAATTACTATATACATAAAAATCCCGACTTTAAAATATGTAGAAATATCGCTAAATAAAAGAAGAAAAAAAAAGTAACATACTTAAACTTTGTACGACAAATAACTTTGACATTAACGTAAAAAATTTTCTTCACATATAAAAATCACGACTTTAAAATGTGACGTGTAAGAAGAATTAGCATACTTAAAATATCTACGACAAATAAATTTAACCTTTACGCGAAAAATTACTATATACATAAAAATCATGTCTTTAAAATATGTAAAAATATTGCTAAATAAAAGAAAAAAAACTAACATACTTAAACTTTGCACGACAAATAACTTTAGCATTAACGTAAAAATTTACTTCACATATAAAAATCACGACATTAAAATGTGACATGTAAGAAGAATTAGCATACTTAAAATTTCTACGATAAATAATTTTAACATTTGAGTGAAAATTTACTACATATATAAAAATCATGTATTTAAAATATCGCTGAATAAAAGAAAAAAGTAACATACTTAAACTTTCTACGACAAATAACTTTAACATTAACGCAAAAATTTACTTTACACATAAAAATCACGACTTTAAATTTGACATGCAGGAGGAAAGTATAACATACCTATAATTTCCACGACAAAGAATTCAAACATTGCCATTCATGTCTTTAAAATGTATAATGACAACTCTAACTTTTAGAAAAAAGAAACACTAAAAATTTACAAGGCAAAGAATTTAAAATTGAACGTGAAAATTAACTTCACATGTACAATCATACCCTTATATCAACGATAAATAAGATAAAAAAGAAGCTCTAAAAATTTATAAGGCAAATAATTTAAATAATACGCGAAAATTTACCACACATATAAAAATTATGTCTTTCAAATGTGTAAGAATAACGCTAAATTAGAGAAAAAGAAATACTAAAAATTTATAAGGTAAGGAATTGAAACAATATGCGAAAATTTATTTCACGCATAAAATTTTTATCTTTAAAATGTGTAAGAATAATGCTAAATTAGAGAAGAAAAAAAAATAACATACTTAAACTTTCTTCGACAACAATTTAAACAATACGCGACATTTTCATACACAATTATTTTCTTAGGTTAATGTTAAATAATGGGAAATTTAACAGAATAAAAATTTCAAAGATAAAGAATTTTAACCTTTACACGAAAATTTACCTCACAAAAATATCATATCCTTAAACTTTAACGTGACAATTTACTCTTCATATACAATTAAACTCTTAGGTTAATGTTAAATAAGAAAAAAAATAATATACTTAAAATTTCTAAGATAAACATAACGTAAAAATTTCGTATCATGTGTTTAAAATGTAACATATAAGAGGAAAAAACTAACATACTTGAACTTTCTATGGCAAAGAATTTAAGCATTAGCGTAAAAATTCACTTTACATATAAAATTCACATCTTTAAATGGGAAGATAAGCAGGTGACGGTAATTAGGCAATCAGGGTAGCGGTAGGTGATACGCCATTCGCCGGCATTTTTAGATCGGAGGATGAGTCACGCTAAAACTTGTTGGAACAGGTCGGGAGATTTGTACAGCAAGAACAACAGCATCGACGCGCAAGCAGCGGGTGATGCTGTGATGTGTCAGCAGGTCTTTGAGATTATCGTTTTCCTACTTTGCCGTTTTCATAATGAAATGTTTGTGAAAACTTGGAATGAATAAAGGGGATTTCAAAGACATATTAGTAAGTGAAGGTAGAATTCGCATGGACTTTCTTCCAAAAAGTATGATTCACTTGGAGAATTTAAGATCATTTCTACTTGAAAACTTTTCTATTATTTAAAACATTGAATATTGTTCAAACTCAGTGGGATTATATGCTACAATACGGGTAAAACTTAACAAAATTGTTACATAGAAGAAAAATAGTAAGAGATTTAAAATAAATATTAGTTATAGATACTCCAAAGAAAAAATTTCACCTCTACTTTTCAATCGGAAAATCAATACAAGTTGGAAATTTATGTTACTTCAAGAAAGACTTAGACAATTTACTTTGTAATAATATACGTTAAGGTGTCGTATTAACTCATGCAATACATGCTGACTAAGGTTTATTTTACTTGAAAGGTGAATTGGGGGAAAATATTAAATAAATTGTAGATATTAAATACATTGTAGATATGCATTCAAGTTTTGAAAATCACCTGCAAGACTTTTAAAACATCAAAAGATAAATTGAAAGAAACTTTTTATACTCTGAAAGGAAATCACAAGTAATTTAGTTAACTTTTTTCATGGTAACACTCATATTCAACGACATGTTTTTAAAATTTAACCTTCTTTACATGATAATAGTTATAAATTTTTTCAATCTCAGATGCGATATACTATTATTTCTAACATATATGTTACGAATTGTGTAAAGTTTTTAAAAGAGTATATGCAAATCACCAATCAGAAACATAAAAATCTAACATCAATCAAACACACTAAAATAATAAGATATTTTCCTTAGTGGAAATAGTTAACTACTCATGTGATGGAATGTACTTAGAAAATTTAAATACTGAAAAAAGTTTGCTAGGCAAACTTAAAGAATATATTTTTTTTTCTTGTGAAAAACTAGCATAAATTTGAAAAATATAGAGTTTGTTACTACGTAAAATTGAACATCATCTGGACAAACTAAATTATACATGATTTTTTTTTATTTGAGAGGTGCTGACAATATATCATTAATACAGAGATTTTTAACTTCCACCCATAATTTCTAAATAACTTATACATAAATTTCAGAAAACTGAAACGGAATGTGTTTTACAAGACGCTTATTTTGTAAGATGAATATTCAATATTAATATAACTGAGCAAAGTTCATTACGGAAAAAACTTGTAAAAGATACTTATATTTTGAAAATAGTTTGAAATATCCTTTTAAATTTATGAATGCTCGCTTTCGAAAGACACAAATAAAACTGATATTACACATGATAATTAACACATGCATAACATTAATCAAACAAAGTGGAATTTTTATTGCTTGTGATCGATAACTTTTCAGTGAAGCAGAACTTACATAGGAAATTTGTGCAAACTTTTTCAACTTTTAAACCAAGTATTATGTAAAATAATAAATTACGATAGGAAATAGCACACTTCAGAATCGGAACAAGTCTTCTAGTTAAGCTAAATTTATTTCTCAAGGAATTGAAAGCATACCAGACAAGTCCTTATCATTTCGCATCTTTTCTCATGTTGCAAGAAGACATACTTTGTAAAAGATCGTCGTTGCACTTAACAAAAATCAGTAAAAATAAATGTATTTTCTATGGCAAAGATAAAACTTCACAACTTAATTACTGAAATTTAGCTAAGTTGCATATGGTTTATTCACATAACTCGCATATGCTTCGAATGTTGAAATATATTTGTCAGTTGAAATCAAACTAATCGAAAATAAATGCTACCTACATTTTCAAGTCGGAAATTACTATTAAATAAACTTTACATGTAAGACATTGTCATGTTAAAAAGAAAAATCTACAAAAATGTAAATGATAATTTTACTGTTGGTACATAAATGATGAATAATTTATGATTTTATTCTAGGCAAACGTTTTATTGTCTAACAGAGAACTTAAACTTTAGCAGAAAAATAAAAAAATACAATTTTTATATCCTATCATACTTGTCGAAAATTGAATTTATTAGCTGTTGTAATAGATTTTTATTGTCCAAATTTCTATAGTTTTTCTTCCCGGTGCAATAAAATTAAGTTCATGTGTAATAAGTAGGTTTTTTGATGAATCTTATAAATTTAATGAAATTATTATGACCTAAGAGATTGAGTGAACTGAATAAATCAATGATGTAAATTTAAACAGTGACTTGAACTGATACATACTATAACTGTAAAGAAGTATGACAAAGTGATAGATGAAGTAAAAATAGAAGTTGAATGAAATGTGTTGAAAAAAAGTTGAAGACGACAAGAAATTCGTAATTGAGAATTATCATTGACTTATATTAACTTCGTTTTTCTTGCTTATGACAAGAAAATACACTCTTTCTTATTAAGAACCAACTTGATATCTTATCATAGAATGACAATGATGAAATATCTATGCATTAAAAAAAAAAAAATACCACACTTAGACATAGCAAATTTCTTGAAATTCATGTATAATGCGAGAAGTTTTACTGGAAATATAGAAGATACAACATTGAAAGATGTGAATGTTTCGAAGTACTTTATCAGAAATAAAAAAAAAAATGCGCTGAGATTCGCTATAAAAAATTTTAGGAGAAAGTTTAAACAAAATTTAAAATCAAACATGCTTTTAAATGGGAACACAAATATTAAAACTATAGCACATTAAACAATTTATATTACGTCATCTCAGTTGTATCAAACTGAATAACATGAAAAACAACCACAAACTGAATAAACATGAAAATTATCAATATATGTGGAAAAGTTTCCTTTTTTCACATATAAAAAAAATAACACATTGACGTACGTTAAGATCACGAAACATGCATAATCATATACCGATAAGAGCAACCAATGTTGCGGGGAGATATTCACATGATGGTCAATATCCCATGAATAAATTGATTGATTGAATTTATAATGCTAATTCCAATAGTATTCCACGTAACTTCAACTTCATATGTTACACTATAGATATATTTATTTTTCAAATATATTGACTTTCGAAAAATCATCCTTCAATACAAGAATGATCATAGTAAGAATAAAAGAAAAGATACTAAGCATTGATTTAAAGTGTATTTATTTCAACTTAGCAACAAATCATATGCTTGAAACGAAAATTGCTTCGAACCAAAGTATAACCATCCAATTTCATTGATTCCTACAAGGACATTTTTCTCATCTAATAATTGAATTTTTTTTTTCTCATACACAATATAAGTGATGTCAAATCAGGTGTAGAATAGTTGAAGATATCCGACCTCTTTCTAAATATTAATAAGTCACTGTTGAAAAACTTATAAAAATTTCAATTTACACTTAAAGTTTTTTTTTTTTTTATATATATTTCAAAGAATTTTTTCAAATCAATATGTATATTTAAATACTGAAACTTATTCACTTCAATAAATGTATGTTTAAGTTATAAAACTCTTCGTATGTATTGAAAAATTGTAACTTTTCGTCTTCTTCGTATAAATCGATAACTTATACACTAGTTCTTCATCAATTAATCTTCTAAGTAAATCTTTCAAAGCTAAAAACATACTTATAGCTTTGCATTTGTAACATGTTAAATTGTACATGTTTCTCGTGAAATTAAAATTTTATATGTTTTCCATGAAAATATCTGAAATTTTGTAACTTTCACATGAAACATGTACAATTTAACTTGTTACAAATGCAAAGCTATAAGTTTGTTTTTACCTTTGAAAGATTTACTTAGAAGATTAATTGATGAAGAACTAGTGTATAAGTTATCGATTTATACGAAGAAGACGAAAAGTTACAATTTTTCAATACATACGAAGAGTTTTATAACTTAAACATACATTTATTGAAGTGAATAAGTTTCAGTATTTAAATATACATATTGATTTGAAAAAATTCTTTGAAATATATATAAAAAAAAAAAAAAACTTTAAGTGTAAATTGAAATTTTTATAAGTTTTTCAACAGTGACTTATTAATATTTAGAAAGAGGTCGGATATCTTCAACTATTCTACACCTGATTGGACATCACTTATATTGTGTATGAGAAAAAAAAAATTCAATTATTAGATGAGAAAAATGTCCTTGTAGGAATCAATGAAATTGGATGGTTATACTTTGGTTCGAAGCAATTTTCGTTTCAAGCATATGATTTGTTGCTAAGTTGAAATAAATACACTTTAAATCAATGCTTAGTATCTTTTCTTTTATTCTTACTATGATCATTCTTGTATTGAAGGATGATTTTTCGAAAGTCAATATATTTGAAAAATAAATATATCTATAGTGTAACATATGAAGTTGAAGTTACGTGGAATACTATTGGAATTAGCATTATAAATTCAATCAATCAATTTATTCATGGGATATTGACCATCATGTGAATATCTCCCCGCAACATTGGTTGCTCTTATCGGTATATGATTATGCATGTTTCGTGATCTTAACGTACGTCAATGTGTTATTTTTTTTATATGTGAAAAAAGGAAACTTTTCCACATATATTGATAATTTTCATGTTTATTCAGTTTGTGGTTGTTTTTCATGTTATTCAGTTTGATACAACTGAGATGACGTAATATAAATTGTTTAATGTGCTATAGTTTTAATATTTGTGTTCCCATTTAAAAGCATGTTTGATTTTAAATTTTGTTTAAACTTTCTCCTAAAATTTTTTATAGCGAATCTCAGCGCATTTTTTATTTTTTTTATTTCTGATAAAGTACTTCGAAACATTCACATCTTTCAATGTTGTATCTTCTATATTTCCAGTAAAACTTCTCGCATTATACATGAATTTCAAGAAATTTGCTATGTCTAAGTTTGGTATTTTTTTTTTTTTAATGCATAGATATTTCATCATTGTCATTCTATGATAAGATATCAAGTTGGTTCTTAATAAGAAAGAGTGTATTTTCTTGTCATAAGCAAGAAAAACGAAGTTAATATAAGTCAATGATAATTCTCAATTACGAATTTCTTGTCGTCTTCAACTTTTTTTCAACACATTTCATTCAACTTCTATTTTTACTTCATCTATCACTTTGTCATACTTCTTTACAGTTATAGTATGTATCAGTTCAAGTCACTGTTTAAATTTACATCATTGATTTATTCAGTTCACTCAATCTCTTAGGTCATAATAATTTCATTAAATTTATAAGATTCATCAAAAAACCTACTTATTACACATGAACTTAATTTTATTGCACCGGGAAGAAAAACTATAGAAATTTGGACAATAAAAATCTATTACAACAGCTAATAAATTCAATTTTCGACAAGTATGATAGGATATAAAAATTGTATTTTTTTATTTTTCTGCTAAAGTTTAAGTTCTCTGTTAGACAATAAAACGTTTGCCTAGAATAAAATCATAAATTATTCATCATTTATGTACCAACAGTAAAATTATCATTTACATTTTTGTAGATTTTTCTTTTTAACATGACAATGTCTTACATGTAAAGTTTATTTAATAGTAATTTCCGACTTGAAAATGTAGGTAGCATTTATTTTCGATTAGTTTGATTTCAACTGACAAATATATTTCAACATTCGAAGCATATGCGAGTTATGTGAATAAACCATATGCAACTTAGCTAAATTTCAGTAATTAAGTTGTGAAGTTTTATCTTTGCCATAGAAAATACATTTATTTTTACTGATTTTTGTTAAGTGCAACGACGATCTTTTACAAAGTATGTCTTCTTGCAACATGAGAAAAGATGCGAAATGATAAGGACTTGTCTGGTATGCTTTCAATTCCTTGAGAAATAAATTTAGCTTAACTAGAAGACTTGTTCCGATTCTGAAGTGTGCTATTTCCTATCGTAATTTATTATTTTACATAATACTTGGTTTAAAAGTTGAAAAAGTTTGCACAAATTTCCTATGTAAGTTCTGCTTCACTGAAAAGTTATCGATCACAAGCAATAAAAATTCCACTTTGTTTGATTAATGTTATGCATGTGTTAATTATCATGTGTAATATCAGTTTTATTTGTGTCTTTCGAAAGCGAGCATTCATAAATTTAAAAGGATATTTCAAACTATTTTCAAAATATAAGTATCTTTTACAAGTTTTTTCCGTAATGAACTTTGCTCAGTTATATTAATATTGAATATTCATCTTACAAAATAAGCGTCTTGTAAAACACATTCCGTTTCAGTTTTCTGAAATTTATGTATAAGTTATTTAGAAATTATGGGTGGAAGTTAAAAATCTCTGTATTAATGATATATTGTCAGCACCTCTCAAATAAAAAAAAATCATGTATAATTTAGTTTGTCCAGATGATGTTCAATTTTACGTAGTAACAAACTCTATATTTTTCAAATTTATGCTAGTTTTTCACAAGAAAAAAAAATATATTCTTTAAGTTTGCCTAGCAAACTTTTTTCAGTATTTAAATTTTCTAAGTACATTCCATCACATGAGTAGTTAACTATTTCCACTAAGGAAAATATCTTATTATTTTAGTGTGTTTGATTGATGTTAGATTTTTATGTTTCTGATTGGTGATTTGCATATACTCTTTTAAAAACTTTACACAATTCGTAACATATATGTTAGAAATAATAGTATATCGCATCTGAGATTGAAAAAATTTATAACTATTATCATGTAAAGAAGGTTAAATTTTAAAAACATGTCGTTGAATATGAGTGTTACCATGAAAAAAGTTAACTAAATTACTTGTGATTTCCTTTCAGAGTATAAAAAGTTTCTTTCAATTTATCTTTTGATGTTTTAAAAGTCTTGCAGGTGATTTTCAAAACTTGAATGCATATCTACAATGTATTTAATATCTACAATTTATTTAATATTTTCCCCCAATTCACCTTTCAAGTAAAATAAACCTTAGTCAGCATGTATTGCATGAGTTAATACGACACCTTAACGTATATTATTACAAAGTAAATTGTCTAAGTCTTTCTTGAAGTAACATAAATTTCCAACTTGTATTGATTTTCCGATTGAAAAGTAGAGGTGAAATTTTTTCTTTGGAGTATCTATAACTAATATTTATTTTAAATCTCTTACTATTTTTCTTCTATGTAACAATTTTGTTAAGTTTTACCCGTATTGTAGCATATAATCCCACTGAGTTTGAACAATATTCAATGTTTTAAATAATAGAAAAGTTTTCAAGTAGAAATGATCTTAAATTCTCCAAGTGAATCATACTTTTTGGAAGAAAGTCCATGCGAATTCTACCTTCACTTACT
This sequence comes from Linyphia triangularis, assembly GCA_963978545.1. Taxonomy (NCBI): domain Eukaryota; kingdom Metazoa; phylum Arthropoda; class Arachnida; order Araneae; family Linyphiidae; genus Linyphia; species Linyphia triangularis. Next base: position 62,282,640 of record OZ021728.1, on the reverse strand, counting down.
AATATGTCTTTGAAATCCCCTTTATTCATTCCAAGTTTTCACAAACATTTCATTATGAAAACGGCAAAGTAGGAAAACGATAATCTCAAAGACCTGCTGACACATCACAGCATCACCCGCTGCTTGCGCGTCGATGCTGTTGTTCTTGCTGTACAAATCTCCCGACCTGTTCCAACAAGTTTTAGCGTGACTCATCCTCCGATCTAAAAATGCCGGCGAATGGCGTATCACCTACCGCTACCCTGATTGCCTAATTACCGTCACCTGCTTATCTTCCCATTTAAAGATGTGAATTTTATATGTAAAGTGAATTTTTACGCTAATGCTTAAATTCTTTGCCATAGAAAGTTCAAGTATGTTAGTTTTTTCCTCTTATATGTTACATTTTAAACACATGATACGAAATTTTTACGTTATGTTTATCTTAGAAATTTTAAGTATATTATTTTTTTTCTTATTTAACATTAACCTAAGAGTTTAATTGTATATGAAGAGTAAATTGTCACGTTAAAGTTTAAGGATATGATATTTTTGTGAGGTAAATTTTCGTGTAAAGGTTAAAATTCTTTATCTTTGAAATTTTTATTCTGTTAAATTTCCCATTATTTAACATTAACCTAAGAAAATAATTGTGTATGAAAATGTCGCGTATTGTTTAAATTGTTGTCGAAGAAAGTTTAAGTATGTTATTTTTTTTTCTTCTCTAATTTAGCATTATTCTTACACATTTTAAAGATAAAAATTTTATGCGTGAAATAAATTTTCGCATATTGTTTCAATTCCTTACCTTATAAATTTTTAGTATTTCTTTTTCTCTAATTTAGCGTTATTCTTACACATTTGAAAGACATAATTTTTATATGTGTGGTAAATTTTCGCGTATTATTTAAATTATTTGCCTTATAAATTTTTAGAGCTTCTTTTTTATCTTATTTATCGTTGATATAAGGGTATGATTGTACATGTGAAGTTAATTTTCACGTTCAATTTTAAATTCTTTGCCTTGTAAATTTTTAGTGTTTCTTTTTTCTAAAAGTTAGAGTTGTCATTATACATTTTAAAGACATGAATGGCAATGTTTGAATTCTTTGTCGTGGAAATTATAGGTATGTTATACTTTCCTCCTGCATGTCAAATTTAAAGTCGTGATTTTTATGTGTAAAGTAAATTTTTGCGTTAATGTTAAAGTTATTTGTCGTAGAAAGTTTAAGTATGTTACTTTTTTCTTTTATTCAGCGATATTTTAAATACATGATTTTTATATATGTAGTAAATTTTCACTCAAATGTTAAAATTATTTATCGTAGAAATTTTAAGTATGCTAATTCTTCTTACATGTCACATTTTAATGTCGTGATTTTTATATGTGAAGTAAATTTTTACGTTAATGCTAAAGTTATTTGTCGTGCAAAGTTTAAGTATGTTAGTTTTTTTTCTTTTATTTAGCAATATTTTTACATATTTTAAAGACATGATTTTTATGTATATAGTAATTTTTCGCGTAAAGGTTAAATTTATTTGTCGTAGATATTTTAAGTATGCTAATTCTTCTTACACGTCACATTTTAAAGTCGTGATTTTTATATGTGAAGAAAATTTTTTACGTTAATGTCAAAGTTATTTGTCGTACAAAGTTTAAGTATGTTACTTTTTTTTTCTTCTTTTATTTAGCGATATTTCTACATATTTTAAAGTCGGGATTTTTATGTATATAGTAATTTTTCGCGTAAAGGTTAAATTTATTTGTCGTAGAAAGTTTAAGTACGTTACTTTTCTCTTGCATGTCATATTTTAAAGTCGTGATTTTTATATATGAAGGGAATTTTCGAGTAAAGGTTAAATATTTATCTTAGAAATTTTAAGTAAGTTACTTTTTTTTCTCTTATTTAGCGATATTTTTACTCATTTTAAAGTGATTTTTATGTGAAAAGTAAATTTTTTACGTTAATGTTAAAGTTATTTATTTTAAAGAGTTTAAGTATGTTACTTTTTTCTCTTATTTAGTGATATTCGTACACATTTTAAAGACATGATTTTTATTCGTAAAGTAAATTTTCACGTTCACTTTTTTTATAAGTTTATTTTTTATAATAATAATAATAAAATCTGATAATTATTACTAAATATTATCTTTATATTTAATAAATTTCATAATTACTCCAATTGCAACAACTGTCTACGCTAAAAACCCATTCGCTACATTATGACGTCACGAACAAATTATCTATCACTTTAACTGTTTCAAGCAAGATCGTTACACAACAACTCAACTCGCAAACGCGTTGAAGCGTGTTGAAACATCCCCAGTCTCGCTCCCCTCCCTTCTGACGGGTCGATAGTCAGTAGCACCCTCTACCGTGAAACCTGATTGGTCGGTGAAGTCACGTGATCACCCCTCATATATAGACGCTACCGGTTGCCGTCTCGCCATTTCTACTTAGATACCTGAGTGTGAAAGACGTGTTTAATACTTCGTGTTTTTTTTTTCACAGATTTTTTTTTTTTTTGTTAGGCTGGAGTGAGGCGGTACCAATTCTTCCTAAAAGAGGTATCGGGCTGGAGTTGGGTCCTCACCTTTAATAAATAATTTTTCAAAATTTATTAATTGTAATTCTAAAGTCTTAACTTATTCAAAATTAGTTAGGGAAGGGGGGTGGGTAGATGAGTTACCATGAAGGCAACGTCCGATAGTCGATATTTTAACAATTGTTTGGTAAAATATTGAAATGTCACGTGTAGCTCGGGGTTAGGGTTCTTTAGACCCTTAGCAAATGGCCTTCCTTTTATTAACTTTTCAAATTTAACATTTTTTTTTGTGTAACTTTGTTGCAGGTATTTTAACTTGGCTAAAGGATATGTAAGTAACTCGCTAGAAAACCAAACAGTCAATCAGGAGTTAACTTTTGGTCTCATGTTTAAAACTTATCAGTCACAAGCGAGCATTTAGCTGACCGATCAGAACTCGTTGCCAACACCTGAAAACTAAATTTGGTATATATCCAATGTTATCACCACTTAAAACGTAAATCTTAACATAGAATGACGTCATACCCACTGTGACGTCATTAGTAAAAATACCTATCACTCTACCTTATTCGTTTAGAAGCAGCCCTAGAACAACTCAACTCCATCTGAATGGTAAATCGACACTAAAAAGTGTTGCCAACGCTCAAAACTTTGATATAAAACAAATTATGACGTCATACCTACTGTGACATCACTCAATAAAAGCCTATCACTCTAACTTATTCGTTTAGAAGCAGTCCTAGAACAACTCAGCTCCATCTTAAATGTAAATCGAAACAAAAAAAACTAAAAAGTGTTGCCACCGCTCAAAACTTTGATATAAAACAAATTATGACGTCATATTTACTGTGACGTCACGCAATAAAAGCCTATTACTCTAACTTATTCACTTAGAAGCAGTCCTAGAACAACTCAACCCCGTCTGAAAGATAAACCGAAACTAAAAAAGTGTTGCCATCGCTCTAAACTTTAATATAAAACACATTATGACGTCATACCTACTGTGACGTCATACACAAACAGCTTATAATGAAACTAAAACAGCAGCAGGAGGGGAACAACTCCACTCCACTTCCGGTCACATGATTTCCGGTCACGTGATTTCCGGTGACGTCATCATACCATACCGTCGCTCGGTCAGTCCATGGCTTCGGACTCTCCTTTTCTAACTACTCCCATGTGGGGGTTTCCGCGCCTATTTCAAGTGTTCTGCAAATACCTGAAATTTCCTGCTCAGCTCTAAAGTTGCGGATCGAAAACGAAAGCATAGTTTTCATGAAAAAATCGTTTTCTTACTTGATTTTCCATTAAGTGTCACGTAAAAAAAAAAAAAAATTAAACAAAAATACAAATTAAAAAAAAAAATTAGGTGAGGGAACGCCATTCCTCCTTCTAAATAGGTAAAGGATCGCCGTTCCCAAGCGTTCTCGCTCCACAGAAGCCCACATTAAATTCAACGACTTTGGGGGCATCTCATTTTATAACCGAATTTTCAATCATTATGAAACTTTCACAGTATAATATTTGGATATTTTTGAAAACTTTAACACTAGATTTTAATTATTTTTCGAAAATTCAAATAATTATGACTCTAAAAAATGTGTTTTACATTTATTTATTTTTTATTTTTTTTAATTTTCGACTGATTATTTCTCTCTGAATTTTTTCCTTACAAAAAAATATGTTACTTACAACATATTACTCGTGTTAAAGTACTTAAATACATTAGAAAAACAAGTATGCATATTTCAAGCATTTATGCCAAATAAATTTTAAGCTATGTGGTCCCAAACATGAAAAAAACGGCATTTTGTGATATTCGGCTTTGAAGTTTAAAAACATTAATTAAATACCTACATTTTGTTTACTTCAAAAAGCTATTAAAAATACTTCAAAACAAGATATAATTATAAATAAGGCATCATTTTAAAGTGAATAATATAAAGTTTAATAAACATTAATAAACTCAAAATTAATAATCTGAAAAAATTTCCTGTGCAGGACCACCTTAAAACCCATTATGGTAGGGTGATAGGGATGGGTTGGGTAAGGGAGGCACTTGGCTAACACCTCCACGCGGGGAGATCTGATTACTGATTGAGGTTCAATCTCTTAAACTTAGACCACCAATTTGCTAAGAACTGTAGTAAAGAACATAGAATCGCACTCAAAATCAGAAAACAAACGTATCATTATGAAATACACATTAACAGTATAAAAACAATGAAAAAATGCCAATACGATGTATTATGAGACTTACAACATTCATTTCGATGAAAACGAGAGCTTTAAATTGATAACAAACATGAACGTATTTAGTATAAAATGATCAATATCCCAACAACAGATACGCGTAATAGACCGCAATATTGATGACGTCATATCTAAAACTCTCAATGGTATGAAAAGTATACCAGTCATTTTCAGTTTCAGCACTCTTTTTTCATAAAGAAACCATCAAAAAACGTTGTATAATACCAAAATCTCGGGTTAAAGTGGTTTGGCCCGGGTATAGCATTCGGTAAAAAAAAAAAAAAAAAAAAAAAAAAAAAAACTTTTTTTTTATCTTATTTCTTCACGTTTTGGCACATCCTGATTTCCAAAAAATGGTCCAGAGAAAATGTCTGTCTGTGTGTACAAGGTCAACATAACTTCAGAACCAATTTACCTATGATATTCAAATTTGGTGAGCAGGTTAGTGGTGATCATGGGACCTACACTTAAGGTTTTCTTCAAAATCGCGCATGCACATAAGGTTGAAATTATGAAAAAATCATGTTTTTCAGCAATTGCAAAAAAACGACGCTAACGGTTTTCATTAAAATCTCTGTATTAATGCCTCCCCACCTATCTCTCCCACCGTGTTCTAATCGTCCCCACCACAAAAATTCCAGTAGAAATGTGATGAAAGAGTAAAAAGTTGAAAAACAAGTGCCTTTAACACAGAGTACACTTGAGCACCGCTGCTCATCAACGATTGATTTATTTCTGTTTCAAGCACAAGAAAGGCCAATGTAATGCTGATCGAATAACATCGCCCATTTCGCCATTTTTGAGGAGGGGGGGGGGGGTTCCCATGTAAAAATTATTGCCAAAAATATCGTCAAACTGCTCATTTTTATTTGAATGAGTGAAAATCTGAAAACTGTAAATAACACCATATCAAATTTTAATGCACTAACCAATATTATAGTGTCATTGAAAGTTGTACGATGTTCCACACCCCTAGTTTCTAAAGCACTTTTTTGAAATTTTGAATTTCCAGAACGCGGGGAAATGCAAAAACAAAATCGGGGTTTTTTTTGGGGGGGGGGAGGGGGGTTACCAAATGCTATGCTTTTACAACCCTATGTTAACCTATGAGTAACTTAAAGTAATAAGCTCTATTTGTATTGCAATATAGCCTCAAATCGTACTTTTAAGTTATGAATTGATTTAATGTATTGAGACTAATTAAATCATTAAATTTAAATGGGTGTCATGAGTTATTGAAAACTTCTAAACCGTGAGCCCTTTTTAGGTTCAGTGATTCAAATAGGAAATACTTTCAATTTTTTTATCGAATAAAAGTTTTTTTTTTTTTTTTTTTTCCCTTCTTTTGTTTTAAAGCTTCTATTTGTTGACTTAAGCAAAGGATTTTCTAAACAACTACTTTGAAAATATATGACATTTATATATAACCTCTTTGATATAAGCAATTGTTTCCCCTAGTTAAGATTCTATTATGCCACCTTCCCTTATATCAGTAATAAAAGTCTACTGGCGTAATTAAATTTCTTCAATTATTATTGAAAACTATTTTCAAACTATTAGGAATTATTTATAATTAGGGATTAATACTAGTAATCCCCAATTTTCGTACTTATGTGATAATGATTTTAAAAGAGAAATATAAATCTTCTTATCTTTCTGTATTTAAATTACACTTTACTACGTTGATAGTTATTTTTAATTGTTGTAAGAAAACAAGAATACTGTTTTGTTAAGCCATGTGTGGTTGTCTGTGCATTTCCTTTGTAATTTTTATATTTTCCTTTCTTAAACTGACATAAAAGTTTAAATAAAAGGCTTTTTCAACAAACAGATTTCTTGTATTTAAAATAATATTTGAGTTTTGATTTCAGAAACCAACACTATTTTAATAGTTACAAATATTAAAACACAATTAGTTGACACGATTTTAAAACTAATCTAATCTTTTATTTATCTAATATTCCAAGTTTAAACTAAATTAAATACCTTAACAAAATTGAATATTAAAACTAATCTGATGCAAAAGTGACTCCCGATTAATAAAAATGATTATCTCGTAAACCATTTCTCAATAATGGTTGAAGCAACATGTATGTTAATTGGATAGTGTATAAAATTCTGAAAATTAATCTGAATTTTATTGCCTATCCAATAAAAATGCAAATAGTTTTTATCCCCTATAAGGGACGGTTTTTGAGACGTTTATTTAGATTGAGAGTCACTTTTGGTACATGATCCTCTAGCTTTATACGAAATTCAAAACTATATACTTACAACTTTATTTCTTACACTATTTCTATATAGTAAAGTTAAAACTGGAAATACACTCTCCTTCTCCTAAAATGTTATAGTAACTAGTAAACTTTGTAGTTATTTATCTAAATAAAAATTATATTTTTTTTGTGCGTGGCTTTCTGTATGTAGTATAAAATGATTTTTTTTTTCAAAAAAAAACCAAACTGCATAATTAGTTAACAAAAACTATCTATGCGGTTTTATCCTAAATCTAAAGTTTCATGCGTATAACTGAGTTTCTTACACTCTTTCTTGTAATAAAGAAAAATATGAAATGCACTCCCATTTATCTAAACTATTTCACAAGTTTCTAGTTTTCTCCAAAAATGTCCCAAGAGAATCCAAGTTTCGAATTCTTATCATACACAAGCGCTTGAACTACCAATTCAGCTAACATCGGCAAAAAAAAAATACGACTAAGAAGTAAAATAAATGTTTTACGTTTAAAAGACGCTTGTAAAGGGTGGCAATAGTGACAACCTAAGACATTGCAAAGTTTATTTCGTTTAAAAATAAAATATTTCAACAGTCTGTATTATTTGCTTGTATTCTTTAGAACTTCTGAAAAGTTTCTTAAGACGAGTAACCATGTATTTAATATATATAGTTTACAAATATACGTATAATATAATATTTCATTGGGTATATGATGAACTTAAAATTTTCTAAAGTTGCGTATTTTAGTTAGCAAAACAGGTAAAGTTTAAATTGAATATAGCGAGAAGATGTCACTCAGAAATAAATATCTGACGGAAAAAATGAAATACGCGTAATGATTGGTGAATGCAATTTGAAAATTCTAATTTATTTTTAAAGGTGTTATTGTGATTAATCACGGGTTTTTTCACACAAAAAACCACCATCCAAATTATGTCATGCATAAAGTTCATAACGATCTACTCATAATCTGAGTGTTTGTACCTTTATACTTTGGGAATCAGGGGAAGAATTTGGGAAGATCAGCAGTTATTAAACAGATAATTTTTGTAACCCCGTCAGTCAATTTACATAAGCTCTATTGCATTTAGACTCTGCTATTACCTTTTCTATAAATATTTTTTTTATTCCCTTTTGAAACATGGACACTAATTGAATAAGTTATCATCTGACTGCTTCCCTTGAAACTCTTTCAATATGCTTTTCAAATCATTTAACCCTTGGTTAGTAGCGCGGTTGACAAATGTCAACCACAAAAATTGTTTTGTCAATTTCTCAATAGATGCCAACCCATGATCAAAGCCCGTCCCAGTACCTTTCTATCAAAACCTTGACTTTTGCCTACGTGTATTCATTCAGTTCCATGCGAGTACTCAAGCGACACGGAACCTATTTGGTTGAAGTTTGTCCCACACACCGACCAACCCTGTATTCTAATTTTGGTAAGTAATCTAATTTTTTATTATTATTATTATTTTTATAGTTTTTATGTTTTGTGAGGGTGGCATGATATTTTTTATACGATTTGAGTGACACATTATTTCTCAACAATAAAAAAATATATACATTTTTTTTTTTTTTTTTTTTTTCCCTTGAATTCACTTTTTTTTTTTCCCCTTTTTTTTAATTTCAAGTAATACTGAAAATGGAACAAATGGGTCTGCAAGGACCATTTAATTCAAATTGAAATATGTGCAAATTGTGCACATGTTGAAGAGGACACTGAATTACTTTTTGCGGTAAAATCTATTTTTGTATCTTATATAACTGTTTTTATACTATTTTAGATGTAAATTTAAATTTTCACAAAAATTTAATCAACTATGTTTAATGTGATTATACGTATTGTGCTTTAAAACTATTTTAAAAATAAATTTGAATCTACACAAGGTTCATTTCAATAATAATATTTTTTTTATTATTCTTACAGTTTTGTTCAAGTTATTTTAAAAATATTTTTTTATTTTTTACTTCATTCTGTTTAATAATGCAGAGTTTTTAATTAAAAACTTTGAAATTTGGTCACAAATTTAATGGTATGCACGAAAATTTGAATTTGGGGGACAGTTATCCCCCACGCGATTAACAGCAAGAAAAACAGTCGGGGGAATATCCAAGGGTTAACTCACTTCGTACAAAACTTATGTATTTTAAAACAATCATTTGCATTTTTTCTTTCTTTTAATACAAGAAACAACCAAAATGAAGTTGATTAAAAAAAATTTGGAAATTAAACCTACATAATTTTGTAGGATACTATTTTATATGCACACTTTCTTAGAAGAAACACTTAAAAAGTAATGCCTGAAAAATATTTCTATTAGATAATTATATTTTATTACACTTTTGAATAACTCAAAGGTATTAAACGTGGCCGCTTATCGGGAAATCGTAACTTTTTCTGGCTGACCATTTTCCTTGTTTGTTTGTTTTGTTTTTTAAAAAAACGTATAAGCTTTTTTTTTCTTTGTCATTCATTTCCAGTAGTGAAGTGACACAAATAGTTGCAGTACTTGATGCAATGGCATACATACACTTCATTGACAAACTTAAGGCTATCAGGACTTGAGAAGAACTTACAGGTCACTTTGTCAGACAAATGCAAAGAAGTTTGGAGTGTTCAAAGAAGCTCATATAATATTCGACACCTACAAGCAGAATTCTTTGAAGATAACGACAAGTGTGAAACGACAGGGAAAATCGGTCCCTATCCGATTCTTAATACAAAGCGCACCCATCAATAAATATACACAAAGTATCCATGCACCAGCTGCCATTTTCATAAACAGACTAAAGATTAACTAACAAAATACCTGGCATAGAAAGTCGTGAACTATGCGGTCAAGAACAATAATTAGTTTATATGAGGTTGGAAAACAATGCAATTGAAAACCACATAGCAGTTTCTTGAAACCACGCAGGAGGAAGCCTATACTAAAACTTATTTTACACAATATATATACATGGTGCTTTAAGAGGTATTAGCAAGATTCTCTTATACTTACCAGACATACATGTATTACTACTTGCTCTTCGGAGTTATAGTGCTTATAAAAGAATCTAGCATTATAGTGGATACTGTAAAAATCAAATGATTAATTCCTCTTTAGCCAATCTATGACACAATATGAAGCTGAATATTTAGAGAGAGCTGCAGCATTTCCAAGACTTCATACTTTTTGATGCTGGTATCACTGAACTATTTGCTAGAAAGAGGAATGATAACATGGTTGAATGCTTTTAATTCAGTTAGTGAGGTCATTATAGCTCCTCTAGACAATTTGGTTCATTCTGAAAACATTTCCACACTTCCACAAGTTACAAACGTTTGAGGAGACATTCGTTTGTAAATTGGGAACAAGTACAGTCACATTAGCTTCGACCCGAATGAGTTGTTTTGTCCGCCTAAATAAACCAGTGAACTTTCGTTGAAATTTTTTAAAAAAACGCAGTGAGCAGAAATGTTTATGTTCATGGCATTTTCGGAACATTTAGAATTGAATAAAAAAAATTGAAAAAAGGGATGGGGAATTGTCCATTATGTAACTTTACCTGACATAAATGCATCATATATTGTTTGAAAGGAAATTTTATATCCTACAAGTTTCTTAATAGCCAATAAGCTCATAAAATTAGCTGAAAAGCCATCATTCGACAAAAGGTTCAATTAGGCTGTAAGACGACGGCCATTTTGGATTTTCGACTGTGGCCATTTGAGCCAGGACAAAAACTCAAATTCAAAAATGTACTGATCATTAGCTTTCATGGAACAGGTTTCATTTTCTACCAAAGCACTTCTAAATTTCATCCCAAATCTTCAAAATACCTATTAAAGTCCAATCAAAAGATAAAATATAAAGAAAAAGATAAACTACCCAAACAGTAATAAAAATTCAGAAATTCAATGCTAATTAAACATTCATAGAGTATTTGAATCTCTTTGCTAATTCAATACGCATTTTCTCGTTAAAAACTGATTTTAATGGCGAACCACATTTAAAATCGAATACTAACCCAAAAATGATGGATAAACTTTCGAACTAATTACCATTGAATTATTTTACCCGGGTCTCCTTTTGTACCTTATCAATAAGAAGAAGGTAACACTAAAAGGTTTCTTCGAAAGATTCGAGCTTTTGATGTCGCGAAGAGTAATTTAAAAGCATTATATTTGCTGTGATGAATATTCATAAAAGACGCTATTATAATGACATTCTTCATTAAATAAAAATGGCTAATGGGCTTAATTATCCACACTTTTTAAGTGACTATAAGGGTCAGGCCTTTTCATTAAGACTTAAAATAAAATCATTAAACGACATTTTACGTTTTTGAACTAAATCTAATAATTATAATACTTTAATATTCTTGAAACTTGAATCAGTAACTAATCTATAAGAATCACTTGAATTGGACACATTTTTATTTCAATTTCGAACATAAATATTTATTAAGTCTAAGTTTCGTAAGATTATTTAGATATACCAATTAAAAGTTATTTGGATGAACATAAGAATATCTAAATTTATACATGTTGGGTTGAAAACACAAATATGTCAGAAATAATTCTAAATATTTGTAAATTTTATGTATTCTAGAAAAGATCATTGACACTATTTTCTCCTTATTTCACAATAAATAATCGAGTAAGTATTTTTTTACACTAAAACTTGCAGATGAGTCTTTCTGTCAAACTTGGTATATCTGATGAAACATTAGTTAAAACACTCAAACAATGAAGAAATCTTATGGTACGCTAGCATTTAGTAGCTGAGGTTGGTTGGTTGGTTGTTTTCAGATTATCTGGCGCCGTCAGCAACACGAGGGCTATAATGAGCCGAAACATTCGTCATTTGAAAAGCCAACATACATTTACAAACACGCATGCCTAACACGGGACTCGAACCCGCAACCTCACGATCTAGAAGCTAGCACGCTAACCACTATACCGTTTGGTCGGCTTTAGTAGCTGAGGAATCACAATCGCAATTTATTAGCAAAGATAAAAACTAAAATGTCAATCATCAACCATCGTTAATGGGTTAATGCCCAACTTTTGCTAAAAAGTAATGCATAATTAAATCACTCCAAGATACTGAGTTGAAAACTAACTTGTGGCCTGAAAAAATAATGAAAAATAAAATCCTGAGAAGTTAGTAGTGGAGACCACACTCTCCACAACTCAGTTGGTAAAAAGATGCTGTTCGAGAATTTTTGAAAAAAATTTAAAGATGAAAAAAAAAATAGCTTCTACATTCGTAAAAAGTCTAAACGAATTTACCTGCATTCCAATCTCAACGTAACAAAATTGCATAAAATATACTATAATTCTTTTGGAGTAGGGTTACAAGTGAAAAAGTATATGTTTCGTGGAGTGTTTAGTTAATGTGACATTGGTTTCATCATAGGAAATCAAATGAAATGAGTAAAACTTTTATATAAAACTTTAATAACAGAATGAAGTTAAAAGCCAAAGTAATATCCGGTTCCGGTATGACAAAGTGAAAAAGAATATACTGTACAGGCAAAAGAAAACATATCACAACATAGCTCATACAAAAGCAAACATATCCACATAATACAAAAAAAAAACCAAGTCCATATTTTTGTCATATGTCCATCATTTTTTGTTACATTTAATGTAAAATAACTACATAGGATACTACACACACTACCTATCTGCCTATTAAAAGTTATCTTCAAATATTAATGTTAAAAATAATATGAAAAATAATGGAACACTTTAACAGGTGGTATTTATAAAAATAAATTAGAAACCGTTTTTAGCGTTTCCCTAACAAATTTTTAGAATTGATTTGTTCACTTTTGCATGTCACCTCCTCCAATGTCAATCTCTTTACTCACGAAAATTACTCGAATTGGCCTTGTTTTCTTGCCAGAAATTAACAGCAATTGAAAATAAGCGTATCTTTATTAGATTTTTTTTGTCGAACTATATTTATAATAAATATTATTTTCTTCGAAAAAGCTCCATTTTGGACCATAAAATCTCTTTTGGAAAGCTAAAAAATTAATTGCGCCCAAGTTGAAGAAGGTCGCCATAAATTAGGTTTCTAAAATGTTAGTCACAATATTCAAAAGGTTGGAAAACTCTTGATCAAAAGGATTGTTAAATGCCAGAAATTGATTAAAAAGAATGCATTTAATAATAGTGTGGCGTAAACAAAAATTTCAGTTTCAAAAGTTGCACACATATTTGTGGTGATTCAATGTGATAGCACTGTATTCCATCATCTTGGTGAGAGTGCGTGCCTTGGCAACGATCCAGAGCAGATCGTGTTTGGTATTCTTCTCACGGTTCAACACAGAACTGAGAATGTCCCATTCATTCAATCACCCAAAGCATTCTTTTCCTTTAATAAACCGTGAGAATTTAGGCATACTCCTTGAGATAAATATTATGATTCTTCAGAAATTTAAATGGACTAAATCATCAATGCTTTTAACCGTTCTCTACCAAAAAAAGAAGGAACGTTGTTCAAACTAGCTGAGTTACACTTGTTGGTTGATTCTAAACGTTAAGTAAAAAATGAAAATTTATACATATCTTTAAAAAAATTAATCTATTTGCTTTCAAGTAAGACATTCGATAAAAAAAATCTTGCATCAAAATATAGCAAGTAAAATATTCAACCCAGCATCTGGAAACTTCGTTGGACATTAGCATAAAAATTCTCTTTCAAATTGTGCTATGACTCCATTTTTTTATTATTATTTAGGAGAAAGGAAAATAGCATGCTTTTAAGAATGAATTAAGGATGTTTACTGTAACATTAACCATTGCCGGATTTCAAGAACTTCACCGTCTGATCGATATGACAAAATCATTTAACGTGATTCACACATGATTCATAGACTTTTTTCACAAGACATTTCTAAAAACTATTTCAGCATCCAAAAAGTACAACCACTGATCTATCCACGTTTGTTTTTGGCAGTTTATATCTGCAATTAATCATAAACCCACAAAAGGCCTTGGCACAAACCCAGCTCGGATCTGCTCGATTACTATCCGAACGAGATTGCTGAGGTATGAGCTTTACTGTGCTATGTGAAGCTGGCTTCCATGTTAAACTACCAGCGATTTCTGTGCTTCTCATTTCAAGCCAAAGAGGAAATTTTTCAGTTTGCATTATCTGTGGAATAAAAGCCAACTGTTGTTTAAACTCCCCATATGTAATTTAAAGAGTGATCAAGACGTATTTTTCCCTAGGTAATTAATCCTCCGCTACTCAATTAAAATAAGTAGTTATTAAATAGTTGTGATGAAAGCAATGTACGTACTTGGGGATCTCCTCAGATTATTCACCTACCATTTTGTGATACCAAATGGAGCACCTAATGCATAAATATATGGAAGATAACTTCGAACCAATTATAGGTTCTTATAATGGTGAAGTAGGTACCCCATCGAACAACAATCTGAATTTTTTTTAATATAATACAGAGAAAACTAGCAGATTAAGAATATACTGGTTTTGCCTGTACAAAAATGGCAGAAACAGTTCAAAAATCGGCTTTGAAAGAGTTGAACTAAATCTGATTGCCAAGTATGAATTAACTTGACAAAAAGTGAACACCTTTTTTTTTGCTTGATAAATCACCACTCTAATTTTCAATTAAAATGGAACAGACGATCAAACTTCTCTTTCGCCAATAATTTGCATTTTTGAAAGCGAGCCAAGTTGGCGATAAATATTATGTAACTAAGGCAATTTTATTTATTGTCAACTTGGCTCACTTTGTAAAGATTAACGTATTTGGCGAAAAAGAAGTCAGATCGCCTGCTCCATTCTTAATTAAAAATTTAAGAGCGATGAGTTGCCAAATAAAAAAGAATACTTATTATCTGTCAAGTTATGACATATTTGGCAATCGGATTTAGTTCAATCAAAGTCGATTCATTCATATTCTCTCAATGTCGACATTTGAACTGCTTCTGACGCTTTTGCCATCGTATATTTATAAATCTGCAAGTATTTCTCATCTGTCAACAAAAAATTCAGAAGGATGTTAAATGGTGTACCTAAACTTGCAATCGCCTCTCAGTTTACTGGACAGGTATCTTCACGATAATGATTGTCAATATGTAGAATGATAGCCGAATCTCCAAAACTTCAATGAAGCCTTTGTATGGTAAAAATTTTTATAAAAAAAGTGTTATTTTGATTTTATTTACATCTAAGCTTATTGTTTAATTAACTTGCATAACATAAATTAATAAAATTCGTTAAATTATATCATTTTATTATGATTAGTGTTGGGTTTTATATTTGTTCTTAATTTACGGAAATCAGTGTATAATTCAATACATTACCATTGCATTTCAAAAGTTTATACACAAGTCAAATGTGCTATTAAAATTAATTAATCACTTCTATTTGCAGTTATGGATAAATATCTCAAATAAAATAATGTACAATTACAAACATTGCCAACTTTTAAGTGCAATTACAACTCAGCGAATTTGAGCTCAGATCGAATTTTCATAGTGTTTGACTACTATAAAAAGTCCATCAATTTCGTACCATTAAATTACTTTTTTTTGTCCCCAAAACTTGATAGAATTCAGTGTCATCGAAAACCAGTCTATCAAATTTTTCTCGATGGTAGATGATAGTTGGAAAAGTGATCCTCTGATTCTTCAATAGAAGCGTGTGCAAAAAAGGTCTTATAATGATAGTCTCTAAAACGTCATAGAATGTTTTATCAACGAGTCTATCTGCAAAATTTCCGATCCATTGGATGATGGCAAGTGGGCTGATTAGCTCTCCAAAGATTTACCTATCACAAACAAACACGCAAAATCAAACTTAAAAAAAGAGAAGATATTTTCGGCTCGTAAATTATAAGACTGAAGTATTTATAGTTAACAAAAGTTGGAATGTGGAAAAATATTTTAATAATTTATTTAAAACTAATAACAAAATTGTAAATAAAATCTATAATTAATTAAATAGATCAAGAGTTTGGTAAAGACAGCATATTTGTATGAAAATCGATACGTGGGCGTATTTGTAATAGTCGTATAAGTGGAATGTTGTCAACTAAAAACATTTTATTTCATCAAACAAAAATAATATAAGGGTATGAGATATAATACAAAGAAGTTTTAAGAAATCCATGAACACTGTTCTACAAAAATTGCCTATATCCACGCCGTAGAAGAACAGAGTGGAATAAGCCTAAAGGTATAAGTCGTAGGATGACAAGTGACTTCAAGATGTATTCAAAAAACAACAGTGAATGGAATTTAGATAGCCATGCCGGTTTAACTGTTCTTGGCATGTTTTTAGAAGAAAGAAATAACTTTTATCAGCTTACGATAATGTCTTAAATCGCCGACGAAATTGGAAAAGTTTGGTTTCGACAGTGAGACTTGCATTTTGATACTTGTCTAAAAAATCTAGAAAGCTAAAAAAATATGAATAGAAAAGTTTTAGCAATTTTTACTTTCTCTTGGAGAGCTTTTTGGAAGTAAAAAAGAAAGATTCACCTAAATAATGCTTTCATATACACTTTACATCCGTCTAAATCATTGACTTTTCCAAGAAACATTCCAATCATGGACTGGCCAGCCTAAAGACTAGATCTGAACTGCTTTTGAAAATGTTTATTTTTTCTTAACCAGTAAAATTTATAGTAATGGAAAGGAATATGACCTATAATTAACAATATAAATTGTCTATAGAAGAAAGATTCTACTAAGTGCAAACAGATAAATTTAAAAAAAAAATATTTACAATTTAAAATGGTTTAATATGTATTTAAGACTATAATTGTTTGTTTAATTTAAATTTTAAAAAATACTAATTTGTTGTTAGTAAGTTTCATTTTATTTTAATTAATCTTTTATTGGTGGTAAAGTATTATTATTGTTTTAAAAAGGTATTTAAATATTTTTAAAAAATAGCAACTTCTTATCCCCTAGTAAGTACTCAGAATCCCAACAGAGTGAAAAACATGTGGCTGTTTCTATCCCTGCAGACTTAGTGATAAATAGAGGAGGTGCTTACAAAATTAAAATTAGTGCCTAAAGAATAGACAGCCTTCTAAATTGGATAGTATTATCCATAATTGTAAGTGATGGGGCGAAAAAACCTGACATTTCTCTAAAATTCAAAACTGCTTCTATTCACCGGTTTGCACATTCTTTTGAAGATTTCAGAAAGATAAGTAACAACATAGACACTTGACCGGAAAGACTTGAAATTAACTGTAAGAATAATCACGTGGTAACTCGATAAAAAAAACTATTATCGTATTCCAAATCTTTGCTATCAGATTGAAACTTGTAAGCCTTTAGACCAAAAGAATCACCAATTTCAGGAAGTTTATGGTATTTTTCATACTGCTCAACCAGGCATGATATAATATTTTTGTTAATGAATGTCGCCAACCATTTAAAGAGCTATGGTTTTCATTTTGGTAATTATCACCAATTTGTACAGTATCTCCGCTTCTATTAAAAATTTCACTTAAACTTGTAACAACTAGCATCAATATGTAAATTTTCTTTGGTATGCCTGTTTCACATACCTAAGTACTTTGAGAACTTATAACTAAATGTATAAAAATGAAAGAAGTGACTTTTTTGGACAGAAACTTTCACAATCAAACTTATTTCAAATAAAACGCAAATACTTATGAAAGCAACAAGAAATTTTCAAAAGTTAGTTTAGACATCCACAAGTTAGTTGCGATTCATACTATGGAATGTGAATGCAAATTTATTTAACAATTCGTCAGAAATCTCGCAAGACTGGAAGAAAAGAAAAGGGATTGTTAACTAGAAAATAACATAAGAAAATTTCAAAATCAGAAATCAATGTTACTGTGGTTTTTCAAAATATTCAATTAAGTCCGTCTCATTTTAATTGCATCAAAGTTTCAATTATGTAAAACGATCAATAAATTATATATTTTTTCAAATGTCTTTGTCTTTTCATATTCTAATGAGATTATTCAAGATAGCACAATGCTTAGAATAATGAAATCTTTTTAACCCAAATGAGGTATTCATCATCTGATACTGCAAAATAATTCATTAGTACCACCTATAATTACAAAAAGGAAACGGTTATTTACAAAAAGAATAACTGCTAAACATTCACGTATCATATAACAAGAAACCCAGAAAACGATCACCAACTAGCCCAATAAGTAAATAGTAAAAATTTGTTATGATTTACATCAGTATTTTCTGTAATAAATAAGAGTCAAAAACGCTTTCCGATTGCAATCAAAATAAAGAAAACTTACCAAATCTATACTTTACCTCTTAAACATGGTTTTAACCTCAATACAGTAAGTGCTAGAGAAAGTAGTTAACTCCCTTTTTCTCTAAACTTCGTTTAGACTACGGACCGTCATCCTCATGCTATCTACTATACTACTAAGTTCAATTTGCTATGACTATCATAATTTTCAATTTTTAAATTGGCCAGAGTATAATGTGGTTGTTTTAAACGATTGTAATAGAAACATAAATAATATACATATAATCTGTTGAGAGTATCTGCTTCATCTGTTGAAGCCATTTCAAGCCGCATGGTATAAAGTTTTTTCAACCTCCACAACCGTAAGAAAGCAAATGAGCAAATATAAGAAATTTATAGCATAGAAAATAAGACATCATACCCTAGCTAAATATTCACTCAAAGAACATTTTGACTGGGGCATATAAACTGTAAGAAAAATCAAAATCTTTCCCACACCACGAAAAATTTTCGCTTTACCAATGATCTATGCCTATTTTCCCAGATTCGCTGAAATGCTTTAAAAAACCAACTATCTCTCTGTGATGGAAGCTCACTCAATTCTGAAACACCAAAAGCCACTAAATTTCATGTTGTAAATTTTATCTAGAACTCCAACGTCCTACTTGGTAGGCCATTACGTATCCAGTTCGTGAATGTCCTCAATTAACAGTTATCATGGTCTCGACGCATGCCTGGACTCTTTTAACTTTCTGTATAATTATTACATCATTATTACACTACAAAAAAATTCACATAAATGTTATCCAACAATGCACTAAGGTAGATGCCCCAAATAAAGCCATGGTTCCCAATACAACCACTTCTGTCCAAAAAAAACAACTAATATAACCGGCTAATTGATCTCTATAAATCATAGGGAAGCAACATTGTAATAATACATTAAAAGTCTGAAACAGTTGAGTACTCAGGATAAATGTAAAGTGATTTTCACAAAGATTCAGCCTTCTGTTATGTTGAAAAGATAAATGTGTTTTACTGACATTCAATACATTAAGAATAACTACAATATTGTGTTTGACTTTATTCTTGAAAAAAGTATCTAGTTTCAAATTTGTTGTGATTTAAGTTTAAGGCTAAAATTTTAAGCCTCCTTGACGATTTTCTTAGTAATTGCTTACAGCATTTTTCTACTTCTGTGTGCATTTACCAATGTTAAATTTATTATTTATTGATGGATTAGTGTAAAAATACTATATTTTGGTACATATAGTACTGTCCTACTATAGGGAGTAAAATATAGTAATTTTACACTAATCCATCAATAAATAATAAATTTAACATTGGTAAATGCACACAGAAATAGAAAAATGCTGTAAGCAATTACTAAGAAAATCGTTAAGGAAGTTTAAGATTTTAGCCTTTAACTTCAATCACAACAAAATTTAAACTGCATAAAAAATGTTGTCTCTTGCACATCACTAATGAAACGACAACGCGAAAAGGTGTTGTTTTGTATCAGTTGTTCGTTGGAGACACTAGACAAGCCACGGATTTATGGTTATAATAAATCTCTTGTATTTCAATTTATTAATATTAATGAGGGCCATCAAATGATGATGTTAATGTTAATATGGAAACGTTATAATGGCTGTGATAACTTTTTCTTTGTACTATTTCATGTTTCCGCAGATCATAGTATATGAACAGTTTGAGAGAGTCGACAAAAATAAAATAAAAAAATAGTGTTCTAATTGCTTTTATTATGGAGCATAATTTTATTTATTTTTTTTGTAATTAAAGAGCCTTTTTGTTAAAATGAAAACAAAATTATAAGGCTAATTTGTGTCTTTTAGAAAATTTAAATATCTTGAAATGAATAAGTATTAAGAAAATATTTTTCTTTATAGTTACATAGTCAAAGTAAACCATTTCCAAATTTGAAACAGATATTGAGTGATTCCAGAATTAAATTTCAAAAAATGTTAGTTTGTCTTTATTCCCGGCACTTACCTTAATGGCTATTGAGCCAAGGGATCAAATGAGAAGGATGTAAAAAAACTCTTCTTGAAGTCTTTCTATTAAGGATATATAAAAATAACCTTTTCTAATTGTATCAATAAAGATGTAGATTTAGGTATATCTGAGAGATACGGAAGCATTTTATTGAACTAAATATTTCAGATTCATTCGTACTTTTTTACTTCACTGAGCAGTTAGAGAAAAAATATCACCCCAAATATTTTCTTTTAGAAAAATATTAACTCAAATTTCGCGTATAATTTAAACAATTAAATTTTAGGAATAGGTTTATACATCTCAAAAAGTGAAAACTAAAGATTTTGCAAACAGATATCATACGAAAATCTCTTTACGATTTGAACAAACATATTCAGTCAAAAGTCAGAGTAGTAGTATTAAAAACTCCTCAAAGGGATTTCTGAAGGAGCAATTCCAAACGGGTTGCAAGAGAAAAAAGTAAAAATCAATCAAACTCCTTCAAATAAGAAAAAAAGGGGGAAAATAATAAAGAAAAGCAAGAGAAAGCAGCGGAGGAAAGTTCTGGGGGGAGATGTTTGTCATTTTCCACCTAAGCTCTCTTCTTTAGTAAATAAAGAATGCCTTTCCGTTTGGGCGAGGGTTGGAACTTCTGATATATATTTTCCCTCACTCTAACACAAAATCAATCCGGGAAACTTCAATAAAATTTCAAACTCCGTATTTCGATGAAAGTCACAAAATATTCTTGTAATACGGGATTTCCAGGTTTCATAATCTTTCGTAACTGTTCTTGTGCAAGTTTTGTATATATGAAGTGGGTACCTTGATAAAGAAAAAATTGTAGCTCAAAATTCGTTTAAAATTATATAAAGTAGAAAATTCAAATGAAATAACACAAAATATGAACTTATAACGAAAATTTTCAAAGGTAAAAACTTTAAAAGAATAATAAGCATTTTATAATATAATGACAATTAAAATGTATATTGTATTCTCCTAAAAGTAATGTTTCAAATAAACTTTCGATGTAAAAATTGTTTAAAATGTTCCCTTAATGACAGCACCATATCAACAATTCTTAACATATGTGAGTATTTTATGACTGATTTAGTATGTTAGATAACAGTTTTAATCATCCTGATTTAATTTTCATGTGACACATTGTATTTTTAAAGTGACATGTTATTTTTAGCACAATTATGCTTTTCATTTAAATCTGAGTAGATTTTCTAAGTAAGTCTAATAGAGAAGATATACGTGAATTCCCAATTTGAAAACTCAGTAATTAGATTTTTTTTATATGAATTTTATCGTGTTTGTCGTTGCTTTCTCTTGATCCCTTCCAACTCCCCTCCACGCATGTAGTACAGAAGTATTGACCAATATTTGAAACAGGGTATTTAGGAAAATTTACCTTTTCTGTGTGAAATTCGAGCATCATTCCAAAATGCACGATTCTTCAAAAATAAAAATGTTGAAAACATCACAAAACATATTTTTCGTCCTCTGTTCTTTCCTAAAAATAAAATTTTTCAATTTTAAAACTGTGCATCAACATTTCAAAACTTCCAGTATATTTTTTCAATTATTGAGCGAGATTGGCATATATCTGGAACAACGGCCGTTTTACAAATTTACGATTGGCCAATTTCGAATGACATTGGCTTACTTTTTTGTGTTATTGAGATGGCAACTAAACGGTTATTTCTTAAAAAACATTTTTTTTTTTTTAATTTAACAGCCATGTGAAGTTAAATAGATGTTTCAATATTTGAGTATTCTGATATTTTATTTTCCAGCAAAACAAAATTTTCCATTACTGCAACGAAGACAAAATCTGCTTAACAATACATTTAATAAGTAAAATGCTATTACAGTATATTTTACAAGAAATTCAATTAAGTATACTAACAAAATAAGATGACTCTTCCCGAAACTTAACCATGAACTTGCGGTTTTGGTTAAATATACAGGAGCCTTTATAAATGACCCATTAATAGGATTTGATACGATAAATCGGATAATCCTACACACATCTATCATTTAATGACATGCCATTATAACATGATAATGAATCAAAGAGGATTAATCTAATTTTCGGGAAAACTTTATACCTTTGTATCATTTATTTTAGAAAGACGATAAATTGAACAGAAACAAAGGAAGTTATATAATTCTGTTTACGCCACTTGACTGAATACGAATACTCACAGTAGAACAAATATACCACTCATTAAGAAAAGTTAATAAAACGAAAGACACCAAGCAGATGCATTTAAAAAAAAATTAAACCCCTTCATATGACTGAAAAAAAATTAACTATATCTTTCTATCTCAAATGAAATATAAAAAAAGTATAGGATTGGGACAAATGGAGATAAAAACAAATTTTTAAAAAAGCATCTTGAAATGAAGCTATTAAACTTATCTAAATGAAACTTTTTATGCATCAATATAAATTGAAAGTGTAGCATTGTTTTTAAATTTTGACAAAATTTAAAAACAATGCTACATTTTCAATTTCTATTGATCGACCATAACATGCATAAAAAGTTTCATTGAGATAAGTTTTATAGTTTGATTTAAAGATAGTTTTACAATTTATAATATTTTACTGTTAAATAATACAGATTATAACAGTTTTACGGGTTATTGGGTTTCCACATGGGGGGAAAGGGGAGTTAATTCTATGTTAAGAGTATATTTTAACAAAAATATATTATACTAAGTATAAAATAAACTCATTTTAGTGTATATTCAAAATATTTGTCATCAAAAATTTACAAAAATATAATGTAAACGTAATGATTTTTTCAGTCATATGAAGGTGTTTAACTTGATATTAATAATTATATACATTTTAATTTACAAAAATATATTATTTTTAAAATTATTATTTGTTTATTATTTCTAAATTAAATACAGAAATAATTTTCACTTGAAAATTGGATTCAAATTTCTTCAATAACGTAATAAATACAACTAGACACCCTATTGGATACTTCAACATCAAAGTTAAGAAAACTGTGATACTTCCCCAAAATTAACTTTGTAATACTGTATATGGTAAAACTTATCTATGGTAAGGATATTTTATTAAAAAAAAATGTAATCTGTTTGCAATGTATTATGCCTTCATCCAGAATCACTAAACATAAAGAGTTCCACCCAACAATCATTCAAAAAACTGCAAACATAAAATGTTCCTGGCCTATGAGTCCAAAATTAATAAACATGGTGCTCTTTCTTGATATACACCAAATTGTGGTAAGTATTCTCCGTTGGCAGATTATACCTCCATTTTACCCAACCATATGTAAAAATTACTAAAAAATAGAAATTATAGATTAATTTTTAACTTTATAGTTCTGTTCTCCCAAAGATTATCTGCTAATCTTTGACAAAATATAAGTATTCTGTCGATTTTTAATTAAAAATATAAGAAAGATATAAGAAAATTTATCAACAACACATGTTAATAGCCACCATCCAATGTACACAGACAAATGAGTTTGAGCACATTAGTGGTGCTTCTAGATTACAAAACCTGATTAGAAATTACTTTACCAAATCAAAAAATATATTTCAACAAAATAGTGTTTTTAAAAAAATCTAAATTTATCATAAGAAAAATACTATTTTTTAATATACCTCTATTTTCCTCCATATCACCATTATTCCTTTGCTTTCTAAGTGTTTTTCAGAAAGCTACTTTTAGAAAGAAAGATGAGAGGTAATAATTTGGTGTGCAAGTGTTAATACAAAATCCAATTGTTAATGAAAAATGACGATTTAAAAAATAGCAGAAACAAACAAATTTGTTCAAATTCTAAAAAGGCGTGACAATTTCGTAGCATTTTTACGAGTAGACGATAAAAGTACAGATTTTATGTAGCTATAACATCTATTACAAATAGTAAGATATAATTTATACTTAGCCGCAACCATATATGAGGAACATAGCATTCCAAAAGAATTTATAAAAAGATAGATTCATTAAAAAAATTAAAATTCGATTATAAATATGACTTAACACCTATGGCTAAAGCAACTCAAACAAATAACTTACCCTCTCAAATGAAACCTTTTTAAGACAATAGCTAGATTATTCTGAATCTCCATACATTTTAACAAGGAGGCATACAAAAGTCTTGAGTTACTGTAGTAACACGGTCTTGGACAGAGATCGAGCGTCATCTAACATTCTCCTAGTCACTCATTGGTATCATGAAGAACACTATGAAGACTGAGTTACACGCTAGCAGTCGGCGTGCCATTTTAGCTCACCAGTCACTAGAGGCCAGCTTCTACAGAACCATGTAAACGCATCATGCCAATCACTAGATAAGCCAGTTTGTCACTGACACGCCAGTAGCTGAAAGCTTCAGTTTTTCAAATATTTTCTACGTGCATGACCACCGATTAGAACCGAAAACGCATGCTCTATACTAGGGAGGTGCATTCCAGTCACCACAAACGAGTAGTCTACCAATCAACTTACCAACTGGTAAGTCAGTCAATGGTAAAGTGTTAACTAGTTTTCAAGAATTGGTTTGCGTACCCTTAAATTCACCATGTTCCAGTAATAGAAGAACCCATGATTTTTAACACGAAAGATAAGTTTAAAAAGCAGATCACTGCTTGAGTTAAGTTAGGACATTCATAAAACGTAAAAGGGAATGCATATTCACTTGTACAAAATTCAAAGTGATTTCTTTTTTTTCTTTTTTTTCTTATCTAAATTGCTCTGAGTGAAGATATGAGTTTTCTTTTTTAACTACTGCATGAATATTTTTATGAATAGAAGGTGATTTTTATGCTATGTTTGAGTATTTTTAATAATTAAAAAAAAAATTCATAAAAATGTTTGTAATTAATACGTCCAACGTTATTAACAAATATTGATAGTATTTCAATGTTTGTCATTCATAGCCAAAACTGGAACAACTGCAATAAAAAATCAAAAGCAAACTAAAAAAAAAAAAACTCCATGATAAGTGCATGAAAGAAAAGTAAGATTTGTCTTCCTTAAAAGCATTTTTAATTGTCAATCAAAATAAAAAAAAAAATCAAAGAATTACTTTTATAAATCTAGCTTTAATTATCAATATAATTTAGCATATAATGTATAAATACATTTTGAGGGTAACATAAATGCAGAATTTTTTTTCTATGTTTTTTCTTTCTTTCTATAAAAAATTAATTTCCTTATAATTATTATTCAAACTTCTTCTCCAAAAATTGTATTTTTGAATACTTTGATATTTCTTTTCACTATTCCCTAAATGCCAATTAAAACTAACAAAGCTATTTAACGTTTTGCTAAAATAAAGTTTAAGACTTTACTAGCAGGTATTCTTCATAAAATGGGAACAAAAATGTCTTCGTTTGTTATCTGCGTGATTTTTATGCAAATATAATATTTTGTTATAAGTAACAGCTCAACAATTCCTCTAAATACAACGATTCTTTTTAAAATTAACTTTTATATGTATAAGAAATAAACGTATTTATTCACCTATCAACATAATTTATCAATCTTTCTTATAAAAACTATTTTAAGTTTATTTGTTTTTTGATGTCGAACACTGGTTCTTTAGTATGTCTATTCAGGATGATACTAAAAATTATGGGTGTCGAACACTGGTGCTTTCTTTGCAAGTTTTCAAAAATGTATTCTTAGCACAAAATATAAAAAATTAAAAATTATAAAATTTTAAAAGTAAATAACTTGTATAAATAACTTTTTTTAATAAATCATAAATATTTAAATACTTGTAAGGAACAAGTTTTTAATGACTCTTTTAATTTTTACAAACTTTTTTGTACTTTGTACTTTCTAGTCATCGGAATTTGACAAACGTATACTTATACCTTTTCTTCTTTTTTTTCGAGTTAAAAAAAAAAACTCTTGTACATTATTAGATAGATATTGCAAACAAAAATTTCATATTCGAAGAAAACTTTAAAAAACACCTTTTAGGGTGTTAGTCATGAATAACGACTTTTTAATAATAGATAACACAGACAACAAATGAATTTAGAGCAGTATTGCACTCAATGTACCAAAGTGTATAACTTTCTTATATTTGTCTTTAAAATAAATCTTACAACTGCAAACGATGGGATTACAAAACACTCAATGCAAAACAAAATTACGAAATGTTGCCTTTTCTACCAATAAATATACAGTTAAATTTTAATGTATTGTACAGAGTTATGTTATAAAGAGTATCCATATGCTTGAATATATGTTTCCAAATATGTAATCACTTTAACAACTTTCTTAAGAAATGTCCAATTTTGACTCAAACAAGGAACTTTAATTCTTCCTGTCATGCCACACAGCGAAATTCTTATATGACTGACAGGTGTTGAAAAGTATTCTCCACCTGTCAAACTTAACAAAGGATATGCTTCATTAATCATGAGCAGCTCTCTGAGCGAAATTTTACTTAACTTAGCCTTTCGGCGAACTTTTCGAACTTGAATTGAACGATGAATTCCATTTTTATTCTTATTCGTAGAAGGGGCGTTCAAAAGGGGAAAGTAAGAAAAAGATAAAGCATTAGAGGGCAACTTTCGAGTCTTCATTTTTTTAGAAAAAATAAAATAAAGTGAGTAAAATGTAAAAGGAGAATAATGAAGGTATAGGATATGCACTCAAAAATGATGGAAAAGAAATCAAAAGCATTTACCTCGAGTTGAACTTTTCGACTAGTGCTATTAAGTATCAAGATCAAAATTTTACTTAAATACCATATCTTTTTTTTTTTATATAGGAATATCAGAGAATGTCATTGCAGCCAAAACAGTTAGTTTTTGTGGCTTTTTTCAGACTTCTTTCTTATATTCTAAAGTTGTACTAAACAAATGTCAGATGTGATTAAATAGTTTTAAATTATTTTTGAGTCGCTTTTTTTTTAAAAATAACTTTATACAAAAAAAAATCAAAATGTCTTTCTTGTGTCAAAATCTTGTTCAGAATTCATACATGCTGTAAAATGTTTCTACTCAAATGTAGCTTATTCCTATCGTGATAATCTGATTTAGCATTGAGAAGTTCCAGACAAATTTTTAATCAAGGGCCACATTCAACGGTTTTGTTTGGTACTGCATTTTAATTCCCGCAAACAAATACATAAAGTTTATTTTTAAAAGACAAAAGTTTAAAAAGCAATTCATGTTAAATCAATAATTGGTAGATTACCTCACAATACTCATTTGTAGCCAATATTTATAATGCAAAATTATATTAAAAAAACAAAAGTTATAATTAGGTTTATAATACACTAAAAAGTTTATTCCATTGCATTTATTGGAAAATACTTACCCAAAATGTTATTTATCATTTTAGGTCAGTTTTAAAACAGGCTATACGTCAAATTGAGTTCCAAAAACGGTAAGTATGCATATTTTATTATTGCTTCATTAACCACTGTTTCAATCTAGAAACATAAAACTGAGTTTCTGTACATCTTAATCTCATACGAATTCACAATTCTGCACCTATAAGTATGAAATTTGATACATAGAAGCTTTATTACATAGAGATGGCCGAGAATAACTTTTAAATTTTAATAAAGTTGCTTTTATAAAATTTAATGACACTGAAAAAATTCTTAGGATGGCGACGATTTCATTTCAGACATTATAAAGCGTAATACTTCACAATACATGAAGTGTTCTGATTGGATGCTGAATGTAAACGTAACAGACAATCATAAATTCGAAGAAGATTATTAAAATTCACCGAAAACTTTAAAATAATTGTGATACTTGTTAATATGCCGCCAATGAAAAGAACGAAATTTACTGCTAAGTATAGCGTATCTACCACTAAGAGAGCTAGGGAATCACCATTACAAAGAATACATCGACTGGAAAGTGACCAAGCGCGCCATTCTAATGAATGAAACCATGCATCCCTTAGTAGATTGGAAGCTGATAGTCAAACGCCAATTAATCAGGAGAAATTCCGTGTCTGCCAAACACTGATAGATGTCTTTCAAAGGGTCCCCAGCAGCGCGGGGCCCTGAAGCTAATAAAAAATATACGCAATTTTGCAGGATTACTACAATGGATTTTATTTATCACTACGTCAGATTCAAATTCAAATTTATTGTGAAAATGAAATATGTATTATGATTGGACAATTAAATGCTAAAATTCGAACTTGTTTTTTAAAGTATAGTTTGATTGGTTACAAGCACGTCCCGAGTGTTGCAATACAATAGAACCCAATTCAGAATAATGTTTTGCATAAAGTTAATAGCTCGAATTTACTCTACATGAAGGTAAAGTTTCAATGTCATTATTGTGGTGAAATCAGTTTTTCAGTCCTCATAGAGAATAAAAAAAAATGTGTGCACATCGTCGCGTCGATTTAAAAAATATGCTACTCATTTCGGAAATAAGCATAAAATATTCCAAATTAATTCAATTTTTCATTTATTGAATTCGAATATTCTTCAATACTGTTTTTGAGATTTGAGATGTAACTACAGTATTAGGATTAGGGTAGTCAAGCTGTAACTGTTTTTTTTTTTTTTTTTTTCCTTATCTTAACAGTAATTCTATTTGCCTGTTCTACCTTAACTATATTCATTTTAACTTATAATAACGCAAATCTCAGATAAAAATAAACTTAATATTACTTTTCTTAATATTACAACACACATTTCAATATTTTAAGAATTTAAGCTGTGAAATTTTTTTTAAACTATACAATAGAGTGGTCCTTATCATAGGCACCACCAGACAGGGGCCAAGGGGGCAATCGCCCCTCCTGGGAAAATGGAAATATTTATTAAAATAAAGAAAAAATGATAATTTTTTAAAAAATCTTTAAGAAATGCTTGAATACTCAACTAGTGGTGTGTACAACTTCCAATTGCACAATAATGTTGGTCTTTGCATTCAAATTTGATGTGGAATGGTGTTATTTACCGTTTTCATATTTTCACTGAAATAATGTGTATATGGGCTAAAAAAAAAAATCTTTTGAAAGAAAAACGATCATCGTAGCTCAATTTGTGCGGGGAGGGAGTTATGCTGACCACGTAAACGCAGACAGACATTTTTTTTTATTCCACTTTTTTAAATCAAAATGTGGAGGAATGTAAAAAAATCGAAATTTCTTTTTGACCAAATGTTATACTTTCACTACCCTATGTAAACATAAGTGTAATCAAAAGTAAAAAGTAGACTAGAAAAAATGTCTGTGTGTACGTTGTCAGCACAAATTGACTTACGATGTTAAAATTTGGCGTGCAGGTTAGTGGTGGCTATGAGACCTCATTAAAATTTCGTCAAAATTGCGCTTGTGCATAAGGTTGAAATCATGAATAAAAAGTTTTTTAGCAACTGCTAAAAAACGACTCTAACGATTTTAATTAAAATCTTTGTGCTAAAGCCTCTTAAAGCGTTCTAAACGTCACCACCAAAATTCCCGTAGAAATGAAATGTGATAAAAGCATAAAAATTTGAAAAACTATTGCCATTTAACACAGAGGTCTCTGCTCTCGGCCATCGTTCATTTACGATTGATTCTTTTCTGTTCCACGCACAAGAAAGGACAATATAATGTCCATCAAATAACCTTGCCAATTTCGCCATTTTGGCGGGATGTTGTTTTTTTTCCATATAAAAACTCAGCCCTTATAAAAATTATTGCCAAATATACAGCCAAACTGCCCATTTTTATTTAATTGAATGGAACATATAAAAATGGAAAATAACACCAAATCAAATTTGAAAGCAATGACAAATAATGTTGTGTAATTGAAAGTTATGTGATATTCCACACCCCTAGTTGAAATCAGGATGTTCTGAAACATGGAGTAATGCAAAAAAAAAAAATCCAATTTATTTTTTGCTTTGCTTTGCTTAACAATGCTTGCTTTACCCTATGCTAACAAATGAGTAATTTGAAGTAAAAAACAACATTGGCGATCAATTACCTCCAGATTTCCCTCCAAAAAATGCAACGTACAAATTTTATGCATTACAAAATGAGATTATCTACGCAAACTAATTTATTTTTTTCTTCTATAAGACAGTACGTGTTATATTAAGAATATTTATTATTTTAAAATTCTGAGTTCCTTACATTTTGTTGCAATCAAGTTTAAGACTACACTTATTGACTGCTGACATAACTGGTATTGTTTTCAACACTTTGAGACGAGTAAAAACTTGGGTCCAAAGTTCAATGGCAAGTTCCAGATTAACACACTCGGTTTGTTGTCAGTTCATAAGGATTTAATTAAAAAACAAAAGAACATTTACAAAAATCCATTAACTTGTTTGCAAAAAACTAGGGGTATGGCACATCGCACAACTTTCTATTACACTATAATAATCACTGCACTTAAATTTGACTTGGAATGATGTTATATACCTTTTTCATATTTTCATTAATTTAGAAAAAATAGTCAGTCTGGCGATATTTTTAGAAATAACTCTTACATGTCCCCGCTTCCCCCCACCCCCTAAAAAAACAACGCTAAAATGACAAGTTTGGTGATATACATTACTATATTTCTCACATTAACCTTTCTGAGGAGAAAACGATTGTTGATACGCGATGTTCAAAGGCAGAAAACTATATGTTAAATACATTCGTTTTCCAAATTTTTACGCGTTTATAACATTTTACAGAAATTTTGGAGATGGGGACGTTTAAAACATCTTATTATGTATTGCACCACAGCGATTTCGATGAAAATTGTTAGAGCCATCATTAAACAATTGCTGAAAAACGGGATTTTTTCAGAGGAAGCTACCTAATGCGCATGCGCATTTTTAACGAACACCTTAATGACAAATCCCATGGCTATCACTAATCCCTCCGCAATAGTTAGGCATCGTTAGTTAATTCGTTCAGTAGTTATGCTGACCACGGACACAAATACATTTTTTCTAGATCACTTTTTTTTTAACTCAGCACGTTCAAAACATATAGAACTATAGAAAAAAAACAGGGTTTTTTTTTTTTTTTTTTTTTTTTTTCGTTTTTTTTTACGGAATGCAATACTTTCATTATCTTATGTTAACATATGGGAAATTATTGGCAAAATTTTCTGGCGGCTCCCATGGTCCTTATATGGGATCAAAAATTAAATTTCATCCGATTTTAACTCTCAGGCCCTCATTTTTTTTTTATCTATTTGACAGTGTACTAAATTTCTTTCCAAAAATACGATAAAATTAAGCAGTGCCTCAACGAGCCTGAAGTTGTTGAAAAGGTTACACAAACGGATTTTTTTTTTTTTTTTTTTTTTTTTTTTTTAATATAGATAAATTCCTTCTGATTCGATTTTACGCACCCGATATTTTTCTTCTTAACCTATTTCGACAATGTTCCAAGTATTATTATGATAAATTAATATTAGCCCGGTGCCACACTGATATTGAAGGAGTGAAAATAGACACAGAATTGGCAAAAATGAACAAAAATAATCCAAATCTTCCTTTACCTTAAATAAAAAAGGAAGTTCCACAATATTGATATAGTTTAACAAATAAAGGAAATCTAACGTTCATGCAATAAAAATTTGGGTATTTTTAACGATATTTTCTGTTTAATGTCTCCTTTTTTTACATGGGTACTGTTTGCAGTGATCGTCTACACGTCTCAAAACGCATTTGATTTCGTTTTTTATTAACAGTTAAGATTCCTTTGAATTTTTATTTATTAACTTCAGTCCTCTTTCTAATATAATTTACTACACGAAGATCTTTCAATGTATGTTTGACATTTTTATAAGAAATGTTTGTTTTCCAAAAGGAGGCTGATGCATTTAAAAATCCGAAATAATTTTGTTTCTTAAACAGATTTAAGCTTTTACCTTATTCATACTCGACGATTTTCTCTAAACTCATAATAAGTACATTAAAAAGTAATCAGAGGATGTAAATTTTTATTATTTATTCTATTTCATTTACGACAAGATTAAAATTTACAAATATGTGTCTCACTTTCAAATAATTTTCTTTATTACTGCAAAATATCTAAAATTCCCAGCAATTTTAATGTGTGTGTTACGAAGAATGTATTTTAAAATATTACAGATATAAAGTAGCGATCATCTCTAGGCTCAAAGATGTTGACACTAGTTTGGGAAAACCACTCTACTATGAGGCCGTTCAAATATTACGTAAGCACCTGGGGGGGGGAGGGGGTTAGCGATTTGCTTATTTTTGCTGACAAGGGGGGGGTATGAGTGATGCTTACGTAAGCATTTAATAATCCCTTTATTTCTAAAAAAAATTGAAACTTGCAAAAAATTTCACTTTTGTACACCGAGTTCTAGGATAGGCGACTTTCCATTCAAATCGATCTAAGGGATTTAAACTTAAGTCACATAAGAGTGACGTACTCTGCCTTCAGCCAATTACAATCAAACATTGATGATGCAAAATACTGCAGTTTCAAAATGAATAAAGGGGATTCCCCTCTTTTGGGTGTTTGGAGACTTGAATCCTACATTAAACCTAACTTATGTGACAGACAATTTTTTTTATTGTTTCGCTTGGCGACTGGCGGGCGCCTAAGATGGAACAGTAGTTGGTTTAAGGTTCAAGATTCAGAATTGAGTTGTGTTTTGAACAAGTTTCTTTTTCCACTGCAATCCTTCTTGAACTTTTTGAAGATTAAGCAAATATAGATATTCAGGATATAAATAATGAGGTATGGCGTCATTTTAAAAATGCCTCTAAAAATGACGAAGAACTAGAAGTGTTGGTGTTAAAAAGAGTCGAAGAAGAGTTGCGAAAGGCAACTAGAAAAAAATCCCTTCTCCTTGATTATTTTATAAAGGTAATTATAAACAATTTGTTCATAATATGTTAAGATAAATTTATGTTAAGTATATTTTATCAGAACTTTTTATATTTTTTATATTCACCTTGGTTTTGACTATTTACATATTTTGAAAAATGTAGCGAAAACTAAAATAAGTATAGTATACTAGATTTGGTAATACGTAATTGTGTTAAAATTGACATCTTCTTTCTTTAATTATACAGATAATTTATGAATAATTTACAGAAAATGCCATATGACTATTTTTGTCCGTCCATCAAATCACAATTGTCTGCAAGGACTTGTGGGAAATGTGGTTTGTACCACACTTCACTAAAATCGACAATTCGTCATAAGAAAATTGTTCATGGCGAAAATAGCCAGAGAGACTGCTTAGTTCGGCCTATGAGAATTTCTGCTCGTCGAGCAAATGAACTGATGTGCGTCATCAATTATGTAGAAGACATGGAAGATACCGAGTGGATAAGCGAAGAGGAAGTTTGCCCAGATTCCTTGTGCGAAACAAGTGATGAAGCAATAACATCAGATGCCAGAAACCCTATAATTTCAGACATTAAAAACTGGCTAGAGCAACCCCCTGGATAACATCTGACTAGATAGACTTGATTATGAAAATTACATTTATGTGCCATTAAAATTGTGATAAACTTAAGATTTAAAAAAAATTCAAAATATATATTTTTTTTCCTTTTAAGGCGAGTTAAAGTTCATTATTTGCATTGAATCCTAACTTTTTTTCTTAGAATATTAACGTTAAAAAAAAATCAAAAAAAAAAAAAAATCAGGAGCAGGGGGGGGTTACCGTATGCTTACTTAATTATAGAGGGGGGGGGTATGCGATTTGCTTATTTTTGCTGACAAGGGGGGGAGGAAGTCAAAAATTACCAAAAACATGCTTACTTAATATTTGAACGACCCCTATACATCAATATAGAATAAGGTGATTTTAATCAGAGATAACTCGCTGACACTATTTAATTAACAGTTTTAAAAGTTTTGTAAATGAAAGTCACTTGCGATATCATTTACTTAAAATTTAACAGACCCTTGAAAGTGAATTGAATCCTTTCAGAGCATGAGGCAAAATATTATGTTGCAAGTTCTCTCGATGGTTTGTGGCTGCAGGTAGTTTTATTTTTGAGTTAACATTTATCCCCAAAATATGATTCAGAATCCAATAAGTTTCCAATAATCCTCTTTAGTGCTAGTTTTGTTGTTCTTTCTAAAAATAAACTATTTTTCAATTTCTTTGTAGTTGGAAGCCTCATGAAAATATGTTTTCGCATCCTAAAAATTCTTATTAGTATAGTTCTATTTTATCCTAAATGTTTTAAAGCTTGACATCTGGACTGCTTGAGACTTGAACTAGTTCATTTTCAAGTACCCATCACTTATGTAATGACTCCAGAACGAAAATGTAACATTTCTTTTCCGGCTAGTTGTTCCACGTGAAGAGCAATTAGTAATAGACACTACCGCATCGAAACATCAAAATATTAAGCACTCTCGTGCAGCTAATTTGAATAAAACTTTCACTGATAGTCAGCTTGATCACCTCTCATTTGTTGTAAAAGAAGACAGACAAAAGCTGTTGATTAGAAGGTAATTTGTTACATGTTACCTGGTGATGAACTTTTCCAATTAAACAAATTCAATGTCATTGCTGCACGGGTTAATCACTTTTAATCATTAAAAAAAAATTGGTCTTAATAATCATTTTATAGCTTAATGGGAAAATAATTGGGGAGGGGTGAATAAGAATAAGAAATTTCAGAGTTGAAAAATTATGGGAACTCTGAGCAATATAGTAAAATGCTGCTACAGGACGCGAACTTCTAGCTTGTTGAGGCACGAGGTAATCACTTTTAATTTTAAAATAAAATTGGTCATAATAATTTTTTTTATAGCCAAAGGGAAAAAAATCAAATTTAAAATTTGAAAATTAAAGAAAGCCTAATATACAACATACTTTTTATTAAAATGAAAATTTACTATATTCTACAACATTGTCGAATTTTATTCAATTCCAATTATAGTTTCGAAAATCAAAATTAAAAAATAAGTTCTTAAAAACAATTTTAATGTGGTGTAACAAAAGAATTTCTAAAAACAAAAATTTTGAGATTTACAAAGGTGATTTGAGAATAGTGTTACACAACGCAAACAATGGAACATCCGGATGATCTAAAAATCAGAGCTCAGTCTACAATTGGGCTCACACATGAACTTTTTTCTTATTCTGAATATATTTGGTTTCTGAAAAACATGGTTGTAAGGGAGAGCGAGGTATTTGCATTTCTCAAATGTGACATTACAACTGAATTCTGAAGATTTTACAGCCAAAATGTTCTAATTTCAAAGTATAATAATGCAAGTTTTCAGAAATTGAAGTTGGGCCATTGAAAAGTAGTATTACCATCTTATTTAATCACTCTAAATTCGTAGTCTATACTTTCTATGAATAAGGATTTTAATAAGTTTTTTAATTGACGAATCCAGACATTTATTTTGATATGAGCATATATCGTTTCCAATTTGTTGAAACTAAAAATGCGATAATTAGCAGTGGTAATTATTGCCATTTTAGTATGAAAACAATTTTTATTGCATGTAAATCATTAAAACTTATTTCGCATAAACAATTATATAAATTCAAACTTTTTTTCACATTACCTAAAATATCATGGCATATAGTCGAAAGTTGGAAAATTTTAGATTTAACCTTATTTCTGCAGTTACAAACGTCTTTCCTAAGAAAAATATGTGTACACAATCATTTTTGTTTTTCTGGAGTATAGTTAATTAGATAGCAGACACGTATTACAATTTGAATTTTCACTTTACTTCTCTTTCTTTTCACTAATTCATAGAAAGGAGGGAGCAGCAAGTTTCTCTTTGTGATACCTTTCGGTGTGAAATTGGCTTGGTGGCTCTATGGTACTTTTTGGCTTTTTTGTACATCGGTTAAAGACTTTTCAAACCAATTACTACGAAAAATAATTCGAATATTAATCGTATAATTCGTATCTGCGTTGTATTTATATTAAACACCGTTTATGTATGTTTAATTATAAATTCGTGTTTAACATTTTCCTAGAATTTCAACCCCCTCCCCCCTCTCCATTGATAGTAGCCATTGACTAAAACCGAAATTATTATATTTATTATTAATTATTCTCTTAGACATTTGTTTAAAGTGAACTAAAACCATTAAATGTTTATTTTTGGGAAATTATCAGGAAAAATGAGTAAAAACAAGTAAATATGCAATGACCTGCTTAACATTGTTATGCTATATTTCCCTTGTGCAATAAAATGTCAAATGTTCACCCGCACCTCCATTGATCTATTTATTAAAACTAAAATTATTATATTTATTACTAATTATTACCTCGTTATATTTTTGTGTAAAGTGAATTGAAACCATCAAATTTTCATTTTTGGGAAATTATCAGGAAAAACAAGTAAATATCCAATTACATGTTTCACATAGTTAAGCTGTATTTCCGTTATACAAGAAAATATCAAAGGTTCCCAAACAACCTTCAATATGACTTCGTTCTACGTACATTCAAGTGTGCTTGGTAAAAACATATTTATAATATTTAACTTTAACTTCTTTTTGCAACAAATAATATCGAACAGAGAAAACTTGCATAAAAAGGTATAAAACAGTTCAAAGCATTTTGGATGCTATTATCGAGGATTAGAAAAACTTATATAATTTCTTTTTGAAATATCTATTGAAAAGTGCTTAATGGTACTGAAATTTAACTTTGTGTTTTTCTTCAACTTATCTTTTTAAGAAATTGATGCATAAAGTTATATAATTTTGTTGTATTGTGCTGTGCTGACTATAAATACTCTGAAACCCAAAACTTCTTAAATCTTTGAGAAATGGGACAGTTTTGAATAAAATTACAATATAAGAACGAAAACAAAAAATGTTTATAGAAGAGAGCAGCTAAAAAAATAAAAGTAAAAGCTTATCTGAGGGCGCATTCATTAAGTGTCTGTTTAAAATACTTATTA
This sequence comes from Linyphia triangularis, assembly GCA_963978545.1. Taxonomy (NCBI): domain Eukaryota; kingdom Metazoa; phylum Arthropoda; class Arachnida; order Araneae; family Linyphiidae; genus Linyphia; species Linyphia triangularis. The sequence continues at coordinate 62,245,527 of OZ021728.1, read as the reverse complement.
AATGGGAATGCAAAACGCCTTTAACAAATGATGAAACAGGTCAAGGGCGTAGCTGAAGATTTCTTTTGGGGGGAGGGGAATATGAAGTTACAAATCAAATTAAAATGTTACTTATACCTTATATACGTAGTAAGCAAGATAACAGGTTTTTTCACTTTTATTTGGATATTTATAGTCATACAAATAAATTGATAAAGATATAATTAAAAAAAAAAAAAAAAAGATTCTTTTTATTTTTATTTTATGCCAAACAGGAAAATTTAGGGAGGGGATATATCCCCAAATCCCCCCCCCCTTTCTGGCTACGCGTCTGCTGCAGATATCTAGAAACAATGACCTAGTGTTGTTTAGTTGGATACGAAATCAAAATTATGAAACTTTGTACAGTTCCCATTCTTTGACAAAAAAAAAAAACTTTCTTCCATTTAGGGGGGAAAAACATTTTTCTTGAGATTTCTGTGAAAACAACATTCTTCTAATTACTACTTGCTAACAATCGATTTTTCAAAATTTCTGTAACTTTTGGATCACCCTGTAAATCAATGAAGTTCAATGTTTATTACGTCATTCCCTTTCACGAAACTGCAGAAAAGTATAATTGCAAGACAGTTATACATTATCTTCCAGAACACTCAAACTAAATGTCCTCTTTAGTACCATTTCAAATACAAAACAATTCTAAAAGTGCAAGACTTGTCTAAATCTTACAAAATACACAAGGAATAATATTTCTGTTCTGGAAGTTTTCCACAATTTTAAAAAGGAAAATGGGAGATAATCTGGTTTATACGAAACTGGCAACAAAGAGCTTTATCAAGCGGTCTGAATAGAAACTTGAAACCAAAATTTAATCCTCGAATAAATGCTTTGACTTGTAAGAAAAACACGAAGGTGCATGTATACTTTTCGAATACGGGCCCGACCCGCCCCCCCCCCCCTTCCTCTCCTCACTTCCCCATTCTTCAATCTTTCTTTGCTTACAGAAAACAAAAATTCATGCATTCACTAAAAAAAAACTTCAACTCCCCCATCCATTCTCGTCTCAAAAAGGGGTTTGAAGTTTCCAAAAAAGAGATTCCGACTACAACATGATAATTTTTTTTATGTTTGCTAGCCAATGCAAAAAGGGTGACGAGTTGAAGTTTCCCAACACGCACTGATTTACATATTTCAGCTGGCCCTTCGGGGCTGCAAAGGAGAAATTTATTATCTGAAAAGGGTAAGAATTCGCGGATACAACTCCGAGGTATGAATACTTCTGAAAAACACACAGCAGACGAGAGTAAAATGTTATTTAAAAAATTGAGAAGGTGGTTTCGAGAAGGACACTGAGATACCATTTGTTTGATTATTTGTTTCAAGGGAACGACAAAAGTGATTATGATACGAATAATGAAAATAAATATATTAAAATACTTTACAAAAAAACACTTCTACCAAATAGATTGAAAAATATATAGATAGTTAGAAGAAAATTTTATAAAGAACAAGCATCTAGTAAATATACTAAAATGCTTTTTAAAAATATCTAAGACTATAAAATTTATCCAATAATTGACTATAAAAAATCAGTAAGCTCTCCTTTTGTTTTGAAACCATTTATGTGACTACTCTTCTCCATTATTATTAATCAGCAACACTACATTCAACATAATTAAAAGTAGTTGAACTTGAACAGATAAAATATTTTTACTTTTTAGCTCATCTATGCGATAAATAAGATAGCTTTCCGATAGATGCTTAGGCGGCATCTATCGGACACAGCGAATGTAGATTGAGTATTTATCATTATTCATTGTTTTTAACAATGATTGATGCTTTATTCCTATGGAACATTGTACCGTCATCGTCTTTAAGTAGGACAAACGGAAGTCAGTAGGATACTTCAAGGCCAGGGTAAAAATATAATTTCAAAATTTGACAATACTACAGCACCAACAATAACCAGCGAATTATCGTCAAAATTTGGTAGTTTGGTCCTTCTTAACTTTAAATCAGTATTAATTCTAAAACCATACGTATTATAAATACTTAAAAAATTGTAAAGGTATTTTTTTTTAAATACATATAACGTTATTATTGTTATTATTTTTTTTTTTTTTTAATTATTGATACATGAATTTTAAAAGCTCCATAATTATTTTTTTAATTTTTGGCGAAATATTATTTGTAGTTTTGGAGAACAAACTTTTTTTTAAATCATTCTAAAGAAATAAAAAAAATAAAAAATTTAAAAAAAAAAAAAAAAAATTATTTTAGTAATTATTTTTATTTTGTTAGCATAAAAAAAAATTGTAAATTGAACAATAAGATTTAGACTTCATGTAAAAATAAAAATAGTCAAAAATGAAAATAAATCTAAATCTTCAAAAAAGAAAAAAAAATGCAATTTTAATATAAAGTAGTTTTTTCACACACACAAAATTACAATATTCAAAATGCATTTATCCAAAAAATTTCGGAATTATAACTTTCAAATTGGAGTTTTTATATTTAGTCCTATAGCCCCTCCATTAGAAGCAATGCGAAACATTTTCTTTATAATTCTAAATTTTATTTTCGGATAATGAATATTTATTAAATATTCCATTAGTACGGAAACTTTGATACGGACACCATCAAACAGTATTTCAATTAAATGGATACTTTTATTTAAAAAAACAATGGCGAAGGTAAATAAAAATGGAATATTTATACGTTGCCCCAATCACTAACACATATAGATATTTTAATAAAAAGAGCATGTTGCTTATTTTCTAAAGCAGTACTTAATTCATGTGTTAAATAATCTTCACAAACCTTAAACATTTAATTTTTTTTTTTTATCCGCCTACGCACTTTCCAACGATTAACCTTCGCTTTGTTGGGGGGAAAATCGACGGAGTAAATAAAGGTGTTTGGTAATGCAGTTGAAACGGAATATGGAAATAAATAAGTGCAAACGTGTAAAATGTTCAACATTTGATTAATATTTTCAATCTTCTTTATGAGCATTTATTTTTTAATACCTTGTGACAAAATAAAGTGAACATCACATCATTTCCTTTTAAGTAATACTAGGTAAGCAAAAAAGAAAAATTTATCTCAGTGCAACTAAAATTTCATTTAACTGTATATAATCAAAGCTCCCTCAAAAGATTAAGGGCTTAGTATACATTTAAAATCAGGTTTAAAGTTTCCCTTTTTAATCGAAAATTCAAGCAAAGTCAGCTTCAAATTCAAAAAGAAATTTAAAAAAAAAAAATGAATAATTCAGTTACAAGGAACTATCTAACAAAGGATTTAAAAGACAGATGATCACTTTCTTTAACTATCCAGGATATTATGACTAAGGCATCAAACTTAACTAGTAGTTAGTGAAAGTTAATATTTTTCTACCTCCGTAGCGTGTCATTAACGTCAATTCAATGCCACCCCCATCTGTTTAATAATACAGGTTGCTGATAGATTGACGGCAGCCGTATTTGTTCACACATACTGAAAGGTTTCATAGAACAAGGCAACAATGCAAAATAATGACAATTTATAGTTAAACACAGCTGATTAGGAACATTTTGGGAAGTGTCATTAATGGAGATTTTAAATATGAGGTATTCGTGGTTAAAGTAATTCTGTGGAGAGATTTATATGTAAAGTTGCACCGTAATGTATTATAATTAAAGTGAACAAGAGAGTTTTGAAGGTATACTTCCTAATTCATTTGTGTAAGCTAACGTATTTGCTCATAGTGCAAAATTTTAGCTCCAGATTTTGTTACTTTAGTAAGTGAATTTGCTTTAAAAGTAAAGAAGATGAAAACAAAAAACTTTAGAATCAACTGTCCGTGAATAGTATTTTTAACTTTAATCGGTATTGGATTATTTACATTTTTCCTGAGGATACTTGGAGTTAAAAAAAAAAATAAAAAAAAAAATAAAAAAAATTGTTTTTTATCACACAAACTTATTTGTTAAATAGAGAAAACAATCAAAGTATGCTTAATTAAGAAATAAATTACATAAGAATACCTGTGCCTTTACATTTTAGTCTCAAAAGTACTGTTTGATAATGCGAAAATCCGGTTTGAAAACAATAAAAATCGTGTTTAAACTATATTATAACTTTTTAAAATGCACGAAAAACGAGTAAACATACCAATTATTTAAAAAAAATTTGAAACACGTTTTCATTTTTTTCTGTTATGTATAGATAAGCAAAGTAAATGGTGTAAATATGTTAAAATAAAAGATAAGAAATCACAATGTGGTACTAAAAGATAAGAAATCACAATGTGGTACTAAAAGATCATTGAAATTTTTAAATTGCAGATCATCTAAGACCCATACTGAAGTTACACTCTGTTAATTCGGACCGAACAGAATTTTCTCCTTAGAGGTCTATCGCGTAACAATTTCAATTCAGAAGCATTTTAAAAATATTTACATTTTCTAAATAAAAAAATATTAAAATAACACAGTTATTAAAATAGCAAAATATTTCGTATAAAAATCTCTTTAATTAACACAAAGTATTACACAGAACATTACCACCATTTATTAAATAAACCATACTCTGAATCTTAACCACATCATGAACCCATCATGATAGGAATTGACTGAATCTCACCCAAATTTTCACTGTCTTTTCTTTCTAAATATTTGTACCTTTAAATATGTCTATAGAAATACAACCCATAACAGCAAAGTTTTTGATATAAATTCTTTATTTGTAAAGTAATTTTTTATATTCATTACACACACATTCATTCACATGTCAAAATTAGATCTCAGTTTAAAAAAAAAAACTCCCTACCCCACCCTCTTAAAAACACCTTTCAATGCTATAGATATGATTACAGACTCTTTTGTTTCTTTATTCTCACGACAAATAAAACGTTTTTGTCGAATTTCATAAACGGGCTAATTTTTTTTTTTTTTTTTTTTTTTTTTTTTTTCTGTCGTATTTTATCTTTCTCACTTTTTACAAGAATTTTCGTTCATAATTAGGACTGTGACTTCTAGATTGATTATTTCGTGTTGCTTTTTTTTATTCGATTCATCTGCATAAAATACTCCAAAAACGTGTGTCACATATCTGGATTATTTCAAAATTTACTTTTCTGTTTCAAAACCCCCACTTCCAAAAAAAAACCACCAAGGACCATGCTATATATATTTATAGACTCTTCTGTTTCTTTATTCTCATGACAAATAAAACGTTTTTACCAAGTTTCATGAAAGAACCAATTTTTTGCTTTGTATGTCCTATTTTACCTTTACTAAAAAGGCCAGAAATGATACGACGTTTCCCTAAAACATTACGAAAAAAACTCTACAATTGTAAATACTAGGAAGGAGAAATCAGGACTATTGACTCGAGACCTCTTTGCAGAAAGCTAAAAAAAAATTACAATATACGAAAAAGGAGCAAAACAAAAATCACGGAAGGAAACAAAAGCTTAAACACCAAGAAAACAACCATTTCATAAATTTTTGAAAAAAAAAGAAAAAGAAAAGAAAAAAAGGAAGAGGAATCGAATGACTTCGTTACTGAGGCTGAATCCCATGACGAGTTTGATACTTTGTTCTTACAGTATTTTAATGAGAAACAGATAAAGCTGCGCTTCAACCAGTGAAAGCGAGAGTGAATTATAAAAAGCTGAACACTGGCGATTTTATAAACTTGTAAAGATAGCTAGAAAAAAAATCAATAAAAACTATGAGTTAATAATTACAGAAAAAGCGGACATTGGTACATTCATTGTATTTACATGCAATATATATTTATATCATTTATATGCAAAAAACAACAAAATGTTTACATAACAACGTGGAGAAATATGAGGTTGACGAAAATGACAATAATCCCAATTTATTCACCACGAGAGTGTGGTTGGAGATGCTGCCAGTAAGTTTTTCCTTTTTATTTGAAAAGTGTATTGTGTGCAGTATTGAATTATGATTAAATTTCATTCAAGTTTGCTTTCAATTTGTTTTTATTTTACTCAAAAAGTGTTCTGTTACGTTTAAAAGTATTTTGCAAGAACAGAATTCTATATAAATATTTTTAAGTAATTAAACAGTGACTTTGTTTATTGAGAAATAGTTCTGTTCATTTGATATCATAATGAGATTTGTTACCAACTTCGTAGACAAGTTGTAGTACAAAAGGCCTAGTGAGAAAATATTAGGAGGTTTGTATTCAAGTTCTTATAAAAGTTTAAAAGTCCATGTATGTTTCTTTCACCACAACCAGATTCCTTAGTTCGGTTACCTCTGTCCGATGATAGAACAGGGATATTCCACCAAAGGAACAATTTTAGAAAATTAAAATTTAATTTTTTATTATTATAATAAATTTATTTAAAAATTCGAAAATATTTAATCATATAGGCATATAATTTCCCTTTCAAACAAAATTATAACGAAATTTGTGTAAACATTAACAAAAAATTAGGAAGATCAGAATATAAAAATGTACCACTGGTAGAGCAATCTCTCAACCTGTGCAGAGGCGCAAAATTTCTGTGGGAGGGTTTTTTAATCAAGCCCTAAGTTTGTTCCAGTATTTCTCTGTTTAAAAACCAATTTTCATGTAGATGTGGCGACTTCAAATAACAGATAAAACTTCTGTGCACTAGAGTACTCTTTTGCACAGCGTCAAAGTATCTGCCTCGAGATCCAATGGTCTCGCGATCGTGGCCCGTCGCCCACATGAAAGCTGCATGCGCTTTATTGCGGGCGACGGGCCTCGATCACGAGACCATTGGATCTCGAGGCAGATACTTTGACGCTGTGCAAAAGAGTACTCTAGTGCACAGAAGTTTTATCTGTTATTTGAAATCGCCACATAGAACTTTTTCTTCCCATATTTGTCATATGTCACCAATATTTTTGGTTTCTTAATCTATCACCTACATATGACCAAATATTAAAATGGTGTTTGTCCAGTTTTCGAGTTTTACAAAGCAACCCAGCATGGGACAGCATTTTATCTAGACCCTGTATTATCCATATTTTCTAGATTATAAATTAATGATATTAAATTTTTCTTGTTTGTTTAAATCTAATTAGAGAAAGAATAAAATTTTAGGTAAATGGTTGAATGCCAATATATCAGACTGATTTACATAGCGCTTTAAATTCTGGGGCAAATAACACTTAAACACTACAAAAAACATTTAAAAAACGGAAGCATCCATATTTTTACATTTCTCTGAAACCACACTTTATATTGGACTTAAGTAAGACACAAAATGATGCATAAAGATTTTTTGATGCTAGGATATTTACAAATCCATTATTTATTTCAAAGTTCTTGGACCTTTTGAGCCTAATACCTACTTTAGTGCGATTCGGTAGGCAAACTATGCTTATATTAGGGATTAGGGATCCAAGAGGGGGTTCTGATCCTAAAAACCATCTCCTTGGTTGCGCGCTTGCATCTGGGAAGCCATGGAATAAAGGGATTTATGTCCCGAAATTTTAAGTTGATTTCGCTCGACCATAGACTCAATATAAACTATATTATTAGGCTCGTGGAGTTTAATGCTGCAAATAATACGATGACAATTTGCTGAATGAATGGATTAAAAATACCCAACTTCAATATTCCTTTCCAACGTGATTTTTTCAATATCTTCATTAAAAGACTATATCACCAAACTAATCGTGCACTGCAAACGTTCACTAATGTAAGCAATTAAACAACAATGTTAGCAGAGTTCATCCTAGGCATTTTTCGAGGGGCGGCGCGTCCTGCCTGCCCTTTTTCTATAAAAATAGCGCCCTTCTTGCCCTTTTTCTATAAAAATAGCGCCCTTCCTGCCCTTTTTCAGAAAAAATTTCATCCTGAAAGAATTCGAAAAACTTTCGTTTTTTTTTCCTCCCAACAGTACGCAATATGTGGATCACCCCTACTGAAATCGGCTGTCGCGCATGCGCATTCATGTTTAAACGCGCAACGTATATATCGGGGACTGAAACCATTGAGTAGATGTCTATATAACATGCTTCATTAGTAGGTGGATTGTAGGGCGCCGTTTTACAATTTCCCAAGTGCACATTAGTAAACTTCGATGGCTATTTCGTACGTGTTTTGATTAAGTGTATTTCGCTGGATTTTTACCATGCCTTCTTCAAAATAGTGAAGAAAGAAATTTGAAAGACTTGAATAACTTAGTTAAAGGTTTATAACTATCAAATGTTTACACTAAGAATTTAAAAAGAATATTTCCGTTTGGACACGCGTAATCGCGATGTCCTCTTGTTAAATTTAGGGGGTGTTTTTGGTAACTTTCCTGTTACCAATTAATTTCTAAACATCCGTTTCATATTTAAAATTAATCATAACAGGAATGCAACCAAAATCCAGATTATTTCCGATTTAAAAAAATAAAAAACTTCTATTATAACTTACATAATAGCGGCATGCACGGCAAAAAAATCGCCGTTTTGACGCTAAATTTGATCCGATTTTGAAAATAAAAAAATAAAAAAATTTCAACACATAGTCCAAGTTCTTTAGTCGGAATACTCCTTGTGATATCCCACAATGAATAATGTTAAATTTGGAGAAACTCTCTTCTCTCTCTGACAATAGCAAAACTAAGAGATGAAGTTTAAGGTTGATTCATTCAAACTCTAGAAAATTTTGAAAGAGTGAAAAGTTCTTATCTTAACACATTTTCATTATACTAAAACATTCTTATCTTAATTTTACTGTATTATAAATTGATAATTTTATAAAAATTACTATTTGATGAAAATTTTACTGTGTATATTGCACTTTAATTTTAATGATTTTCTCAGTCTCATTCCAGCAGAATTAGGACTGAAGCATTTTATCAGTATTTTGATATCTTTTAAGTTTCTGAGCGAGTTTTTGATTCACAGATTTTTGCATTATAATTTTTTTTCTTCAGAATATTGAAAATTATTTATCGTGGTAGAAAAGTATAACAATATTGAAATTGTGGCAGAAAACGCGTATTTCTGCAATTTGATATAAAAGTGCCCTCGTAAACTGGAAGTGCCCTTTTTTTGGAAAATAGCACCCTGCCCTTTTCCATTTCTAGGATGAACTCTGATGTTAGGCTATGTTTTGTAACCAATTCTCAAGGCACAATAGTCTTCCACCTATTTTTGAAAATGATGAACAGGCTTTCCCTCATTCAAAGGTAAATCTTTGTCTCCGAAAATACTCCTCAATGATTACCAAACCAACCATAATCGACAACGTAATTTTTTCTACATAATAAATATTTGATATGCATATTAATAAATGTTACTTGTTTAAAAGACAGAGAAAAATTCCCTCGTATAATTATAAATTATTTTCATACTAGTTGAATGAATAAGAGAAAATATTCCATTTGCACCATTTAAAATTTGATTTCACATCTCTTACCAAAAAAAAAATCTCCTGCTTAAATTGAAAGTCAAAGATGCAGAGTGTGTGTGAGAGGGGGGGGGGGGGTGAGAGAGCCAAACTGGAAAATTTACGATATTTCCTACAAAAACTAAACTTAAAGCGTTGGAAAAGGGTAAAACATTCCAAAACAGGTGCGTACTTGTGTGAAAGTTAGTAAACAAATTTTTACTGGACATTTTTTTCAAGTAGTTGGTAATAAAAGGTCAATCGTAGTGAAAAAAACAAAAGCTGGATTTAATGATGAGTTAATTATACACACAAGTTGCATATTAACCATTTCAGAGACCAACCTATTCAATACATCAATTAAACCTGCACTAATCAAATCAATTAAACTCTGGCTGAAAAAAAAATTAAAACCAGGGTGTCCAAAGAAATTTCTAAAAAAAATTTTAAGCTTACTTCAAGAATATCAAGGCTCATTTTAAAAAATGTCAAGGGCCCCTCCGGCGACAAATTAATAACCACCCTCACCCAGTTGCGTGCTGATCTAATTTTAGAAATTAAAAATATTAAATTAAGAAATAACTAATCATTATATAAGAATTAGATTGTTATTTTTAAACAGAGGTGGACAAAATTCTAAGAAATGCTCGTTTCTCTCCCACCCACACATCAAGACTCCCTCACACACGAGCCAATCAGTTCGTAGAATTCTCAAAGGAAGCCAAAGTTGATAAACTGTGAACTGGTTGTCTCGCTACACATTACGTGGAGAGAAAGGCTCAGTTGTGTTCCATCGGTTACTAGGCAACGCATGGCAACGTCGCAACCGAAACGCGTTTCAGGAACACTCTTTTCGGCAAAAGATCACCAGTTAGGGTTGATTGGAGGCGAGTTTTTTTTCTCGTGAATTGAGTATTGAAGCAACAAGTTTGCTATTTATTGGATTTTTTTACACTTACCGTAGAAATGGATCTTCATTTCAGAAAATTGTAAAATATATAATTTTAGTTTTGAATTAATAAATTTAGATGCAGCCAGGCTGTGCTGGCTGTAGTACACAAGCCGCCACTGCACTCTACGAAATCGTCTATCACAGCCACGTAAATTTCAGCGATATTGACTGCTGCAGAGATGCATATCTTCGGAATAGTGGCTATGCTATCGATGCAACACTCAACCGAAAATGGACATCATAATTCTATGAATTCTTTGTTAGCTGTGACAATCTCGGAAATAGTGCCCGCCGTAGCAGCCATTCGTCAGCGTAATACTCAGCAAATCTAACTACCAACGTAAATAATGGTAATAGAGGCTGGCAATCTGCAGGAAAAGTTGTCATTACATCGAAGGCAGGGCACCAGAAAAATATTTTCTTCCAGCGCACACAAATGCTATTGCCAAAAATTTCCTGCGAGTCTGCGGGCTTTAAATTATACTGCTGAAGAAAATTAAATGTTACGTACTATTGAGAATTAAAAGTTGTTTAATTCAAAATCTTCTTGGCATTGATTTTGGAAGCACCACTCTGCAGGATAAACATCGGTTTCCAATGGCACATTTCCAGTTGCAATATTAGGGTCATTGGTACTGGGTTGGCTTAAAGGTTAAGCTTGTGAAACGATAACAAACACTGATGCTTGTCCAGCAGCCATCCTTTCATAACTATTTTTGTGCTCTCGATTTAAATGCTGGGAATAGTTTTGCTCTAACATTTCTGGCAAATACGGCATTTTATCTTCATTGTTTTGCTTGGATAGCTCCTTATCATTTTAAAGAAAAATGTAGCTTCTTTTAAATTACAATGGAGTATCCAAGAATTCTTTCAAATTAAAAAGAATGAAGGAAATAAACTCTCAGTGTAATTACATGTTTCAATAGGTTAAGATTCCAAAATCAGGAAGTGAAATCCCCTTTCCCCCTTATGGCAACACTTCTCCCTTCCCTGTCCAGCCTAACTGGAATTTCTCCTTTCTATATACAGAGAAGCCACAGAACCGGGAAAACCTGGAAATCAGGCAAATGTCAGAGAGCTTTCTGATTCTGGAAAAAATCAGGGAAATGTCAGCAGGGGTCACAGACGTCCTATAATCCTATATTTTTAAAAAAATCTTCAAAAACGTCCTATATTGTTCTATATTTTACAATTGTCCTATATATCCTATATTTCTATATTGATTCGATCTATATTTTCTTCGAATTCGTAATAACGGCACCGTTCATTGCCATTTTTTATATTTCGGAATCTTGGCGCGATCGTAGGTGAAAAAGACCTGATAAAAGCTATGTTTGTAACGTCGACGTTTTATCTCTTGTGACGTCACGTGCTGCATAACCTACAACTCAACTCTACTGGACCGGCTGGAGTTGTAAAATGTAAACTTGTGAACTTTTCCATAGCACGCGGTCTTGAATTTCTGATTTGTTTTCTTCTCCACCGTAGTAAATTAATTGGTCATAATACAGAGAGAGAGAGAGAACAAACTCTGCATCAAGAAAAACGGATAAAAACGACTTGTGATTAACTTGCAAAGCTACTAAAGAACATTTTGAGTGCTCAATCAATAATTGATGAAGGAAACAAAAGGGTTAAGATTTACTCTATGATGTCGGATGACGATTTTTTTTTCCAAATTCGGTACGGATTCTGCACCACGAATTGTTTACATAAAACGCCGCCTAATTAGGGCAACCATAGGTAGCTCTCTTGCTCTTAAAAAAGTGACGGGGCTGCCATCTTTTTTGCGAAAATCACCTTGGCGCAGAATCCGTACCAGATTCGGAATATTAGCCACGATTTTTTCATAAAAGTCGCCAAAATTGAAAATACGTTGTGATGTCAAATCCAAATAGTCACATAGGGTTTCCGGAAAACCAAGTCCCCGGTTCTTCACATTCGGTGCTAAATCTTCCACTTTTCGCCGCCAAACCAACTGACACTGAACAGTAAATCTGAACCAACAAAAGACTGCAAACAGGGATAAAAAAAATACTTTAAGAAATTGGAGCAGTTCAAGCAGTTATAGATGCTGAAAGCAAAAGACTCAAGATTGCAAATAATGTAATTAATAAAACTTGATTTAGGGATGTAATATTGAGGCAATAACGGATGACATATTCAGGATCAGGTGATATCTTTTTTTTTAAAGTGCGTTTTCTATTCTCTTAAATACAATATAACGAGTATATAAATGTATAACGAGTTAATTTTAAAGTTCAGTAGCAACTGAATGAAGTTATTTGATGTTTTAAAATGTCCTATATATATATATTTTTTTTTAAATCCTATATATTCTTATTTTGTCACTTTGACCCCTGTGTCAGGGAACTTTTTAAAATTTCGTGAAAATCAGGGAAATTTTGTATTGTTTAAGGCACGTTCATCCATATTTTGGCGCTATTTACATGGAGATTTGGAGTGGTAAGCCATTAGAAGTTTAATGTTAAAGGAATAATTTAAACTTTTCATCACCAGCAAAACTATTTTTTTTTTTTTTAAATTGCATATTATCTCTTTAGCATACATGTTCTATTTGATCAGGGTGTCTAGACATCTGGAAAACCTAAGAAAATTGGGGAAATTTTGAAAAAAGTTTGCCCTAAAATCAAGGATTTTTTTAAAAATCTGTCAGGGAAATCAGGGAACTTTTTTCCTGAATTTTGTGGCCACCCAGCATAAAGAAGTAACAGGTGGTGAACTATTTGGAGAATAGCACCCCCCCCCAACCTCTCCCCTCCCGGCGTTACGGGAGTCAATGATCCCCCTTTCCCACCCTGTCTAACTGGAATTTCTCCATTAAAAAAAAAAAAAAAAAAAAAAAAAAAAAAAACGACGTTTGATTTTAATTTCCTGCAGGATCTGACGATTTCCTGCGTACATCGTACGCGCGTACGTCCATTTTATCGTACTCTGATCGAAGGTTTGGGTAAAGTCCAAACGCACGAAGTTGTCGACTTGCAAGCAAGCCCAATAAAATTGTAACACAGATTAGTATCGAACTCAGGTAGGATCGAAATTTCAGTAAAATAAAAAGCCGAAGTTCACGTTTCAGCTGAACAGTATCATGTCTGACAGGTGCTATTATATCGGAGTAACATATGACGAAAATTATCATCGCGCATCAACTTGATTCCAGGCTAAAGCACACGCCTTAATATCTCGGGAATAGCTGCCATTTCATCACCGTATGCTCAGCAAAAAGGAAAGCACATACCAAAGTAAGTAATGCCGATAGCTGCTATGTCATTAGAGAAAAATGCGTGGGGAAGTTCATCGGTGGTTAGGGGAAGTTTAAAAGTAGGCAGATTCTGTTATAAATTCTTTGTTAGCTGTGAAAAACATGAACTGAAGTGACTATAATATCGGTGCAAATCTCGGATACTACAATTACATAGCAATCAGCGAAAATGAAAACATCAATGTAAATATCAGCGTTAGCAGCCAATAGTCAGTTGTAAGTTGACTTATACTAGCATGTTGATGAGACAATTTCTAACAATATTTCTTTCTAAATCACAACATAATAAAAGGTGCTCTTTGTTTTCATTGTGAGACTTACTCGTTAGCTAGTAACGTCAAAAGTTTGTGTTCTAAAATAAAGCTCTTTAACTGCTGTATGTGGTCTGAAAGACTGCAAGTCATTTTTTGTCGAATGTTTCCACCCCTAAAATATTTCATCTTTGACTTTTATGATAATTTTTCCGATACTTTGCTTCTTAAATATTAAATCGATGTTCACTAATTTGTTTGGCGCAGTATGGACCACATGTGGCCCTCCACCAAAATTATCAAACTACCCAACTACAGCAGTTCAAGGTTAAAGATGTTTCGCTTTGCATAAATAATAGTGCGCAGTATTTTAACATTAAGTAGTGAACTATTTTTATTTCTAAAAAAAAATCTAATTTTAAAAACTTGCTAGTAATTATTTAAAATATTTGAAAATAATTCTTTTTATGAGTTTTACCAAGCGATTCAAATGGAAAAAAAAATTCTTTCAAAATTAACAGTTACTTCATACCTGTTTACAAAAAAGTAAAAAATAGGGTCTCCAGAGGGAAAACACTTTAAATTTCCCTGATAATTCCAAGTCACCCATACTTTTATACAGTAATGCAAATATAAATATTAAAAAAACTCAATTTTAGGAAATTTATTACACAAAGCTGATTTGTTTATAAATTTTTGAAAAAATCTTATAAGGTAATTATCAATGGGAAAATATGACTTCTTACTTTTTTTTCCCTTCCCCCCCCCCCCCTCTAATTTTTTTAATTTGATTTTTTTTTAATTCCCTATTGTTATTGAATTAAAAAAAAAAAAAAACTTCCCGATACATCAGGAATTGTCCATTTTCTCCCAGAGAGTGAGTTCCTTGCTTTCTTCATGTACCATGTTGCTGGAAATCTTGAAACTAACTTCCAAACAATGTTTCATTATTTTAGATCATCATGTACTTCTTTTAAGTTTTGGTCATAAACTAAAAATGCCATTTAGTAAGACTGTACTTAAGTCAATTTTTAGGTAACAATTACTTTTACATAGTCTAGATTAAATATCTTTAAGCATAAAACGTCAATTTCCTTTATAAAACAAAAATGCAAATTCAGTTTCGAGATTTAAGGTGTTAATATAAAAAAGTGTCTTATAATTTAAACATTATTATATCTGTCATAAAAAAAGCAAAATATGAGACTTAACAATCATACAAAATCAGTAAAAATTTATTAAATCATAAATAAAACTTATCTAAAATTGACTACACACATAGACAAACTTAACAATTTTTTCACAACATGGAATTTTTCAAATTCACCATATATCATAAAAATGATATGCAAATTAATTAAAATTTATTTTTAATTTTCATGCTTTTAAAATGCACATATAAATCCCAAAACTTATATTTAATATCAGGTACTTGGCAAATATTTACATACTAAACTACTAAAGGACTTCTTTTTATCTGAATAATAAACAACCAATTAACAATTTATATTATTAATGAACTAGCTCTTGGTAGTTTCATTAATTACATAGTTTTTTTGGTTTTTCACACGTTATCTGTAAATTTAGTCTCTTCGAGAGGCTTTCGAAGGCTTGAAATTATAAACTCACTCAAAGGCACAGCATGAAATGGATTTGTATCTGAAATAAATTTCAACAACACAATTTTATTAAATAAATATTTTATGGCATCTTTAGTCAGGGTTCCCACTCAAATCACAGAATCAAAATCAATGACTTTTCAATGATTTTTAAGGACCTAATTAACGTTTTTAAGGACCTTTGAAAATTTGTTTTCAGGCATCATGACTATAAATAAATTTTTAATAAAGTATATTCTGCCAAAAAAGCCACAAGTTGGTAGAGACATAATACAAATATATCGAAAAATTCTGATATGATGCAGATAAGTGGCAGTCAAGCAGGGATAGCAAGTCTGAGTTGCATTTTTATAAATTTTGAAATTGGCCACACAGCATCGGCAAAAATTAAGGACTTTTAAGGATCTCTAAGCATTTTCAAGCACCTCTAAGCATTTTCAAGCACTTTCAAGGCCTTAAAAACAAGTTCAAAATTATTAAGCACTTTTAATGACTTTCAATGACTGTGGAAACCCTGTCAGTACAATAAATTAATATTATGAATAATTTGTTTATGAATATCTAGTTGAATATTAAGAAATTATATTGTAGAAGTTCAGTAGATTCAAATAAAAGATGTATTAACATATTCGTTTTTGGTTTGAAGTGTACAATTTTAATAACAATGAAAAGGAAGTCTTATGCTTCCTATGAACTGAGTGTTATGAAATTTTAAAAATAGATCCTCAAAAGGATAATTCATAACACCAAAATGGTTGTTAGAAAATGAAACTTATAAAAATCATCACTTACACTAATCAAAAACATAGATACAAATCCCTAAAAATCATTTATTGAGAAGAATATTCATTGCTAGGTTATTGGAAAAAATATGACTCTAGATTTTCAATAAATAATTTTATAATAAAATTTCAATTTCAGATAATTTTTAAAGGAAATCTTTGGAACTAATCTTTATTCCTTTGCCACCAAATTTTTATTATAATGAGAAATATTTATTGTGTCAAGATTTTAATATACTAATACACTATTTTCAATAATGTGTCTAATAAGTCCATTTTAAAAAAAATTCATTAGAGCACTAAAGATCAATTACCATAACTAATTCATTGAAAGATAAATACGGGGAAAATTATTTTTCCCAAGTAGGCTCTCAAGTTAATCACCAATTGGTTTGTTAATGCTACAGGGCATCATACAGTTTTGTTAGCAATGAGGATTCAATTCAACGAAGTTGAGCAGTTTCCTATTCTTGTTTCTAAGCCAGAATGCCAAAAATAGTTAGCTATTATTTCTTTGTTGACATCGTAGTTAGCTATTATTTCTATGATACATGATTTCAAAACAAGAATTTTGAATTATTTTTGTTACATTAAACATTGCAATCCAATCTTATCTTCCAGTTTTTGGTATTTTGATTTGAAACTATGAATAACTCTCTCCCCATTCAGAAGCTAAAACACTGCTCAGAATTCCCACTCTTATTCAAGAAAAAAATTCAAGGACTTTCAAGGACCTTTTTAAGAAAATTCAAGGACCATAAAATTACATACTTTAGACAGTAAAATACAAAAAGGAGATTATCGGTGGTCACTTAAAAATTCAAGGACCGTGGGAACCCTGCTGCTGTAATGTTAAGAGAGAAAATGATCTTAGTCTATCTAAAACTTAGTCAACAAAACTTGTTTTAAAATGCAGCTATTTTTTGGTCTAGTTTTCTTAGTCATTTTTCAAAAAGGTGGCTTATCATCCATACTTATAACAGGTTGACAAAATTTTTATCTTGTTGAAACAGTTTGGATTTGCTGATTTCCTATAATTTGAAGAGCCAAGTTTTCATTTTCAGTCAAGCTCAAAAAGTATAGTTGACTGTTGCAGTTGGTATGCCACTGAGTCTTTCATTGATAGGTAATCTGAAGTAGTGTCTGAAGTAATACTATTTTTAACACACATAAAAATTTAATTAAATCCACTTTACTCATCTGAAGGAATATCATGTTTTTTTTTGGTAGGATTTGGGGAAAAACAGGGATTTTGGGGGGGGGGGGGATTTCTTTTAAGAATTATCAAAAAAATCAAGTACAATTTTAGCAAGAAACAGAAAATTTAAGGAATTTTAGGACAAATGCAACCCCAGCACTTCTCTTAAATAACAGTCTAAAGTAATAACTACGGGGATTACCCAATTTGTAATTTTTAAATACTCGAGCATTCAGTGGATACCCGCCAACAACTTTCATTCTTATTAGAAGAATGATAGCTTGGTTTTTTAAAGATTCGCTATACGGCTCCTGATATTTTTTTGAAACAAGGAGTCCCACTAGCCAGTTTTGTTACATGACATTTCAAAGCCTGGTGGATACCACTTTGTTTAACAGTCCCAGTAGCCCAATTAGAATTATTTGTCATATTTCACATTCTTTGCTCCATTTATTAAGATGCAAACGATATGCAATACTTTAGATTTGCTTTTGTTTTTTTATATATATATATATTTTTTTTTCCTTCTATTGCTAGTGAAATTTTTAGTTAGAAAGGTTCAGGAAAACCAATAAATGACAATAATATTGGCAACAAAAATGTTGTCAAATTATGACATACATCAGAAGAAATAGAAAATCTTCCTAACAAAATTCATTTTAAATATTTGAAGTTTCAAACTTATATAATTTTAATACAATAAATGAATAAGCTTATTTGAATACTACCAACAGAGCATTCTTGCAGTTAAAAATTCAGTATTTTCCAGAAGAATTGTGATATTCATTTAAAGAGTTTCACGGCTTTTTTATTTTAACACTATACAATAAATCTGGGAAATACATACATTATTTCAAAGAATTTAACACTCCCAAAGATAGGTATAACACTTATCACATTTTTAAAAAAAAAAAAAAAAAAAAAAAAAACAGACTTAACTATAAGCTAAACTAAAAATAAAAAGAAACTATACTGTACCATCATATTCTAATATTATTACTGGTTTCCTTTTGAGTTGATCCTTTAACTCTTTGAGGAAACAGTCACGGATGTAAATTTTAGCATCTTCATCCATTCCATATCTTTCTCCCCACAGAGTACCCAATGGACTGGGATATTCAGCTGCTATAAATACAGCCTGAAAAGTTCGTTCAAAGTTAAATGTATAAATTACGAAGAATCATTAAGTAGTGCACTTTACATGTTCTACTCTTTAAAGAGTAGTCATTTTAATAAATCTTTTGTGCAAAAACCAAATTGCTCCAAAAATCTAAATTTTTATTTTTCTGGAAATGTATGACTACTAATAAAAAACTAATAAAAACAAGTGGTTTGTATAAAATCTTATGAAATATTAATTAGAATTATTGGTTCACAAAAACTATATATTTTTCATATTATTTCATAATAATTGAATTAAGTTTTCATATTTGGCTTAAAAATTTAAAAACCAAAGCAAACAAAGTAATTGCTATATGTCAATCACATAGAAATCATTGTGGTCAGTCAGTATTATTTCTTTATATCTTTAATTAGTAATATCTTTGGTTGATCATAAAAATTGAAAAGACTAAACACAATACCTTCTGGACGTGTCCAGAATGAGTTGTGACGAATTGATTACAAAGAATTATCAACAATATTCCAAGTATGAGTATTCACACGCTAAATGAGTATGGAACACATGGCATATGAGAACCAACACAGGCTGAAAGTTTTTGAGCAACCATGATATATTAGATTACCTTAAATGAGAAAATGCATGTAAGAGGAAGTCCAAGTAAGGATCATTTCCGACGCTCGAAATGTTAGAATCTTCTAAACCAGCTCATTTACAAACTACTTTGTATAAAACTTTGAAATTTGGTGAGACAGTGCAAAAACCATCATTTAATGAAATGACATAAATTACTTTCATTTAAAGTTCAAAAATTTGGAAAAAAAAACTATTACAGATGGCGCCACTGCATAGGCATTTACGTAAGGATTTCAAATATAAAATAAAGTATATTAGACACTATTTTCAAGTTTTTAATTTAAGTCATTTCACTAAGTGATCATTTTTGTACCTACTCATCAAAGTTCAAGGTTTTATACAAAGTAGTTCTTAAATGAACTGGGATAGAAGGTTGCAACATATTGAGTATAGGGAATGATCCTTACTAAGACTTATTTTTAAGAGTAGGAGTGAATTCTCCCAAATTGACTGATTCTTATAGCTGAGATATTAATTATTAAATATTAGTTGCAGAAAAGATGTTAGTATCACTTACTATATTCCCATAGTAAATTTTATACACAGGAGTGATAAGTTTTCTATTAATATTTGCTCCTTCATCCCGTTCAATAGGCTCTAAATCGCCTACATGACGAATATTTTCATCTCTATCAGATAAGCTACCTTCTATATTACAAGATAAAGGAGCTATAAGCACAAGCTCCTTTACAAGCAGTGTAACATTTGGATGGTCATCTTCAAATTTCCGTACTCGAGCTCTAAATTCTAAGAGAAAAAATAACATAATTAAATTAGGAATAAGTGTTAGGTCAGCATTATTAAAGTTCTTTAGCAAATATTTGTTAACTCTTCTACAAAATATAGGATAAATTATTGTAAAGGAAATTGTTAAATAAACTTTTATAACAGTCTTCTAGTATAAAAGTTGATCTATTTTACTATCCCAGTTCTCTCATTCAATATCCTAAACAAAAAAATCTTATTTCATATAATAATAAACTTATCCATTTTTAAACTTAATTTCAAAATAAACATGTTTTCTGATTTTTGATGAGCAGCATACATTAAATTTCAAAATAAACATGTTTTTTTTCATTTTTGATAAGCAGTATATACAGCATGACAAAGCATTTTCCATAAAGTAAATTATGCTACATTTGATTTTTTACCCTTATTCATAGATCTTAAACAATTTAGTGGTGTTTTTTTTTTTTTTTTATTATTATTATTATTATTTTTTTTATGTTACTATTAGATATCTTATTGTTAATTTTGAGAACTTTACTGGGCATGGAGGATATAGAAGGCTTTTTTATTGGCATTATGCTAATGAGTATATCAGGGTCATTCTCCATAAAATACAATATTCCAGCAGTAGGAGAGAAAAAAATTATTATTGAAATCATTAAATGCTGAGAAATTTTTTTCTGTCGTAGAACTTATTAATTACAATCCAAGAATTATAACATTAGTATAGATCATCTAATAATATATAGAGATCGTCAATAGTTATTCCCTGGATGGGTGTCTCTGCACATGAAGATTTCCTTGTTAAAATTTAGTTCTGAATGGAACTTTAGGTTTATAAACTTGAGATTACTAAATTGATATATGTACAACAAATAGTATAAAATAAGTCATTAATAATAAATATTTAATTATTCTTAACTAATTTTATTTTGACCACAGACATGAGAGTATAACCTTTACAGTTGAACCTATTTCACATGCAAATAATAAAATATGATTCGTGTATCGAAAAATGGAATACACAATGTGTATTGGAACCAAAATAGTTACATTAGACTTCCTTCCAATAACACAATTGACTTGTTGTGTCACTTGGTGGCCTGCTAAGCAACTAAAAACTGCTGCCCACTGACATGACACATCAATCTCTCGACAAGAAGCATTACATTAATTATATTGAAATCACAACTCATAAAAATTTTATATCCAACATAGCATGGCTTAACATACCTTATGGCTAAAAATAAATATAGACATCAAGGAAATGTGAAGTGAAATTTAAATATCACTATAGGAAGCAGCCCTGATGTTGCAACAGTCCATAGAGATGACAAATCATGTGCATGGAGGTACTTTTCAATATAGAAAAATATTTTTAAATTTATATTACTTGTTTCGAGGAGTTTTGATTGCATTAAAATATATCCTATGGTTAACAGAAATATACAACTTATCTAGTGGTGAAAAAAATTGCTGCAACAAGCTTTTGTATGCTTTACGGAGAATGACCCATCAATGTTTAAAACAAATACACAACTAATGTTATTGATTCTATGACTTCAATGGACATTTTTTAAACAATGTGGATTCTTTAAGTAACAAAACAAAATTATATACACCGCATAATAAACTGCAGCATCATTGGTAATGAACTATATTCACTCAAATAATAAGATATGACTTCATATAGGTTAAGAGAAACACTTTTATAATTTATAACATCAAAAAAGTACTGCAGACATCTGCTTTTTATTTAATGGCTTGAAATTTATTAAGCTTTATTCATCAATAATCTTACTGTTGGAAAAAAAATTATCTGAACTTAAAAAAAACACCATTTTAATTAACATTTCAATAAAAGCCTACTTAAAAAAATTATTACTTTTGCTAGCTCCAAAATATATGCCACACACACATTTACATTATTTTAATGATTTCTTAACGTCAAAATAAATGTTACCAAAATACTTAAACAATTAGATTATAATCACCAAAATTAAATGTCATGCACTTTTCAAAGCAACATATACATAACCAGAGGTGGCACCAGCAGAGGGTCTGAGGGGCTGTAGCACCCAAGTTGGACAAGCTTATCTCCCTCATCAGGGAAAATCAGGTTTTGGTCGTGGAATGAATTTTGATTTCATTTTTAAAAGTGTATAATTTTTGTGAAATATCACAAGCCTTTCTTACGATTTCCAATAATTATGATTTTTTGCACAAATCTAGACAAATAACGAAAGCCCCAACAACATTCTAATTCCAACATCACTTTTTTCAGCAACTAATAGTAATCGTAAAGGAACAGATGACGATTTCCCCTCTCTCTTTGACAACTCAATACACAACGCAACAGACTCGCGGCAAGGGGTTGGGATAAGCTGTCGGTTGTGTAATAGGAATTAGTAGTCCTTCAAACAACTATCCAGTCTGACAACTATTCCAAAGTAGACAAATTTATTGGGGGAATATATTTTTCTATATTCTGTCGCAAAGGTCCATTGCTTTGACTGCTTCTCAAGGGCATTTGCAGTTTATTGGGCGGTCTACAAAACTTGGACTGGACCTGGAGATGGGAAACAGTGAAACCCGTTCGCTTCACTCAATGTTGTTAATACTTGGGAAATAAGGCTTCTTTTAGCTTGTCATTCACGACAAGAGTAAGACCTCACGAACATTAAAAATCCATGGCAAGAGTTTTTGTTTTATTACCCATTATATTGTAGAACTATAAATTTCTCGAAACATTTAAGTATATTATTATGGTGGTCCAACTTTATAAGCTTAAAATTGTAGAAATGAAATCGGAAATATTTGAAAAATATGTTATAAAATTTTTTTTAAAAAGTATATATAATAATATAACCCGTAAAAAACAATGTTTTTAATATCAATCCTTTACATGCATTGCCAATTTTTATATTCATTAACCTTTCCCCGTGGGCTGTGACACATGCTGTCACATGGAACAGGGGTTCTTAGTTGGGGGCATGTGACAGTTTCAGATTCGGGGTGATGGGAAGGAATTTTGACCACACACTAGGCCAGGCCATTCAGTTAGAGGACACAAAGGGGTATTTACAAGCTACTTGACAGGGGGCAGTGATAAATGGCTTGTACCTGTTAGGTTGGTTTTCTCCAAGCAACAAACACAATGCCTTCCATTGCTGATTACATTTGCTGTTTATTCTCCAACTGACTCAATGAATTCCAAATAGTTTTCTTTGCTAAAATTATTTATAAAATACCTTAAAGAAAAGGTTTCTAACAATTTGAAATGAATTATCTTGTCTCCAAATGATGCGAGATTAGTGATGAAGCAGTTTTTCTTTCCTTTTCTAGTAATCCCCAATTTAAAGTCATGTTGTACAATGTGGAGCTTACCGTACCCTTCTAGGCACAAGGAGTGTGGAATATCACACAACTTTTTAGATTACTAGTCATTGTTTTGAAATTTGAAGTAGAACAATGCAATTTGTTGTTTGAGATTCCATTCTTTCATTAAAAAAAATTCTCCAAATTTGGCAAGGTATAGCAACACAAACATTACTTAGTTGGTGAGATTTCCAATGAAAGCAGTTGTACATTTCTAGTTTGGAACGAGAAAATTCACCCTGAACAGACTATATATATATATATAATTTAAAATTGATCCACATTTTTTCATTAACATTCTGTTATAAGGCTATATACTTTTAGTTTCTGTACTACATTGTAATATCCATTATACAAGGTACATATTATATATATATATATATATATATATATATATATATATATATATATATATATATATATATATATATATATATATATATATATGTACCTTGTATAATGGATATTACAATGTAGCACAGAAGCTAAAAGTATATAGCCTTATAACAGAATGTTAATGAAAAGATGTTGATCAATTTTAAATTATTTTGGTTCAGGTTACCTGAAAATTTTATTGCTAAACAATAATGGTAGTTTTTGGAGAAAGACGGTTTTCATTGTAGCACGACTTTTAATCAAGCATTTAACGCTTTGTGGGAATTTTTACGAGAATTTAAGTTGTGAGGATGTTGATAAACGTGCATGAAATGTGCTAAACTATAATTTTAAATAAACTATAGAAATAAAACTAATGAATCTAAACAGTAATAAATGTTTTTTAATGCAAAAAATTATACTCATACGCTTTTTAAGCAATGTTGGGATTTTCCATAAATAAAACATTTTACAGAACTGAACAAATACAGTGAACTTCATTACAATAATTAAAAGCAGTTTGTATATCGACTCTTTACATAATTACAGGAAATATACGTCCCACCTTTATATTTTTTTGTCCCGAAGTATCCCACGATAAAAACTATTTCTATGTACGAAGAAACAGTTTTAAGGTTCTTTTTATTTTGAGAAACCTAAAAAGAACAGAATAACTATAATTTGTGTACTGTGTTGCACTCTACTGTGTTGGAGCACATTATTTTTCTAACCTGTTTACTCTTGAAGAGGGGCGTGAATGAGTGTCTTCAAGGATGAACGACTGCATTGCACCACTGCCTGTATCTTACAATGGCCAAAAAAACATTCCACTCCAGGATCTCCAATGGTGAAAATTTACTTCTCCCCTCAAAGATAGACATTAGGAAGAGCCCCTAGCTAGTGCTGTATCCAAAATTTTTAGCCCATGTGAAAAGGTTAACAATAACACAGCGCCGATTCTGTAAACAGAGTGATGTGCTTGGTGTTTGCATGTAATTTTAAAAATCAAAAACATTTCTATCAGGAAAATGTGCGGCAAACTACGTTTCAAAATTTATTTATTAAAATGATTGTGAATTTATGCATTCACATTCAAATATCTTTTATTTATTCCGATTAAAACAATTTTATTATTTATTTATTAAAAAATTTTGGTGACAGGAAAGAGTTTCTTCAATGGTCGTTTAAATGCTTTTTTTAGTGCAATTGGATGACGGTAAGTTGGTTTATTAGTATTCCGTAAAAGTGACTTTTTAATGATAGTTACAATCCCCAAAATTTGATAGAATGCATTGTCATTGACATTGAAAATATATGCCAAGTTTCAGCCCGATTGGATGACGGCAAGGAGGTTAATTAGGCTTCAGCAGATTTGTATGTATTTTGGTTTTAAAATAGCCGAATTTAATAGCGAGGATCATTGAAACAAGTTCTGTTCATACTAAAATAAGATATCATATATTGTGAAAAAGTCTTTTATGCACATCTTTTTTAGTTTTAATTAGTTTTGAAGGATTTTTTTAAAAATAACTACAAAAGTCAAATTCATACTGTTGTTTTAAAATGCTGTAGTTTATAATTGAGATTACCATTCCATTAAAATTTGTAATATTAAATGTAATGAATCAATTTTAATTTTAGAAAAAATCTTTTTGCCATTGCAATTAAGATCCATTAGATTAAATTTACCTCAGGGTAGATTACATTTTTCAAGTTTGTTTCGAGGTCGGATTTAGTATTTAAATGGCATTGAAGGGAGTTGCGGATTAATGAAATACTTTATGCAGATACCGCAGCAAAGTTATGTTTATAGCAATGAAACATTAATTGGGTGCACATTTTTAAGTAGGTTTGAAAATTGTATGTTTGTAAAGGCTGTGTTCCTGATGGGAATCGCAAACGGTCGATGAACCCACTGGATATTCAAAAATTTAAACCCTAAAACTATATTTTTCTCAGAGATAAAATTTTAAATTTCAAGAAATTTTTTCTAGCATCACTAATATTTCTGAACTAATGTAAATGCTGATTTTTTATTAAAAAAAAAAACTGTAGCTATGTTGACAGCAGACATCAGTTAGTGATATTTACATTGGAATACAGATGCTTTCAAAATGTGCATTTCATATTCAATGGGGATTCCATCATTGTGACTCAAAATGAGCTAATGTTGTGTTTTAAATCATTTTTTTAGGAGGGAGGATCATTATTATAAAAATTTTATAGAAAGCTATTTACAAATGTAAGTTTTTAATTAAAAGTTTTTCTGTCACGTTATTGACACAGACCGCTTTAACCCTGTGACCTCACCCCGTCGGGGATGGCTAACCCTGTGTCGAGTGATTCCTAACCCCACCACTGTACATAACAGCATCAATTAATAAACACAAGATCAAATATTTATTAAACATACTGTTTAGAGATTCTTCATAATATGCCATGACAGCTCCATTAGCCCAACAAGCTCCAATACTGCATTTGCTGTTTTGAGAAAGGGCGTAGTCGATATCATCATAAGGCATTAGCTGCATTAAAAACAAAAGCAATTATTATATGGTTTCTAAGTAACAGATGATCTAACTTAACAAATTTCACACACAAATTCTCAAATGAATCATTTGCTTAGAGCATTGGTGGGAAAACTCATTACTCAGAAAAGCCAAAGATCGGCAGCACACCGATTAAGATTTATAATAGAGCAAATTTTGATTCAAGAACCATGTTTCTAAGAATTGGTTTAACTAGCTTGCATACATTAAATAAAACTGGTTTACATAATAATAATCTTATTAATTGACAAATTTTACAGTGCTCAAGTGGCTAAAAAGTCGCATGCGGCTCACAAGTCAAGGTTAACTGAACACTGGCTCAGAGAACAGATAAATCTTTTTAAAACTATCAATTATAATGCACAATACATAGCTTATTTTATAAAACCATTTCCAACAAAAAGTGGCTGAAGCTATTTCAATAAAAAAAAAATTGCAATTTAATAAGCATAAAAAAATAATAATAAGACATACCCATAAAATACCAACAGAAAGTAAGCTGAAGTAGATGATTATGAGCAAATATTTTAAAATGTCTACATAGAAATAAATTATTTGCTCAGTCTGAAAAATAAAAATATAACATTAGCTCAGTGTAGAAAATAAAAATATACGGTTCATTAAAAGTAACTAAAAAATATTTATTAGGATTTATATATATATATATATATATATATATATATATATATATATATATATATATATATATATATATATATATATATATATATATATATATATATATATATAATTTAATTTTTCTTGTGGATAAATTTATTTATACATTTAATAGTAAACAAGGTATAACACTTGTCACATGTTAACTGTACAATAATCAATAGTATAAATCAACATGCAAGTCAGCAAATATTAGAAAAAAAGAAATCTATAAATCTGAAATAAATTCTGCTGTAATCTGAATGATTAAGTACAATAAAGGATGAAATACTATCTAAACTAAGAATCTAATCTACATGTAAATAAAAAGGCGATGTAAAGTTAAATCAGAACAATTTAGCATTGAATGTGTGTATTCTATGTTTTGATGACAACATATATGTACTTATAAAAATGGAAAGGTGAAATGGTTAGACTTGTGTAATTATAACAAGTTAATATGTACATAATAACCTTAGAATGCTATCATTAGAAGAAAAAATTAACATCAAAAATATATTTATCATGTTTAGATAAAATAGAATCATTTCTGTTAAATTTTTTGAAAATACAATCTAGCTGAGAAAATGTGCACCCCAACACAGAAATAAGTTTTCTAATAAACCATTGAGAATACAAAAAATTAACTTCCAAAAGAAGGTTTATAAGTAGTTGACACTAACCTGTAATTTCAAATGAAATAGATACAAGTTTAAAACTATAGTCAATACAACAATGAAGATTAGTTTGCTGTTTTCACCAAATTCTTTTATAAATTCAGTAATAACTGGTAGTTTTGTCTGCCAGCAAACAATGAAGAGCTGCAGCACTAACACCATAGATAAATATAATAAACCACCACTCAGTAACAAGAAAAAAGTCATCAAATCTGAAAAGAGAAAAAAAAATAATTTCAAATATTTTATATAGAAGATAAATATATCTGATGATATCTGAAATATATAAAAATATTAATTTAAAATTAAGCACATATTTTTAAAGAAAATACATCTGAATATAAAAATTGGTTTTTTTCTTTTGCCCTAAATAATTTACGCCTTTGCAAAGTAGATTGTATGAACAAAATATGAAAACTTAATAAGACCACAATTTTGTTTAATTTTTATCCTCAACAACATTTAATAAAAAAATTTCCCTAAATATGCACTTATATAATTGCTTATAGTTCCAATGGATTTTAAGATATTTGAAAAATTCAAAAATTAAATCCGACAATTAATCCACTGCATGCTTGCATATAATAAAACTGGTCAAATGCTCAGTAATAAAGAGGTTCAAACTCGAACCCTATGCATCCTGACATAAACTTTTAAGAACATAACCACACCCAGGGCTCCAGAAAAATATTTTCTTCCTGCGTACACAAATGCTATTGCCAAAAATTTCCTGCGAGTCTGCGGGCTTTAAATTATACTGCTGAAAAAAATTAAATGTTACGTATTATTGAGAATTAAAAGTTGTTTAGTTCAAAATCTTCTTGGCATTGATTTTGGAAGCACCACTCTGCAGGATAAACATCGGTTTCTAATGGCACATTTCCAGTTGCAAGATTAGGGTCATTGGTACTGGATTGGCTTAAAGGTTAAGCTTGTGAAACGATAGCAAACACTGA
The DNA here is from genome assembly GCA_963978545.1 of Linyphia triangularis. Lineage (NCBI taxonomy): Eukaryota > Metazoa > Arthropoda > Arachnida > Araneae > Linyphiidae > Linyphia > Linyphia triangularis. Next base: position 62,217,008 of record OZ021728.1, on the reverse strand, counting down.
TGCTTGTCCAGCATGCCTCCTTTCATAACTATTTTAATTTTTTTGCTCTCGACTTAAATGCTGGGAATAGTTTTGCTCTAACATTTCTTGCAAATACAGCATTTTATCTTCATTGTTTTACTTGGATAGCTCCTTATCATTTTAAAGAAAAATGTAGCTTCTTTTAAATTACAATGGAGTATCCAATAATTCTTTCAAATTAAAAAGAATGAAGGAAATAAACTCTCAGTGTAATTACATGTTTCAATAGGTTCAGATTCCAAAATCAGGAAATGAAACCCCCTTTCCCACTTATGGCAACACTTCTCCCTTCCCTGTCCAGCCTAACTGGAATTTCTCCTTCCTATATACAGAGTGGCCACAGAACAAGGAAATCAGGGAAATGTCAGGGAGCTTTCTGATTCTGGAAAAAATTAGGGAAATGTCAGGGAACTTTTTAAAATTTCATGAAAATCAGGCAAATTTTGAATTGTTTAAGGCACGTTCATCCATATTTTGGCGCTATTTACATGGAGATTTGGAGTGGTAAGCCATTAAAAGTTTAATGTTACGAAATAATTTAAACTTTTTTTTTACCAGCAAAACTATTTTTTAAAAAATTGCATATTATCTCTTTAGAATACATGTTCTATTTGCTCAGGGTGTCTAGACATCTGGAAAACCTAAGAAAATTGAGGAAATTTGGAAAAAGTTTGCCCTAAAATCAGGGATTTTTTTAAAAATCTGACAGGGAAATCAGCGAACTTTTTTTACTAAATTCTGTGGCCACCCTGCATATAGAAGTAACAGGTGGTGAACTATTTGGAGAATAGCATCCCCCCCCCAACCTCTCCTCTCCCGGCGTTACGGGAGTCAATGATCCCACTTTCCCTCCCTGTCTAACTGGAATTTCTCCATTAACAAAACAAACAAAAAACAAAAAAAAAAACTTTTGATTTTAATTTCCTGCAGGATCTGACGATTTCCTGCGTACATCGTACGCGCGTACGTCCATTTTATCGGACTCTGACCACACCATTGCCAAACAGTTCATGAACAAGTTGTTTTCAATGATAAACTGATGAACCAAAAACTAACCTGCTTCAATTTAATGATAATTATAGCAACAAAGCTAGCAGCCAAAAAACAGAGGGTTAATACACACCTCAGATTTTAAATTGCAGCCATTTACGTTGTAATTAAACAAGTAAAAAACATGTTTAAATTTTTTTAATCTAAGGTATAATTTGTTTAACTGAAATAATTTTGTCACTAACTGTTTGCAGTCTTTTACACCATTGCTAGTTTTTTAATGTTTCTATGGTAAATTCCTAGTAAACATGGATGGGTGGGCATGATTTTAAAAAGTTGGTGTTAAGGCCAAAACGCTGCCAATTCTTCATAGCAGCTGATTCAAAATCTAAAAGATGGCGGCTAATTTAAAATGTTTAATAATAAATGACGACTGAAAACATAAGGAATATGCAAATAATCAATTACAAATTATGAAAATTAGCTAATAAAGAAAGCAAGTTAAAAAATTACAATAAAATTCAAAAGAAATAGGTGCTAAATATGAAACTTTATGGCCTACAAATTGGCAGCAAATTCGCTTGACAATATTTCCACGTCAACTAGGAATCGACCATTTCACTCTGTTAGTTTTGAACTTAAAGCATTAGGAGCAGTTAATTTGATGTTTTGTTCATAAAATTCATAACAAACCACATTTATAACAAATTTGTTACTCCTTTTTATCTTTACCTTTCAACTGGTACCAAATAAAATTTAATTATCAGAATCAAATCTCAAACAGGAAAAAAGTTGTTTCTTTCAAAGATTCATTTTTTTAGGATTGACTTATTTGTCTAGGTTTGGAAATGTCTGAACTATGGCCAACATTCCAAAGTTACTAGGGGAGAGTAGGGAGGGATTGCATCTGCAATTATGTCTAAAAGAAACATTGCTTTTCAAATCTTACTCTAGCACTATGTAGAGACGACATATCATATTTATTGTTAAGAATTATTTTAGAGGCAAGTTTATTTGAGATTATTTAAGGCGTGCAACCAAGGGGAGGAATTTTAGTGTCAGAAATTGAAAATTTAAATAAACAAAAACCATCCATACCGAACACTAACCGGCCCGGTGATTGCACCGGAGAAACCTATGGCCAGTATGCCCTTGGTTGCAACCATGAAAGATGGTCAAAGGAACTAGCCTTGAACAGCAAATTTTTTCTTTGATTTGGATTTCTCTAAATACATTGTTAGGTAAAATAAATGTTATAATACACAATGAATCTTGGGTAAAATAGTGAAACACACTGTCTTTTTCAAATTATCTGTTAAAATATGCATGAATTTTAACTTTAAAAATCATGTCCTATCTTTACCTCACATAAGGGAAAGATGGGACATTTTTCTTAGTATTTATATTGGATTTTAAAAAGAATAGTACATTAGTTATTACCATCACATTAATATTTTACAAGTATTATAATGCTTCAAGATGTTTGTTTCAATCTGGTTATTGCTTGCTAAAATATTATCTTACAGATAAATATACAAAAACAATATTTTAAACAAATTTTAATTCTAAAGCTCTTTTATGTATTAACTTACCAGTCAAATCGAACACATCTAAAAATAGATATCCAAACATTATGTTCCACTTAAGTTAAACACTGGGAATAGAATTGTTTGAAAGCAAAAAATCAGTGCAATGTTGATCAATGCAACCCAGACGGGATTTTAAAAACAAAAAAATCCTTCAGCTGATTTTCTAGGATTGCCTATTATAAGGAAATATTACAGTATTTAAATCTGTTTTGAAAAAAAAAAGTGGTCATTTGAAACTGCCCAATCATTTCACAGGAATGTCAATAGAAATCTGAAATCATCTTTTACTATACTTGAAAATTTCGTCACACAACAGATTTTCATTCATAATTTCACTGAAAATACCTAAACCGAGAAATACTCTTCTCAGTCGTGACAGATCTAAACATTGTACCTAAAAGTAAATCCACCATGAATTTTGCATTACAATGATCTAGAATCACTATCTAAAAGTTTATTAAGAAAAAGAAATGACAAGAAAATACTCATAAAAAAACAAATGTGTAGATAAACAACGAACAAATTTAGCAAACCGCCTAAATTACGAGTTTAGCAGTTTTTAGTAAAACGAAAACTGCCAAGAAACTGCTTTTATGCAGAAGTAAAAATAAATGTTTAAAAGTTGCAAATATTTGCATTTCTTTCATTTTATTGAAAGTCATTTCAAATGTATATTGGTGTTACTAACAATTTAAACTTGAAAGTAAAATCTTAATTGTTTAAGGATGTTGCTTTAAGTTCTCTTGGAAGGCACCTTCTAACATGTCACTGAATTGTATTGAATATGTCCTCAATTAATTCACTATTTAATCATATCAATTAAATTTTTTGTTAGAAGTGATTTCAAAAGCTGTGTTTTTTCATTCAAAAGTGATAAACCCCTTGATACAATAGTGGTTTGAGGAAAAGTGAAAACGAAACCTTCAAGAAAGGCCATTAAGAGAAAATATGTGTAATTTCGATTCTGGCAACCATTAAAACGACTTTTAGGTAAATAAAGTTCCAAAGTGATGACCTTGTTTACAAAATGTGATCTGGGTATTTAATGAATCGTCTGAATATCTTCAGTCTTTTTGATAAGCGAAGTGCCGAACCAAGATGAACGGTCATAGCATGTCTGATTTCAATTGTCACAGAAACATGGAGAAACATATTCGTGTCTGGTGCGATGGATGGTAAGCAATTTATTCATTGTTAATTTTTGAGGATTGGGTACAAAATGTGTTTTGTATCATGCTCTGCGTTTGCAAAACGTATGTAGTCTGTTAGATGTTTTCTTTAACAAATTAACATCTTCACATCACATATGCAAATAGTATCATGCTAGTACGCTTCGTATTTCTTCTACTTTATTTGTAGGAAAATGGGGAAATAGACGGCGGTTTAGATGGTGTAAAAGCGGAGTGCACCTGAATTTTTAATATATTTGTAATTTTGGCCATAAAATCGTTAGCTTTACATTTTGCTTCATTCTATTTATTTACCCAATCGCTGACAGTACTGGATATCGTGATAGTTAAACAAATGTTGGCCGCCTACTGTGTGTTCAATAATTTTAAGGTTTCTATAGCTGTCTATGTATTTTGGCTAACGAAACGGAGGAGATTAACTACAATACACTATCGGAGCCTAGCGAATTTTAACAAATTTTAAAGGTACAAGTGCACAGGAATACGGAAACTCTCCCTTTGGTAACTTTGGAACTAAGATAAATCAACTCCTAACTGTTTATGGACAAATATTCAAACAGTTTTTTAAAATTTAAAGGGTTAGAATTTGAAAATATTTATATTAAAGAAAAGATATTTATATATAAAGAAAAGATAATTTGGCAAAAATTGCCAAGTCCCTATATGCATATGTACTGCCTACTCTTTTAATGGAAAATATATTTAAATTGTAATATCAAACTGTAAATATTCAGCTGTTTTATTTTAACTTCGAACAGAGATTTCTAAATTCATAGAAATCCTTTTAGTAATATCTGTACTGCAAATTATTTATAGTGATTAGTCTATTTTTTAAATTTTGTTGCACTCAGTTGCAAAATAGTTTTCTGTGCTCTGTAGGTCCTTGGCATTTTTCAGTAACTGTTTAAAAAATCATTTTAGAAAATGGGCCGTCTCTTAAGTACTATTTTATCTGAAGAGCAGTCATTTGTCAAAATAGCCTTGTTTAGTATCTTGAGGTAATACAAGTAATTTTAAGAAAGCCCAAACATGAATCATAGTAAAGAAAAAGGTATAATTTATTAAACTCTCTGAAATAATGTTATAGGGCATTTCTAATTGAATATTGGGTATATTCCTAGTTGAAGTTAAAATATCGCCAAGCCGATTTGGCGCTGTTTTGTAGGCGATACAGTTCTAAATTTGGCAACCCCATTTTTTTATTGACGTGCTTTGGCTTCAACCTTTCTATACCACAAATCATGGAGCTGGTTCGTTTCTCAATTTCTCATATTGGAATTCCGAATTGGCGACATTCTGGCTTTGTCGCCAACTTTTCAAAAGTGCGCCAACCCATAAACGTGAACTAGGAATTTACCGAATATTGCAACACAGTAGGAATTAAAATTGTTTCCTTTGTAATCTGAAATATTTAAGCGTTCATTTTAGCTTTTTCAAAAATTAAAGTGTCCGGTCGTCACTATACTAAACTTCAACTTAACTAGACATCACTTAGACGATAGATCGTCACAGTGCTCATAGGTATTTAAACCATTTTGGCGGAGTGGCGACATAATTCTCACCAAACCTTATAGCCTTTTGTTCTCTATAGGGTTGTGGTTTGGCGAACATTACGCTTTCACGCCGCCAAAATGGATAAAATACCTATGAGCACTGCGACGATCTACCGTCTAAGTGATATCTAGTTAAGTTGAAGTTTAGTATAGTGAGATTTTGAAAATCAATAGATGTGTAAATTGAAATTGGGAGATTTTTTAAATTGAGATTTAAAATTAATTCTGATACAGGTTTTAAAATAGTCAATGGATGAAAAATTTAATAAATAAAATTTCATTAAAATATTCAATTAAACATCAAGGTTAAAACTTAAATGCCTTGCACCTAATTTTATTGCATCAGTCAATGTCACTAAAATTTCACTTCTACTCATGTTTCTATTGTAGTACAGTTCAACTATTTGACAACCTGTAATGACTGAAACTTACCCCTGTTACAATTTACACCACATAACCAAAACCCTACCAATTCGAAGTTTTTCTTAACCAAAGATGTTAGCGTGTTTGGGAACAAACTTGGAGAGAAAATTTATCACCGGAATGTCCAAGCTATAATCCAACACCACAATTAAAGACAAATTTTGAACTTTCCATAATGTTGCTGAAAGATATTTTAAACATTACTGCTAGCTTGATACCTAGATATTAACATTCTATTTCAACTTTTAAGAGTTATGTGGCCTGCTGTTAGTAAAATTTTTGGAATGTAGACATGATTAGGTGCCACAAATAGTGAAGAGAATGAAATGAACTTCAGCTTCAGCTATTACTAAAAACTTAAGAGTGTGAAACTACCTACCCATCCTCATAAAAGTAATTAAAATTTTGTCCTTTCTTTAATTGAATTAGCTAATTTTGTTAGCAAATGATGAAAGACTCGAATTGCTCTTCCCCTTAAAATACACTCTCTTGAGGTTTACAAAATTATTTATCAGATTTTCATTTGATTGTATTTTTTAAATAAAAAAAAATATCTTTTGAAATGTTTGTTATTAGAACAATGCAACAAATTTTAATTTTGTTGTAATATGCTGTTGCTTAATAAGTTATGTAAAGTTAAAGATAAATCTTGTGTTGCAGGATTATGTGGTATGTCAAATTAATTTCTTTTTAAAATCTATACAAATTCTCTATTGAATGAGAAGGCAAAGTGTATTAGAAAACTAGAAGATTTAATGATAGAAATTTTATTTTTATTCTATTTCAACTATAGAAGTTAATTTTATTCATAGATTGCATTCTACCTTTTCTTCAAATTTATATTCATTGTTAATTGTATTTTCTTTATCATAATAATATACTTTTATTATTTATTTTTCTTTTTGCAGCTATGATATGGTGCATTTCGGACATGCAAATCAGTTACGACAGGTAAGTAATCTTTAAGTTGTTTGGATTAAGTGTTTCTTTGTACTTTTGTATAATGCTTGGATGCTACACGACTTGAATTATAGTGTTTTGCCCTTTAAAGATAGTTATATTATCTAGATGTACTTATTTTCTTGCCGACTCTCTTGTACAGCTGGCTTATGAAAGGATTGTAAATACTAATTGTTTTTTGCTGATTGACTACGTAATGTTAAATTAAAAGAAAAATTTCATCTACATGTATGTTTCTAATTAGATATGTGGAATTACAAACATTCATATAGGTATGTCACACATCTTTTTAAAAAATCCCCAAGAAAGATAAAGTTATTAATTACTGTTAAAATTAATTTAACTTTAATAGCATCAATCCTTTAATATCCAGTGTGTAATAAAAATTTGTAAACCCATGTGTCAGCCAGACAATCGTCAGCATATGTTCTATGACAACTTTCTCATACTTTTTCTTTTATGTTTCTACTAAATGTTTGCAATAAAAATGCAATTGTTTATTTAAAAACGGTTTAACTGTGAATTTCTTTTTACTAAACTAAATTAAATTAAAACTATTTTTTCTGAACAGGCCAAAGCAATGGGAGACTATTTGATTGTCGGTGTTCACACAGATGGTAATTATTTAATAGTTTATTAATTTAAATTTTGTAATTATATTTCTTAAGTTTGCCTTAGTAGTTGTTGATCTTTCTCAATTAAACCCCATTTATCAAAATGCAAGATGACCACTTGTGGAAAAAAGTCTTAAATTACTTATTTAAAAAAATTAATTCAATCAAATAGTCTATTCATTTTTTAGTTTGTATTTTTGTCAAATGTTTTTATTTTAGTGTATATTATACTATTATTATTTTAGAGGAAATAACTAAACATAAAGGTCCTCCAGTTTTCAATGAACAGGAGCGCTACAAAATGGTTCGAGCTGTAAAATGGGTTGATGAAGTGAGTTTGTATTTTAAAATTTTTAGCTATTGTATCTTTTAGTTTTTATTGGAGGGTGCCGTAGCGCAACTAGAAAATTTCTGTGGGGGGGGAGTTTTTCCTAAGTTTGATTCAGTGTTTCTCTAAATAAAATAAACTTCTGTACAAAAATTTCTCATCCCATACTTGTCACAAGTCATCAATACTTTTGCAGTTTCTTAATCTGTCACCAACTTGATGACAAAATATTAAAATGGTTTTGTTCAGTTTTCGAGTTATACAAAACAACCCTACATGTGACAACATTTTATCTAGATCTCATATTTTTTTTATTATAAATTAATATAAAAAATGTCGCATTTAATTAAATTTAATTACAGAAGGTGTAATATTTTAGGTTAACGGACAAACACCAATGTCGGACTGATTTTATTATTTATGGCACTTGAAATACAAGTGCATGTAATACCCTATATTAATTACAGTAGAATATCTCAATTCCAGAATCGCAGGGACTTCGGCGATTCCTGCTTTTGAAAAATTTCAGATTTTAGACATATCATTATTTATATACTAAATTAATGAAATAAAACATATAAATGGAATAAATTAAGAAAAAACATTATATAATTTCATGTGTATTTGAAAAACATTTGTTTTAAGGTTAGCTGTTTTAATAGTTTTGGCTTTTGGCTAAACTTTTCTCCTCTTTCTTGAATCCCTATTATTTCCGTTTCTGAAATAGTACCTTTGTTCTAATCCTTTAATTACACTGCCTAATTCTTCCAACTAATTGCTCCTAGGGAATTTTATCCTCAATCACTTCTTTTTTGCTGTCCTCACTTTTGAATATGGACAAACTTCCATAAAAAAAATTTAAAGGTAGCAGTATTGAAAAAGGTCCCGATTTCGGATATTTTACTATATAGAAACATTTGAAACATCCATACTTTTATACTACTTTCAAACAACACTTTATATTGAACTTAAGTAGACCAACAATAATTTTTTGATGCTAGACAATTTAAAAATCTGCTATTTATTTCCAAGTTCTGTTCTTGGACATAATAGCTACTTTAGTGTGATATGGTTGGCAAACTCTGTCTGAATAAAAGTAGATTAAAAACGTATTGCTTTGAAATTATTTACGATTGCTAAGTGTTTCTTATTCAATCATTACAAAACATTAGGATGTTATTGATCCTGGGGGGGGGGGGGGGTCTGACCCTAAAAACCCTATCCCTGGTTGCACACCTGGAAGGGTGATTTATAATTTTGCATTAGAAACTAAAATAACTGCTCATTGTTTATTAAATACACTGCATGTTTTTAGGTGTGTAAATATTCAGATTTAAATAAACTTTATTTCTGTACCTTAAAAGCCAAGTTTTTTTAGTTTCAATTTTACTGTATTTGAATTACAGGTTATTGAAGGTGCTCCTTACATTACAACAATCGATACTCTTGAAAAATATGATTGTGACTTTTGTGTTCATGCAAGTATGTTTTGGGTCGTTTTCTTTAGTTGTATGTTTGTTTAAACTAGATATAAATGTCTTATCTTTAAATAGTAAGAGTTTTTTGTTTAAATTTATACTTGCTTTTGAAATTTTACTGACTTTTCTTGTTTATACAGATGTGTTGTTGTTATTTGTGCATTTAGGTTTATTATTTTACTTCTTTATTGTTTCAATCTAGTTATCTTGAAATAGAAAATTTTAATGTTGCAAGCCAAAATTTCTGCAATTATTGTATACTTGCTATCATAGATATGAGGAAATGTTTCATTATTAGAATTGTGGTTAAATAATTTATTCTATTCCCTCTTATCAAATAAGGAAATTTAATTATCTTGCTTAACCTCAATTTCTGGTCTAACAAGTTTAATTTCATACTTTATTTCCATAATACGTTTATTGTGAATTTGTTAAGATATAATTTATTTTTGTACTTCCTTATATGCTATTTTATTTTTGAGGAAAGTGGGTTTTATATTTTTAATATATGTAATTTTAAAGAACGCCGTATAAAACAATAGAGATTTAAGTAACATTTGGTGTAATTTATATATAATTAGTTTTAATTTTTTAGATGATATAACACTTGATGCCGATGGAAAAGATACATATCGTTATGTTAAAGCTGCCGGCAAATATAAGTATGTATTTTCTTAAAATGCTCAATGTTCAGTAAGATTATATGATCAAGTAAAATTCTTCAAACCATTACCATTTCACATTGCTTAAGAATGTAACTTATTATTCTTTACAACATATTCTTCTTTTAATATGTATACCTATTTTTAAATAATTTCATAAATTTTTTTTCTACCATGTCACTTGCAGATAATAGATAATTTAACTGTTGGTTATTGTTAGGAAATAGATGTGAAGGGTACAGAGGAAAAAACCCTAAATTACACTCTTTGGGATTCCACATCCGTTATGGATTAATGCCTATGGAAGTTAGAAGAGATAAAAAAGGTAGATAAATCTATCTATCTAGAAAGTGCATTGGCAACCTTAATATCAGGAAAAAAAGCCAGTTCTTTCTCTATAAGCTCACCTATGAAGCATGCCATGGATTAATGAAAAGATTCACCTGAATTCGAAATGGAAATTTTAAAAGGAAAGTTTTTTCAAGCTATTGATTGTACATAAAGATTTGAGTTATCAACTAATGCAAATATTTCTCATCATAAACATGAATTAAACTATACTTGACTGCATTTTTTTCTTGTAAATGTAAAATGTTTCCATGTTCCTGAACACATACACTGAAAAACCATTAAAGGTATATCAACTTGGTAATGGATTGTGTCTCGGACTTTGGAAAGCCCATACAATGAAGCAAACGTTCTACAATCGTGCTACGAATTGTTTGATTGCATATCTTTTTGGTAATATAAGCTGCAGTTTGTGTTCTTCGCAAATATATGATATGACTAAATTGTCTCAGTCTACAGACTTTCGTAGCTAATTTGTTTTTAAAGCCTATCTCAATTTTTTTTTTCCCTTTGCTACTCATATATTTTCAGTAGGCTCTTAACGCTGTGGAATGTTATATTCCTGATATAAACACCATTTTAACATCTCCTCTCCCCCCCCCCCCCTTCTCCATACTCTTTAAGGCCGGTCAATGAATTTCACCTCTCTATACGCAGATTCTGGGTGGTTTTTCGTAAAAGTCAGTCTGGAAGGCACATCAATATGTTTTCAGACTACTACTTATTTGCTGTCGAAATGCTGACTTGTGATTTGGGCATATTCTGTGTTCTGTGACTTAGTTTCCAAAATTATACATTGTTTAACTTGAAATGTATAAAATGTAATATTATATGAAATATGTTAATCAGTCGTGCTTGTGACTGGAGCGCAGAATAATGCTTCTCAGGAAATCTCTCAAATTAGAGATTTTTAGTAGATTATTAATCTTAGAGTATTTGCACTTGTATATTTTTTTATGTTGGCAAAAACTACAAATGGTGCCAAAATATTGCAACAATTTAATCAAATATGGAAGAAAAACCAGAAAACTTCCAGCAAACAGCCCTACAATTGAATGTGTGTTTGTTATAATTGCTTTAATATCTACTCATTTCTAAAGCACCAGGATATCCATAACAATTGATGTTGCCAGGAATCTATATGATTAAATAAAAAAGTTTTTATGGGTTATATAACTTTTTAAATATCTTCTATTTAAAATATGAAAGTTTTTTGTGTTTACATATTCATTGGTAATTTATTAAATAACATCAAATTCAAAGCAATCTGCTTTACAACATTGTTATATCTGGAATATCATTTAGACCAACCTATCGGTCATAATTTCACACTCAATGTAGTATAATGTCATTTAAGAAACCCCTATACATTTTTTTATGAAAAGGATTTAAAACAATAACTCTTCTCCTGCTTTAGTAAACAAATGTTGCTGCTTTCATTTGTTGGAATTAATTGCCTTGGAACAGAATTCCTTAGGTTGCAATTTCTGAAGTTTACCTCTGTACCCTTCATATGTTTTAAACCATCCCTTATTACTGATAGTATAATTAGTGGTATACAATAAAATTATATTATGAACAATTACAAATCTGGGTATATAATATTTATGTTCTTATATTACATTAACTTTTTCTATTTTGTGTATTTTAACTATAGAGAGTGCCAAAGGACTGCTGGAGTCTCTACAACTGATCTAGTCGGCAGGTAAACTTGAATTCTTCTTTTCCTTATTATAATAGTAAAATTCATAAAATTAATTCGAACTGGCTAAGTAAAGCCATAAAAGTTAACAAATAAATTGTTTGTTAAATGAAAATTCATAAATTTTTATTTTTTTTTAAATTTTATATCAAATTATTAATATAGCTTTAACTTTATTTTAGCTATATTAGAGTTCTAATAAAACACTTGCCAAATTTTTTATCCTATGCTAAAAATTTAAGTTTACTTGATTTTTTAAAATCTCAGTTGGCCTTATTATGGTAAATAAAGTAATGTGATACACTTGAAACTAATTATTAATCAAATCAATTCACATGTTTCAAAATACATTTAAACTACCCAAGTTATGTGAACACCGTTATGTGTTATAAAACACCAAGGAACAAATTGTTTATATTTCTTTTCAATGAACATTCTTTACAACAACAAAAAATATTAATACAATTTTCTCATCCATTACACACTAAGGTACATTTAAAAAGCATTTATATATATTAAACAACATAATAACCTCCTTGTGTTAGTAAATAATTAAAAAATGTAGCTTATAATATTAAATAGTATTGATTAATGTTGTACTATTAACATATATTTTTATCATTATAAGGAAAATTGATTGTTGTTGGATACTAACAATCTGTTGGAGCAGTTTGTATTACAATACTCTTTTAACAGTGTTGGAAGTTTTCTTATTTAGTTGGTCGAAATGTTCTGGTCTATATGTATTTAGTGATCTAGTATTTCTGTTGTAGGATGCTCTTGCTAACAAAACAGCATCATAATCGAGGAGAAAAAGAATATGGTATTGATAAGGAGCATGCTGGAAATATTAGTAGGGTATGTTTAAAGAGTTGCTTTTTTTTTTTTTTTTTCTAAAACATAAACTGATTTTAATAGGTGTTTACAGTTGCTACTCTGGAGCCAACATGAGCAAGGGTTATTAAGAAACAGTGGTCCAAGTTATTTATATAACTTGAATTCTTCATAACTGAAACTAATTTTTTTCAAATTTCAATGCGCAATTTCAAATTGTTTAGTTTGCTATCATCTGCTGCAAAGATCAAGTGACATCCTAATTATTGGAAATGAAAACAAGTATCTTCATCCAAGTTCATGGTGGCATTGCAAGTCATCTTTGTAGATTATTAAAACAAATATAAGATTTTACCATGAATGATGAAAGTTTTTTTTGTGAGTCTAATAAATTTTTACCTTAACTGTGATGTTGCAGAAATTTGAAGATGTTGGAAGCAGATTTTTACCTTGTATTTGGAAGATGCTAAAGGGGCCAAAAAAACAGGTAAAGCGAAAGTTATCACTGTGATAGTTTCAACTAATGAAGAAGTGATAGAAGTAGGCAATTTACAATGTCTTCTTAATTTTCACAACACTGTGAAAGATGAAAAGTTGAAAATTTAAAAGTTCACAAATGTTCTGTTTGACATCAGGACATTTTTTAAAAAAAATAAACTGTCAATGTTTTAAATGTTCTTGACTATAACTAAACTTGAAGGAAAAAAATGTCAATAAAATGTTCTTGACTGATGAAAATTAAAGGAAAAATGTCAATAAAATGTTCTTGACGATCACTTAAACTTGAAGAGGGAAAAAAAATCACAATCAACAGTTTGTTGATTTAAAAGTCACTAAAAAAAAAACACAAAAAGTTTTTTATGTTCCTTCCCAACTCTTCATAAAATCAACAGCAGTTGAAGTAAAGTTCGGGCCGTCATGAATCCCTGTCTTCTTAACATCATACCTGTCGTTTGGCCTTACCTTCGTGACTTCATAAGGACCAAAAAATCTGGGTCTTAATTTCAGGCCTGCTCCAAATTGTGTTCGCTTTATTGCCACGTTATCACCTACGTTGTATATTTTAGCTTCTTTTCGGTGTTTATTATAATGTTGTTTACTATTTTCTTGAAGTTTTAAAATATTGGATTTAGCATATTCTCTTATTTGCGATTTGTTTTGAATTAATGTTTGTATGTGTTCCTGTTCAAGTGTTTCTTTAATGTGAAGATCATCTTTATTTTTCATTTTTATTCCCGTTAATAATTCGAATGGTGTGTATTTTGTCGATAGAGAAATAGTACTGTTGATGATTCGTTGAACTGAGGATACATGTTTATACCATTTAGTTGGATCTTCAATAGAAAGCTTCGTTAAGACGGGGATTAATGTCGCGTAAAATTTTTCTGCTTGACCATTTCCACGGGAAACACCTGTTGTAATGGTGATATGCTCGACATTTTCGTCTTGGCAATATTTTTGAAATTCTTTCGATGTGAATGCTGAAGCTTTATCAGAAATTATACGTCTTGGATTTCCAAATGTTGTTTGCTGGTGTTTTAATTTTTCAAGAGCGTCATTTGTTGAAGTCGATTTGACGGGGTAAATCCAAATAAATTTTGTGAATGCATCTACGACAGTAAAAATGTGTTTATAATTCTTATTAGTTGATGTAAGAGGACCCAAGAAATCAATATGAAACGTGTCAAGTGGCGCATCTCCTTTTGGAATGGGATGTAAAAAACCTTCTTGTTTGCCAGATTTTCGAGATGATAGTATGCATTGTACACAATTTGAAATTACGTTTTCTACTACTTTTCGTATGTTAGGAAAATAAAATTGTTGTTTAACGAGAGTTTCTGTTTTGTTTATGCCGAAATGACCTTTAGAATGTTCAAGTTGCACTATTTGATTTTGCATATCGAATGGTATTATCAACAGTTCTTGGTCATCGACCAATTTATAAAGAAAGTTATTTTTTAATACGTAATCTGTTGTCGCTGACTGTTCAAGTAATTGTTTGATACTCGATGTGAATTCGTCTTTTGCTTGTGCTTCTCTGATTTTCTGTGTCATTGCGTTGTGCTGCAAAACCATGACAGGATAACGGCTGAGGGCATCTACATGACGCATTTGTGTACCTGGCCTGTGGAGTATTTCATAGTTAAATTCTTCTAAGAAAAGAGCATATCTTGCTATTTTAGGTGGCAAGTCTCGTTTTGACATTGTCTGTTGAAAAGCTTGGCAATCTGTATAGATTTGAAATTTAATTCCTATTAAGTAATGTCTGAATTTTTTCAGAGCTTCAACAATAGCTAATACCTCTAACTCGTAACTAGAATATTTTTCTTCTTGGGGAGATGTTTTTCGACTCATAAAATGTATTGGATGCATGTTATTATCTGAATCGCTTTGAAAAAGTATAGCTCCCAACCCTTTAGAACTAGCGTCACAATGTACTTGTAAAGGGAATCCCTGTTTATAAAGGTGTAATACAGGTTCTGATGATAGGGCTTGTTTTAAGGTAAGGAAAGCTTGTTTTTGATCCTGACCAAAATGAAATGGAACTTTATCTCTTAACAGGTCACTCAAGGGTCTAGCGATTAGTGCATAATCCTTGATGAATTTACGAAAATAGCCACTTAAACCTAAAAATGATTGAATGTGTTTTTGTGTTTTAGGTTCTGGAAAATTTATAACAGCGCTTGTTTTAGCTGTAGAGGGACGAATCGTACCCTTCTCCAAGATATGACCAAGAAAATTAATCTTCCGTTTTAGGAAATTACACTTTTTAAAATTTAACTGAAGTCCATAACTCGATGCTACCTCAAAAACTCTTTTAAGTTTAGAAATACCTTCTGCTTCAGTTAATGAGGGAATTAAAATATCATCCAGGAAAATAACAACAATTCCTTCGTTTAACAGTTCTCTAAACACTATTTGTATAAATTTTTGGAAGACAGAGGGTCCGTTGCAGGTTCCGAACGGAACCGAATTAAAGACATACTGGTTATTATGTGTAACAAAACTGGTATATTTACGACTATCAGCATGCACTTTGATGTGAAAATATGCATTTTTCATATCTACGTTCGAGAAAAACATAGCTCCTTGTAATTTATTAAAAATATCTTCGATGAGCGGCAGTGGAAACCTTTCTTTAATTGTTTTTTTATTTAACTGGCGATAATCGACACAGATCCTGGTGCTGCCATCTGGTTTCTTAACAAGAACTAACGGTGCTGAATAATCGGATGTCTCTTCCGAAATAATACCATCTTGTAACCATTGATTTATTTGCTTCTCAACTTCGATTTTTTCAGAATCGGCCATTCGTCGTGGACGATGAGAAATTGTTAGGTCGTCGGAAAGAATTATCTTCATTTGTAAATTAGTATCCTTAATTTTATTTGGCTTATAAGAATTAATAATATCTTCGACTTCCTTACGATAAGAAATATTTGTTATGTGCGAAAGATCAATTTCAGAATAAATCGCATCACCAATTGTAAATATATAAAAATCAGAAATTTTTTCCAACTCATCATTCATTTTTTCTTTATGAGCGCTTTTTATTTCGAAAGGATCATATTCCGATTCAGTAGTTTTTTTATTTTCTGTATTAGTCATAGACAAAACAGATTTCTTGTAGAAGCAATCCATTGGCACCGGCATTTCGTCTTTTGCAGGAATTTCACAGGAACTCGAAGTGGGGTCACAGAGGTCAACTGCTTGAGATTGGAAAAGAGTATTTCCCTGCAAAGATGGAATGTTAGTTGCATACATGGGTGGGTGTCTATTTTTAGAATCGCTATAGTTTCCTTCTTCTGAAGATGTGGAATGTAGATTTTTTGCGTTTGTAATTTTATTTTCTGTTGTTACGTAATCAGATTTTTTTGGCATGTGTGGAAGTTTATCTTCGTAAAAAGTTTGATTTGGATTTTTCTTCTTTTTCTCTTCGATATTTTGAAACAACTTGGTTCCGGTTATTGGAAGGGGGTTTGTAGATTGTCCTTGACATGAATAAAGATTCTGATATATCTGAGGGGGGATTATTAAATCTTTACTTATATTTTCGCAGACGGCTGCTGTAACGATTATAGAATTTTGTGGGTGTTTTGGAAGAGATAATTTTATTTTAGCAAGTTTTGCTTCTTGTTCCATGAAAGCACCCTCTAAAATAATGTTACCGTCATACTTCGTATTTTCCGGTACGCATGAAGATTTGACACACACGATAACACTTCCTGAATCAATCAAAGCACTTACTTCAGTGTCATGAACAAGAATATTTTCGTATTGTAATTTATTTAAAAATCTTTCGGGAATAGTTTGTTTTTGCGTTTCGACTTTACAAACGGGATTTTCGTTTGAGTTGAATTGCCTTTGAAAATTATTATTTCCGCCTCTAGAATTGAATCTCTGATTGTGGTGACCTCTGAAATTGTTATTCGGTCTTCGAAAATTTTCGCTTTGTGTTTGATTATTGTTCCGATATCCATTTTTGTTTTTATTTTCGAATGGACGGGGATTTATTTCACTTAGTGGTTTGTGCTTGGAGGCAAAATAAATATCGCATTCTTTTGAAAGTTCTGCTGGTTTGAACCAGTTTTCTCCTTGGCGAATTGAAATATGTGATTGGGTGTCTCTATCTAGGGAACTAAATAATTTATCGGAAATCATTAACTCGCACACTGATTCGAAGTCTTTGACATTTCTTAATCTACAATAATATTCAAACGCTGTAGTTAATCTAGATGAAAATTGGACGTGTGATTCATTTGGTAATCTTTGAGCACGACGGAAATTTAAAAGACAGTCTGTTGCCGTTGGTTGAAATTCTCGCAAAATAATGTTCTTAACTTTTTCATAATCTTGTAGTTCGTTTTCTGGTATGTAAAGTAAAATGCGATTTGCACGCTCTCCTAAAATATTAATAAGAATTTACGATTTAAATTCCTGAGGTACATTTTTTGTTGTATAGGCACGTTCCAATGATTGAAAAAAAAAGATTAAAATTTTCTGGTTTAGTCGGAACCGGCATACTAAGAGTTTTAATGCTTCTTATCAGATTTTCAATGTTCGGGGGTGATGTTTCGAATGTTGTGTTCGTGTTTCTAAGTTCGGTTTGGTTTGTTTCTGAAGTATTTCTGATCGCTGCGAGTTCAAGTTGCTTTTCAATTTGTGCTAATTTAGTTTTTTCGATTTCCAATTTGTTTTCTTCGATTGTTTTTGATTGCAGGAGCTTAAGTTTTTCGAGTTCTATTTTGTTTTCTTTGATTAATTTTGCCTTTCTTTCCTCGACAGTTGAATAAATGAGATCCTTAATGAAATCAGGTTCGCTTTTGAACAAATCATTTTTCTCAATTAGTTCTTTTAACTTAATTATTGTGGCACCTTCCGGTACTATTGCGCCTAGTTCCTGGGCGACCTGTATGAGATCCTCTTTTTTCGAATGCTTATACATTTTAAATAATAAATTTTAGATCCTACCTCCACTGTTGAGGGTTTACCGTCGATGACTGTAGATGTGAAGTTGCATTTGCTGGGGCCCACAGTACCTCGCTTTTAGGCTATCCATTTGCTGAAACTTGATCACTAGAAGTAGTAGCACCACACTTTTCGATGCACACGATGCTTTACACTTTTTAGAGCACAATCGATGCACAAATGTGATGAAACACTTGTGATGTTGGTTTTGCTGCGTTGCTTGTTGGGAAGTGGACGTTGTGTTGGTCACCGTTAAATCTCCCAGTGTGTGACAGAAAAGGCTGGAACGGGTTTTCAGTCAAAGAGGATGAAGAGGGAACAAACTCCGGTATTTCAGAAGAGTTGAAGATCGAAGGAGACGAGAAAACTCCGGATGGCTTTCCTGTGAGGTGAAACGCTTCGCTCTTCGGCTTTCGGGGCGCTGCAGGGATGATTTTCTGGAGCGGTGTGGTTCCGCGGGTTTTGGAAAGGCAACGTTGTGGAAGGTCGTTTTTTCGTTTTCTGCTCTTTTTGGCGGCGTTGTTGCTTGTAGATTCACGAGGCGTTGCGTTGGCCTTTCGATGATTTTGTTGCTCCTTTGTTGAAGATTGCTGCACTTTGGAAGGGTTGCTCCTATATCGATGATTCTTACGCTTTTTGGAGGGGTTGCTCCGATAGTGTTGACTGCTACGCTTTTGTGGAGGGGTTGCTCCGATAGTGTTGACTGCTACGCTTTTTTGGAGGGGTTGCTCCGATGACTGCTACGCTGTTGGAGGGGTTGCTCCGACATCAAATACTGCTACGCTTTTTTGGAGGAATTACTTCTCTTTGAAGGATTGCTGCTTTTCTTCCAGTATTTTTGTTTTAGTAGCCGTTACTTCTCGTTGCGAAACGAACAGAGTTCAGGACCGGTTGAGCCCCCATGTTTTAGCTAGGGGTGTCTAGGGGGATGAATTGGTAAATAAGTAGGAGGCAGTTGGCTTTTCATATCGTTCTTTTAATGAACGCAAAAGGAGTACAAGGGCTGTTAAGCCTTGATTAAAGATTTGCTTGCATCCGAAGAGGCCCTCGCAGCATCTAGCGTCCGAATCCGAATGTAATGCTCCGCATCTGCGCTGCTCTTATAAAGCACGGTGGCGCCACTGTCGCTACGGGTGGCGCTGCTGCTTACTGATTTAGTATTATACGACATTATGTAGAATTTTAAGGATATATACAAGTAAATAAAGAGTGTTGCATTTCTTAGAAAATATATCTGTGTCAAAAAAAGGGAGCATCTTTGTGTAAAAGCAATTTTAGCTATTTCTTACGAAGTATCATTTTTTTTTTAATAAAATGCCACCATTTAAGTTTGAAATATTTGAAAGTGTGTGGTATAAAGTTTATTTAGAATTTGTGAATTATGTGTTTGTGGATTGTATGTAAAATCTAATGGTTTCTGTGTAATAGGAAGATCTATAAATCATTTTTAAAACAGTCAGTACTAATACGGCATAAAATGTGGATCAAAACTGGATCTCTCGGAATATCAATTGATTTTTTTTATCTGAGAAGTGATGCCCTTGAATAACAGATTACAAATACAACCAAAGCTATGTGACGTACGAACAGAAATGGAAGTTCAGATTAATAAATATGTAAATCATATTGGAAAAAAGACAAAATATTAACATTGTATTATACCTGTAGAAGAAACTTTTTAAGAGTAAAATAATGATCAACTACACACACACACAGAAAAATAGGATTTGACTGACGTTTGGTAAAGAATATGCTCCTTAACATTATACTGACAATATGAACTTTCTATAAGCGTGTTTATGTATTACAAGGTATAAAATTCATAAGTCACTCTAAAAATTTCAAGTATTATGATTCGAAAGTTCATAACTATATGAATAATTATGCTTTATAATGAGTGAAATTTACATTTTTACAATACCTTCATATCAAGTGTTGTATTATTTAAAAGATTTCTTTTAGAATTAGTACTTGTTAAAATTAATTCCACCCCTCACCTATTTAAAAAAAAAAAATGAACAAACACTTAAAAAAAATTGTCTGAGTTTAAGAGGTAAATATACCTTGAAATTATAAAATAACTTTTGCTCTGGCGCACTTAGTAATTTTATGCTTAATAATTATAAAATAATATTTAGTGGTTAAGGTAATTGAAACATAAAAAATAATGTGGTTACTTTTCTGAGAGATAAAATAGTTGTAATCGATATCAGTAATTAAAATGAAATGATTTCTATTTAAGCTTATTTTCTTTATTTTTAAGTATTAATGTGACCTGTCCATTGTTTAAATTTAATTTGGTAAAAAGTTTCTAAGTAAATAATTACAACGTGATATTATATTTAATACTTAATTTGAAAAGATGAGGTTTTTATAAATTATTTTTGTCTTTTTTAGGATTCATCCACACACAGCCCTTGGACAGGAATTTCACAATTTCTTCCTACTACTCAGAAAATCATTCAATTTTCTGAAGGCAAGGAACCAAAAGTAATTAGTGTGTTTGTTTTTTTTTGTTTTTTTTTTTCTTTCTTTAATGTTAAATGTTTATTTATGCATAAAATTGTCCTCTTAAATTTCAAACTTATAAAGGAAAATTTTCAAATTTATTACAGGTTTTCTTTAAAAATATAATTAAATTTGAATGTTATGTAAATATTAGTCGTATGATGTTGATTTTTTAGATATATTATACTATTCAAAAGCTTTATAAAAACATGAATTTTTTTGCAGAAATTGTAGTTTTTAATCATTATTATTTTTTATGGTTTAAAAAACTACTTTCAGAATATTTTTAATTTTTATGTTTAAAACGTCATTTTTCAAATAGTATATTTAAATGTTTTTGTTTTTTTTTGTTTTTTTTTTCTTTAAATGTAGCCTGTCTAATATTTCTACTACTTTTTGCATTGTAGCCAGGAGACCGTATTGTTTATGTTGCTGGTGCCTTTGATCTATTTCGTATCCTTTAACCTCTGAAAAAATTACATTTTATTTTAATTGGCTTCAATTTAAGTTAGATATTTATTTTTTATGTAAAACATCAAAGTCATAATTATATTTATGGGCAAGTATAAGTTTTTGTCCAAGTAAAATTGTTAGTTTCAACTATGTTATCTTATATCAAATTATATATCTAGATATGACTAATATGTCATGCAAAAATTTTAATTTATTTAAAAGAAAATTTTATATAAAATCATAAGGATTATATCTCTGTTTGCTGCTTCGTAATTATTTACGTTTGACATCAAAAGTAAAATTATGTACCACTTATTTAAAATCGAATTACATTTTTCTTAAATCGGATCAATATTTAAATTACTTAATACACTTACAATAATTTATAATCGTTTTTCTATTCATATTAATTAGTTGAATGATATTTTACATTTAAGTAAAGAAATATTACTTTAACTTGTGTTGCACAGATGTTGGCCATGTTGACTTTTTAGAAAAGGCTAAAGCAGAAGGAGATTATGTCATTGTTGGTTTACATACTGATCCAGTGAGTATTATTTACTTTTTATATTTCAATCAGTGATAGTGTACCTTTTTATACCTCACTTATAACAATATGTTTGGCATAAATTTCAGAAGGAATTCACTCTGATGTGTCAGAAGAACTAGTACTGTTAAAACTTCATTGCTTATCAGTTGTAGGTACTCAAAAATGCCCATATTGTTGACAGAATGTTCTACAATCCTCACATTGAAATTTGTGGAGGGCGTAGCTTTGAATTTTGATGTCCAGTGTTGCATCCTTATGGAATAAAATTATTTTTTTCCTATGCTTGTCACATACTATCACAGTAATTTTCTGTTCACAAGAATACTAATAGTGCATCCTTTCAATAATAGCATCAACAATCCATATTCTTCCTACTCCATAATGCTATCTCGACCGTGTTGAAAATTACCTACATTTTTATACCTGGCAATTGTAATTAAGGAAATAGCTCATAAAGCTTTCATAGATGTTGACCGCTTTGTATATGCACTGGTTGAGGAAAACAGTGATATGTATGATAAGTTATATTTATTTACAAATAAACTCATCTATATCATTTTTTCTAGCATTTTAGTATGTACTAATGTAAACTCCTATTTGTATCAGAATCCAAAGTTGTATATATTACGCTGTTATTTAAGGAAAAAGGGGCCCAACAGCTATTAAAATTCTATTACAATAGAGTAACTTTTTCATCAGCTGGACAATTTATTCTTAAGAATTTTGATGTAAGATTTGTTATTTAATTTATTTAGCTATACATTTTTAATTAATCATGCAGTAAATTTTTAAATTATCACATATTAAATTTTTAAACAGAAAAATTAAATTTCAGTTTTAAGATTTGCATAATTCTCTTTGCTAAAGAGTTTATTAATTTTTAGGTTGTCAATCGATATAAAGGAAGTAACTACCCTATCATGAACCTGCATGAAAGAGTTTTAAGTGTTCTTGCATGCAAAGTAAGTGTTTTAGTGTAAATATATTTCCCTTTTTTGTGTTTAAAAAAGTTACTCTGCAATTTTTAAGTAATTTATTTTTAAGGATCAGTGGTTTCTTTGTCATTTCCACAATACTACAATGCATTTTATCAATATGCAGTAAAATGTTATTGTATAGTATAATTTATGATCGGCCTCTGACTTCAAAATAACACATGGACAGAATTTCACGAAACAGTCTTACCATCCCTATATCTGAAAGATACTTCTTACAAAATATCTGTGGTGTATTGTTAGTCGGCATATTTACATAAATGGTAATTTAAATTTTTATCTGTGTTCTGTTATTATTTTATGCAATAAACTTGAAAGCTTATAATAAGCTTTCCGATTAGTTTACTACGCGAAACTAAATTTTTAGCCAAAAAATTTTAGATAACAATTGTGGTTATTATTTAGTATTGTAGCAATTGTATTTTTCCATCTTCACTGTATAGTAGAAATTCTGCTTTACTATAGACTGGTTTTGTAATACCATCAAGAGGATTTTCTACCATACTAATCATCTTTATGTATTAGTATTTGAAATGTTGTTGCTAAAGATTAAGCAATCAATTGTTTAATTTAGCCATCGTGAACTTTTGTAGCAAAGCATAAGTATTCAGCTAGTATCATCTTATTCTTTATAAGATGTCTATCCTAGTAAAATCATTAAAGACAAACAACCACAATTAAATTCTATTGTATTTTTGATCTCTGGACAGTTTTAGTTTTCTGTATTCAGTAATTTAATTTTTTTTTTTTTTTGTAATCTAAAGATTTTTTTTAAGATATTGACTTTCCAAACTCTGACTTAAAAATATGCATTACTTTTGTGGTTTTAGTACGTAAATGAAGTAGTTATTGGAGCGCCGTATGCTGTAACAGCAGATCTTATGGACCATTTTAAGGTATTGTAATGGTTTCCTTAATACTTGCTGTTTTATTTTGGTTAACATGCACATTGTTTTGAAAGTTATATGTATGTTTTTTGCTAATATAATTTTTATGTAGGTAAACATTGTCTGTCATGGACAAACTTTTATAATGACTGATGTAAATGGAGCTGACCCATATGAAGTAAGATAATTTTATGTATATTTTAAACACTAGTTATAGTATTCATTTATCTTCAATACTTCCGTTTCATGTGTGTATACTTGGGATTTATATTAACTGAAATTATTTCATCTAAATGTAAAATAAGGCTGTGATAGGAGATTACAAAATAGAATAAAATTACACTAATATATTTTTCCATACCAATTCAAAATTTATTTCACTTTTTAAATATATTACATAAATAAAACTTACAAGAAAAGTGCATTTATTTTTATGGCTTATAATATTTTCAGATTAAAATCCGTTTATTTCATAGTTGCAGCTTGTGTAATGTTCAATTCAAAATTATTTATTCTAAAATAAAACAGCAATATTTATCATTTAAATGGCTTAAAATAATTGGGAAATCGAACTTCTAAATATAACTTTTTTAAAAGATCTTTTGTAATTAGTTTCATAAACTTGATTTTAAGTTCGTAGAACATTATTTATAAATTAAAGGCTTAGTTTGCGTAATTTATTTCTTTTCACCAAAAATAAGAGACACAATCTTTTATTTCGGATGCTATTCCAATTTTGAGGTTATGATTGTGATAATACACTTAACACTCTTAAATATTTTAAATTTTTTCTTTTGTATTTGTTTAGTAAATAATTTTGATTTTCTTTAATAACCTAATGTAGGAACCTAAGAAACAAGGTAAATTTAAGCAACTAAACAGTGGAAATACAATGACAACCCAAAAGATAGTTGAAAGAATAATACTTCAAAGGCAAGTTGTGTTGGTATATCCATTTATAAAATAATGATTATGAAAAAGTAACATAATTTTTTTTTTTTTTTTTTTTTTTTTTGCTATTTGTTATTGTAATTACTAATTGAAAATATTCTTTGAAAATATTAACTTCATGCATGCCCCTGCATTGCTGGGAATACTGTGATGCATATAAATCTTTGTATTTCAAAAACAAACTGTGCTTAAAATATCTGTTTCTTAAAATCAAAAATTGATCCTATAAAATTTACTAAATATTATGTTATAAATCGATTTAAATAAAGCACATAGAAAAATAAGTAGAGTTAGAAGTTAAAGAAAGCCTAACACCTATAAGTAATAGAAACAAAATTTATGGTGTAAAATGCACTCATGTCCAAAAGTTTAAAATAATTGCTGTTTTTTTTTTTTTTTTTTTTTTTTTTTGCATTTTAAGATATATACATCAGAATTAAATGAAATTTGATTTACATGTAAAAATTTGATGCAGAAGAAACTACAATATAATAATAAAAATTTCTATCCAAATAATATTGTTACCAAAAATAAATTGCAAGAAAATGGTTTTCAATTTCATTGAAAAAAATATAAACAATAGAAATCTGAAAATTAGTAGGGTGTATGGCAACCTTTGCCATCCAAGAATATTGCTCAATGCCCTTTCATGCTTTCAATACGGCTTTTAATTAGTTCTGTTCTCGGAGAGATTTCCAACCTGTACAAAAGCGTTTTTTAATTCTGGCATTGAGCTTGGTGAGGAACAGAAGGCAACAATACTTCTCCCAAACAAGTCTTACACATGTTCTATTGGATGGAGATCCGTAGATTTGGTAGGCCACTGCATACGTAAATGTCTTCTCTATCAAAGAAGTCATCAACCAGGTCTGCACAATGAGGAGTTGCTTTATCCATTAAAATAAAATTAGAAACATGGTCTGTGTGACTGTTCAACATAATCCCAACCCATATCATAACTGGCCTGTGAAAGTATGATTTTCCAAGACGTTGTATTGTAAAAAGTTGACACAATGAGAATCATTTTTTAAACTGAATCTGGACTTTTCACAGAACATGACATTTCTTCATTATTGATGACTCCATTGCTTATGTTCTAAGCTCCACTGGAAGCGTACACATTTATGAACAGATGTCAGGAGAAGGCCAACTAATAATCAACACTGGCACAAGGATCAACTTAGCCAAACCTCCTGTTAACAGTTAGCCTCAAAACTCTAACTTCTGTGGCAGTTTTAAAGGTTAAACTTAATTGACTGGCAGATATCTTTCTCTGATGTCATAGAGTAATTGTCAAATGGTCATGCTGAGCAGTTGTTACCTTCAGCCAACCTGGTACTGACCATCTTGCAGTTGTTACCTTCAGCCAACCTGGTACTGACCATCTTGCAGTTGTTTGGAAGCTCTTCCAAAGTTGAAATGCCACATTAAAACACATTCAGTGCTTGGGACAATCGACCAGATTCCAACATGCTGATTATTCATATTTCATAAATATCTCCAAGTTACATTTTTTAAGCATCTTTCATCATTGTTTACGCTAGATAGAATTTCATATAGCACCCGTGTTCCACTGACATTGTTTTATACTCACTCTGACGTTATGTACGTATCAATTAAAATGATTGACGTATACACTGCGATGCCAAAGTTTAGACAATGAACATGCTCCCACAGATTTCAAAATAAATTTAACCAACTTTTGTATTACTGCTTCAGTGTACTATGCAATGCGTACTTTACAATATTTATAACTATAAAAGTTAACTGTGCATTTTTCAAGTTATTAATTGGTAACAACACAAATAACAGTCATAAAAGCAAAAAAAAATGGGTGGATGCCCAAAAGTTGGTGTCCAGTGCACCCCTCCTCCCTCCTCCAATGAGAAGTTTTATAATTTCGTAACTTACAATAGAAATATTAACTAGAAAAGAAATAATTTATACTTCCTAACACTAACATTAAACAAGGGTTCAAAAATTATTGTTACTTTAATGAATATTAGGCTACTTAGTTTTTTTTACTTGAAAATACGAGGTAAAGTGAAGTAATAATTCAACCTTATGTGCATAACTGTCTATTTAGATTTAAATAATGTTTATAAATGAGTATACTTTCATGCAATTAAATTTATAGAAAATTCTAAAAAAAAATATGTTTTTTTTTTTTTTTAAATAGCTTGTCTTTACATGAAACAAGAATAGAAATTTAACTTAAAAGAAAGTTCCTCCAAAATTATAAGTTGACCAAGTGTAACAATATTTGTTAATAATCATGTATTATACTACTTTATATAATAGTATGATATGTATTGTTATGAATTTTTCCACTGAGGCAATGATGGCACAGTTTTCACGGTTTAAAAGTATTTATTCTCTCTTCAGAAAACTCACAAAATTTATTCACAGGCAACAGTTTAATTACTCTCAAGCTTCAACACAAGCTTCAACAAAAATAACTTTGAATTCAGCGATTATACAAGCTCACTCCAATAGGTAAACAAAGCGATCAGCTTTCAACGAAGTCCAAAGTCAATCTGAAAACTTTCCCGTTCTCCAGTCTTTTATATACAAGCGCGTGAGACATTCGCGAAATTTCCAGCCAATTCATCGGAAAAGAAATATCTCGAAACTTCTCGATTGCTTTAGGTGTTGCCACCTTTTTCTAAATTGTATAATCGCTGTTAATAAATAAAATAAGATAAAAATAAATTACAATAGAATTTTAAAATAATACGTCACTATTTACACTATATACAGACAATTTGTGCAACATATTTCCCCCTTCTTAAAGACTGCACGTCCCGGGCAGTGAAGTCCTTAAGAGAAAAGGCAATTCAATCACTTCTACTATAATATGGGGCTAGTCTATTTTTATGTACAACTCTAGGTTTACAGGAGGGTGTCCGTTGAATCCTTACCACGACGTCGTTGATCTTCTTAAGGACCACATACGGCCCTTCCCAGTTCGTCTGGAGCTTAGGGGAGAGTCCTTTCCGACGTTTAGGATTCCATAACCACACCTTGTCACCTTCCTGGAATGAACGTTCCGTGGCCTTGGCATCGTAGCGGACCTTCATGTGCTCCGTCATGATGTTGATTCTTTCTCTGGCGAACCGATGTACGGCTTCCAAACGTGCCTGGAGATCATCTAGATACTGGACAGGCGAGGAAGGGGTGTCCGGTGTGAGTGTAGGTGTGAAATCCAAAAGAGATGTCAACATTTAATTTCCCATGCACAGAAATTTTGTCACCAGTCACAGTTTGTAGTGAAACTGAAGGCGCCGTGTAAAGAGGTTGGCTGTCCAGGCGTCGTGCTACATCCGTCTGTAAGATGGTTACATTTGCCTCTGAGTCAACTATTAGACGACAGGGAGTTCCATTGATCTTGCCCTCCACGAATAAACCATGGTTTCCTCCTTGAAGGGATGAGATGTGATAGAGGCTGAGTGGGGCACCACCTGCTCTACACGGCGACCTCCGCCTCGCGAGATAGCCGCTCTTTAGTTTAACTGCTGAGGTTCGGATGAGGGTCTGTCCCCTCTCCTGTCCAATTCAGGGCAATCACGTCTGAAATGTCCTTCCCGGTTGCAGAGCCAACAAACCACTCTAGTTTTTCGATCCCTTGAGCCAGGAATATTTCTCATAATTCGCTCCATCTTGTTTTCCAGTTCTTGAAACTTCTTCGTGAAAAGTTCAGAGGAATCATCTGCAATGTTCCACGTACGAAACGCCGGTCTTTTCTAGAAGCTTGCTGTGCGGCTTCTACTCTCATGGCATAGACGATCAGGTCTTTGCTGTCTGACATCCTGGTAGCTTGCTGTATGTCGGGATCTTTGATGGCATCCACGAAATACTGAAGAGACAGGTTATCTCGTACGTCCGAGGGACAGTCTGGGAAAGCGAGGAGCGACAGTCTTTCTATATCCGATGCCAATTCTTGAAGAGTTTCATTGGCCTTCTGCTGTCTCACTTTCAATTGCAGTCTGTTGTAATCCTTTAGATGCTGCTCCCCAAACCTTAACTCCAACGCACTTGCCAGCGCCACGAATTCTCCCCGCTTCTCTTCAGGTAGTGTCTGTAAAATGTCAGCAGCTTCACCTCGAAGAGATGCTGCGAGATGGAATGCCTTCGAAGTATCGTCCCAACCATTCGCAGAAGCAATAATTTCAAACTGCGTTTGATAAACGCGCCAAGATGACCTCCCATCAAAAGTGGCTACTTTGATGTTGGAACGTGGCGCAATGAAGGGAGTGGAAACATTATCCCATTTAGGCGTTGCAACGGTCATTCATAGCTTCCCCCGTTCCAATTTTCCGTAGCCTTTCTTCAACAGCGTCATGAAACTTTTCCTGTTCCTCTTTCATGGTGGAAACCTTTTCTTCTATTTCATTCCTCACAGTCACAAGATCTCCTTTCATTGTAGAAACCTTTTCTCCCAAGCAGTCAACTTTCCCATTAACCGCCTCAAAACTCTCACCGATTTCTTTTCTTACTTCACTCAGAACATCTTCTTTTACCGATTGTAGAACACTTGTAGTAGTCTCTATTATCGTAGATTCCACCATTGTAGCTAGTTCGGATTGCATTTCTTCTTTAATCCTAATTATAGCTGCTGATGTGGATTCTCGGCAGGTGGCGATTGCAGCGGCGAGTTCGGCATTTGTCGTTTCTTGACGGGCTTGACCAGCGGCTATTGTAGCGGCGGTTAATTCTTGTCCGGCTTTTATTTCAGCAGCGGTAGCTTGTTGACTGGCTTTCATTTCGGCGGCGGTGGTTTCCTGTTGGGCCTTCATTCCAACAATCATTTCCATCAACTGCTTCATTTGGTCTTCCATCATTCCACTAGTTGTCGGCATTCAAAATTACAAGACCCCACTTCTGACACCACTGTTATGAATTTTTCCACTGAGGCAATGATGGCACAGTTTTCACGGTTTAAAAGTATTTATTCTCTCTTCAGAAAACTCACAAAATTTATTCACAGGCAACAGTTTAATTACTCTCAAGCTTCAACAAAAATAACTTCGAATTCAGCGATTATACAAGCTCACTCCAATAGGTAAACAAAGCGATCAGCTTTCAACGAAGTCCGAAGTCAATCTGAAAACTTTCCCGTTCTCCAGTCTTTTATATACAAGCGTGTGAGACATTCGCGAAATTTCCAGCCAATTCATCGGAAAAGAAATATCTCGAAACTTCTCGATTGCTTTAGGTGTTGCCACCTTTTTCTAAATTGTATAATCGCTGTTAATAAATAAAATAAGATAAAAATAAATTACAATAGAATTTTAAAATAATACGTCGCTATTTACACTATATACAGACAATTTGTGCAACAGTATATATACCATAAATAGTTTTTAAATCTGAAAAAAATAACTTTTTCTCAGTATTACTACATTTAAAGGTTAATGTTATTTTTCATTAGTAATTTTTAGGCGGATTGAATGTTTTTAAAAGTGGGAGGATGCGTGGGTATTTTCTTGAAAAGTGGGGGTGCGCATCACCCTGTGTCTACCCACACTTCTAGCACTGTTCAAAAGTTTAGACAAAAATGAACTGTAATTAAAATAAAATTGATTTAAAATGTAATTGTTTACACATTCTTGTTGATTAATTCATAGGTGCAAGTTTTCGTCGAAGAAACTAAATTTTGCATGGTTTGGGGCTCGATTTGGCACAATATATCCTTTATAGATCTCTTGAGTTCATTTATAAAAGATTATTGTCTAATATTGCTGTAAACTTTGTGACGCATGATGCCCCAAAGATTCTCTAACATGATATTATCTGGGCTATATTTTTCAGTCGAGAACTTATAAATTTTGAGAATTAAAACAGATCTTTGTTTTGTCTACCTTGTGAATCGAAGCAATATCTTGCTAAAATGTCCACAAAGGGCCGTCTTGAAGCTCAGCAAATGGCAACTGGTTATAATCCAATTTGTTAGTGTAATGCTAAGATGTTTGGTGACCACTGGTAAAGTGCAGAGACACTTGTCCATTGTAGCGAAAGGCTGTCCAAATCCTCATCGAACCATCATCTTGTCAGGGGCTTAAGAAATGCAAAGGTTCCTTCCATAGGTCATGCCAATACGATGCCCAGCCATCTACCCCAACCAGATTCCATTTTTTTCATCTCTAAATACCACTAATTACCATTTTGGTCCATATGACGTATGATTTCAAACCACAATATTCCTAGTGACATATTATGTGGCTTCAGAGCTGGTATCATGAGTGTAGTAAAATCAAAAGAATATGCAGCAAATATTTTCTGCTTATAATTTTCACAAATTGATTTTTTTCACTAGTCCACTGTTTCCAAATGTTGAAATGTTTGACCTCAAATTGTGTGTTATAACAGTTTTAGATTAAGTATTCTGAGTTGTTTGCATCTTTTCTTTAAATTCCTATTAAAGGCTGAATTGCACTACTTTTTTAAAAAGAAGTTAATGCATTTCTTAAACATAGCATAGATAATGACTTTTGTGTGTTAAAAAAAAAAAAACAGGTATTAAAAACATGCAGCTTTTAAAAGTTAATGGTTGACTTTTAAACTTTAAGCTTATAGAAATGATAAGGCCTCATTACCAAATATTTTGTCTTCTCTTATTTATGTATACATATAAATTGGTCAAAACTAAACAACCTACGTTTTTATAATTTACAAACAATATAAAAAATGGTTGTTTTTGATTCTGAGTAAGGAACATATAGTAACGAGTTTTACATAATCTAATTTTGGTACTTAGCAATTGTTTGTGTATGTAATTGATTTAATAATCAAGGACACCTTGAATTAACTGCCGTTATAAATTTATAGGTTGGAGTATGAAAAAAGAAATCGATTAAAAGAAGAAAAAGAAATTGCTATGTTAGAAGCTATGAAAAGACAGTGAGATTACCCAAATTTTTAGAAGCAAAATAATTACTTAAAAGTACTCAAAGATGTAGCCTGTTATCACTCTTTATGGCTTAATTTTGTTGATTAGATTACCAAATACTTTCAAGGTATTTTGTATACTCATCTTGCAAAATTAACCAGTTACTTTTAATATAGAAATATTTAAATACTTAATCCATTTGTCCTAAATCTACTTATCTAAGTAATTAATGAGAATTATTTTAATAAGATATAATAAATATATTTGAACTACTGATTAAATATATATTGTGGAATTAAATCAAAGCAAATTACAGTTTTATTTTGGAGTTAAAGAAGTTTAAGTTACAAAAATTACATATGTTCTTCCTTTAATTATCTTTTTTATGAATATTAGACAAGTTGAAAAAGAAATTTTTCCACTAAATATGTGTACGAATTGCACTCTTTGAAATCATTTGAAAAGTTTTAATTGGTACAAGAGTTTCATTATTGTCGATGTTGTAGTCTAAATTATAAGCGAAGAAAAATATATAAAGATTAGTCCTGTTGTACTCAATTTTATAGTTTATCATTTGTGTTAGTTTTATGTTTGTGTCAATGTCATTATTAGATGAATGTAAATACAAAGTACCTCAATTTTAATGGAATCCTATCCTAGTCATTACTTTTGAAATTATTTTATATTTATATATAAAATATTTAATATATTTTTAATTATATATTTACATTTTGAGTGTACTTAAATTTTAATACTTTCTGTGTAATAATTGTTTAATTACAATTGCTTCTATACTAGAAGTTTCTATACTTTGATCTGAATTCATTGCATTTTATTCTCAGTTTAGCTAATATGAAAATCATTTTCTTACTTCCTCATAAGACTTTTTTTAAATATATATATTTTCATTGTTAGTAACCTAAGTTTTTCAGTAATACAATTTCCCTTTAACAATATTAATGTATCGATAGTTTTTATCTTGAATTATCAAACATTTAATCCTTTCTTTAGTTTATTTAAAAATTTACTGATCATAAATACATTTTCTAAGTAATTATGTTTATGCCTTTATGTCATTTTATTTTTAATACTTTCTTGTTGCATGTTTCACCAATATTTATAGCACTGGGCATTTAATTGCATTTTACTAGTCAGATACTAAATATTGAGAAGCCCTTACATAAAATATGTTGCAATACGTTTTTAAAAGTTTTTTAAAGGAAATTTACATTTTATTACTTGTTGCGATGCAACTTTTTTAATACTCTTAGGACGATACATTTTGAACAAGCATAAAAAAAAATTTCAAAAAATATGGTAAATTTATGCAATTGTACAATTGTAGTTGGTTTTCTTTAATAGAACCATCCTGTGCATAAAATAACTTGTTTTAAAATTAATTTATTGAGTAAAATCGTGTTAATTTTAAGCTCAAGAAATCTTGTTATATTTTTTATGTATTTTAATATTAATCTCAAATGTTTTAGAGCAAAATTTATTTATAGAAAATACTTATTTTCTCAATCAAATAACTTGAACTTTTCTCATCGCTCCTCATGCTAGACTTAATAGATCTCTACATAAAAGTTAGTGTGATATTTTGACGTACTTTAAATCTAGATAATTGGTCTTACGGTAATTCTCAAACATGGGAAATTTATTGTCAAACATACTGGAAAAAGTTGGTTAATCATTTTTATATATAAAACTTTGTATACTTTTCTAATAACTCCATAACTTTTGGTTTCATGTTAACATAATAAAAGCTAAAACTATTTGTAATATGCTTTCATAGCAACCTGGAAGAACTTCATCTGTAATAAACTGGCAATAAAATCTGATTTCCTTTTGCAAATAATTTTAAAACATTATTCTGACATATCAAACTCCAAAAAATTCTAGAATTAAGTAATAAAAAATATTTTTGTAAGACAAATGAAACTTCCATTTTTGGGACAAACCCATTTTTAATTTAGTACTATTTTAAAACTTGTGCAAGTTAAGATTGTTGAGAAAGTAGAATACTTTTTTTTTTCTTTTCCAAGAGTTGCTTCATAAGAAATAAAATATCTCCTCTGAGCTTTTTCTAATAATTCTTTAGAGGTTTAGAATTTTAATTTTATTCGTTTTAAGTTTGGTAAAAAACATGAGTCAGGGAGAAGTAACATTTACTAAAATAAGTACAAATATGGGTGTTCTATAAAGCATGCCATGTGATAACTGTATCAAATAAAATTTATTGTTTCAGTGGTATAAAAAATAACTTCACACTTCACAGCCGTGGTTTTACTTGAAGTTATGTTAGATTAATTGCAAAATTAAATTAATATATAGAATACGAGTTCTGAAGTCAAACTTAGTTACATGTTTTTTAAGCTTATGATGTTATAATCATTTGTAAATACAAAATATGTATTAAGTATTTTTAAATAAATCCCACATTTGCTTACACATAAGATTGTTCTAAAAATATTAAAATTGTCATTCTCATTAAAAATAAAACAAATCTCCACCATACTATTTTATTACTATTTTTAAATAAATTAAAATTATTTGTACACACTTTACAATTTCTTATTTACAATTATTTTCTAAATTATTAGGTAATCACGATTTCTTTTCATGTTTATCATCAGAAGCATACTTTTTGCCTATTAGCATTAGGAACATCAGCACTGGCAAATGAACCAAGCTGAGGCGAAACAATTTTCGAGAACTTTGGGTGTCGCCCTTTTTGTAAAAGTTATATGCACAATAAATTAAATAGCAGTTCAGCGGGAAAGAATCAAATGCAAATGTCCAAGTGGTTAAGTCTAACAAAGGAGCTGCAGTACATAGGCCTAGTAGTGCAATACTATGACGAAGTGCCACACGCTTGCACAGGTCTGGGTCAATTACTGATGTCATGCGATATCCAGCCCTTGAATAGTCTGACCTAAGATTCCATGACAAAGCATTGAAATGAGGGAATTGCCATGAGTATAGAATTCCAGCCATCAATAATGCACCTAAAATAAAAATGTTTTAAATAAGGTGCCATATACCTTAACCATGGGGAAATACATTTGGTCATTAAAAATATAATTATTTAAACTAATTGACGTAAACATGTTTGGATTTTCATTCGTAAATTAATTGTAAACTTAAACAAAAATTTCAATTAAAGAAAGAACTTGGGAAGTTTAAAAAGATAAAGTAAAAAAAAAAAAAAAGTTGCACCTATAAAGATTTTAAGCAGTGAAAATAATTGCATCATACAGGTATTGTAATATATCATACAGTCATGTCAGTTTAAAAGTCAGAAACCCATTTCTTTTAAAATCTATATTTTAATTTTTTTATCTTGTATTAACACTAAAAAATTTGTTATTAACTTGATTTCATGGATTATGTGAACACATATCCAATAAGAATATTCTACATTAGATATTTTCTTTCTTGTGTTACCTTCACCATCTTTACTTTTTAACTAGCCAGAAAAAAAATTAAATAAAAAAAAGTATAATACTACTTTGGAGTATAGATAAATTTACTTGAAAGTACCCTGCAATTTATCCAAATATGTTAAAATTAAAACTGATAGCAAAAGTTTATTAACTTGTAAAATAATGGAAACATAATTTGTGCTTATGAATTCCATAACATTTTTCAACAAAAACTTGCAAAATGATGTCAATTTTGTTGCATCATTATGCATTATTTTATTTTATTGATGATGTAATAACCCATCCAAGTTGACACTAATATGCAATGAAAGTGATTGACAAGTAGGAATAATTCTACAATGGAGAAGTTGCGTATTTTTTAAAAATGGTAAAAGACAATAAATTTTAATAAAGAAAGCAAAGCTGATTCCGAATATGCAAGTTATATTACGGTTAAAAATTTAATTAAATATCGAAAGAAGAAAAAAAAAGTAAAAACAGTGGAATCGTGACGTAACCGCAAAACGTTTCATCATTAGCTGGTTAGCTTTGACGTCATAATCCGAAGATGGAAAATTTTCTCCTTCATTTTGTTTACCTACGACGACCTACGAATTTAATAGGAGCTGATATTCGTAAAGTAAAATCTGAAAGGTATGTACCCATTTTACAAACAGTTTTTCATTTGTCTTTAACTTAATTGAATATGACTTATTTTTATTGTAAGTTTTTATTTTCAATTCATTCCATCCAGTTAAACTGCAAAACATTGCAGTAGCCAATTTTTTTACAATATTTTCAGAGCTCAAAATTTTACATACTTTACAAACTATTCAAAACGAAACACTTATTTACCAAGAAACTGTATATTCGATTAAAATTCACGTTCAAGAATCTTCATTTTATTCTTGTACAAGTCATTCTTATACAAGTTAATTTGATTCTTGTACAAGAACCAAAGGACTTTTTCCTTGTTCATAAATGTTTTGGTGCTATTTCGAAAACTTTTAAGTCTGTTTTTCAACATCTCTTCACTCCTAAGAAAGTTATAAAAACACTAGTTTTCCATAGTACAGTTGAATCCAGTATTATTTTTAAAATCAAATTTTCAAATAGTAGAAGTTACATTGTTTACTAATAAGTGAAATGTCTGTAACTTGGCGTGCTATGTAAACAACTGCCATGAAAATACAATAAAGTAAAAAAAGAAGTTTGCCATTATTTTCAATATAGCATTTTTTTTTTAGTTCAGATTAATTTATATTCTGCTAGAAATTTTACTTTCTTATTTTCAAGAACACTTGTTACCTCTTTGAACAACTTGTACACCTGTTATTCATAAAGTTGGCAACATTTATTACTAAAAAAAATAAAATGGATCATTTTAACAAATTCTTCCAAATTGTCAAAGCAGAATAGAAACCAAATAGAATTTAATTTTGTTTATACACATTTAATTTAACTGTGTTTGTATATTCCTGTTCAATTAAAACGCTGATACAATTTTCTATGAACTACTTTTTAAAAAGATAATTTTAGTTTAGTAAGAACAGTCGGGCGGTGATGTTCGCATACAGTCCGTTAGGACGAACTCTTATTAACTTGAAAGACTTCAAAAGCTTTTATTTTTTTCTCATATTTATTTCATACTCTGCTATATACCTGTAGATGTATTTTTATTTTTCATTCGGCTTTAACAAATTGCATATACTCAAGTCACAAGTATAGGCAATGCTTTAGTTTCTGGTGAACTAATTTTGCTTCTGTCATTACATAGTTAATACAATATTTATATTTTATTCGGGATGACTTTAAATAACAAATGGATTATAAGAATTGTAAAATCAAATATTACAGACAATCGATTTTTTACCTGTTTCCACAATGCAAAAATTAAAAAAAAAAAGAGCCAGAAAATAATTCTATTACTGTGAATTTATCAGAAAATTTTAAATCGAACAAACACCATTGTGGTATATTTTTTTTCTTTAGCTCTATGAATTTATATTTTTATAAAAATAAAACAATTCAATACTTTTTTTAAGTATTAGGTTTCATTCAGAATTAATAAAAAACAAATATAGGAATTAATATTCAAATTCAATTCCAAACTTAAGAACTATTTTTTCTACACATTTTTAAACTGTACGAACACTTTTGGGAACCACTGTATATCATAGAATTTTAAAATAATTAGGTCATTATATAAAAACAAGAGTAATAGGTGCGCTATTATCACATCAAAATGATCTTCACAATCGTGTCGAGAACTTTTACTTTGTTCCCACGGGTCCTTAAGAACTCCTTACTTTTGGTTTTTATTTTTAAGGGCCCTTAAGAACTCCTTATTTTTAATAAATCAGGTCCTTAAAAACTCCTTAATTTCCCCCTAAAATAGTCCAAAATTGCAATTTTCTGCCGATTTTTAAAACTGCATTAGCGAAATATTAAGTAGAGCTAATCATCAGCTCAAAATATAGAACACTAAACCTTTTTTCTAACCAATTGTTTTTGCCAACTGAGTGATGTTTAAATGTTAGGCCACATTCCGGAAAAGGAGCTCTTTAATAAAAATTGTTAGTCTACGTGTATGGGTTGGCTCGTTTTTGAAAAATTGGCAACAAGATTAAAACGTCACCAATAATGAAAAATGGCCATTAATACTAAACAATAACTGAAAACCAAATGAATACGAAAATAATCAAGAAAATACTATATAATATGCAAATTCGCATTTGAAAATGTAAGAGGTAAAAAAAAGGAGAATTTAAGCAAACCAAGTTGCAAGTTTTATCAGACTATTCGTGTAGCAACTAAAGAAAAAACAGTAGTGGTTGTTTTAGTTGTTGCTAAATTACTATGCCCTTTCTTCAAATTCTTTCAAAATGATAAACTCCACTTGCCCTTTTATGAAGATGAGTAGTCAAAACTCATCATATTTGTTACTCGCCTACTGACGAAATTAGCATGGGTTTTTTGCTCAATTTAAAAAGAGATTGCAACATTTTTACAATAAAACTACAACAAACTCTTATGATTAAATCACCATTAAACGATACAATTGTTCATAATTCATCATGTCTACATGCTAGACAAATGGTAAAAGATAGGAGCAAAAACTTAAGTTTTATGACACGGTGTCTCCTGGTCCCGAATGTCACGAAAATGTGCGATAATGGAAAACTGGCTCCGAAAAAGTACCGAAATTGTAAATTTTGTCCTGAAAATTTATCTCTTCCATGTCTGTGATTCCTTTCGCTGATCGGCGAATTTACACCTTTTTTTTTTTTTTTTAATTTTTTATACCTTTCCGCTTTTTTTACAAATTTCAAAGAAAATCAACATTATTCTACAAGTTTCCCATTGATCTCGCAGATAGAGAGAAGTTGCTCCTTCTTCTCTCTTCACACATGGTTCAATTTCGAAGTTTTCAGGCTTTTTGACTGATATTTCAATCGTGTGCGAGATCGATGTAAATTTTCTAACAACCTTGGAACCTGCAGACGTTCAAATCTCCCTAAATCACTGATGGAATTACTACTTTTTTCCTCGCATTTTTCTCTTATGTTAGAGCCTCTATCGGCATTATTTACGTTGGTATGTGATGGTCATTTTACTGAGCCTTTCGTTATTAAAATGGTTGTTGATCTCGTACTTATGGTGGACGCTATGGCCTAGAATTACGCTGTTGCATGATATTTATTTTCGTCGATTGTTAATTTTAGTTATAGATATAAAAATTTTTGCTGTATTGATATAAAAAAATGCTATGGAAAGGAATTTTTTTTATACAATTGTTTAAAATTGATATTGCAATTTTGTAAAAATTTGAAGTTTTCCTTGAATACTGTGACTGAAAGGTAGCTGCAGCTGAACTTGAACAAATGAAATAAAATAAAAAATGGACACTGTAAATCAGGAAATTGAACAATTAAACACAGAAATAATGCTAACTGAAAAGAAATGGAAAATTCTGAAATTCCTCCAATCCAACCACATTCGGAGACGGTTTTTTTAAATACGTAAATTGATTTATAAATTTTTTACCAACTTCATTTCAACTTCAAAACAAAAATTACATTACGAAATGCTTTTAAAGTAAATTGTCGATTTCTTCAATTTTTATTAAAATTTCAAGTATTCAGAAAACTAAAAGAATGAATATAGTATAGAGTATTTGTTTAATGTTCATCTCCTTTGACATGATTTATGGTTTGTCTTTATTTTTAAAAAAATTACTTAGAAAACAGTTTATTAAAGCTGACATTTGATACTTGAGTCTTCTCACATAATTGTGTAAAGTCGTATCATAAATTTATTTCGAAAGTCCCTAAAAGGTCCCGAAAAATTCTAAATGAACCTACAGAAATTTAGTAGACTGTGTGACAACCATGCTTATGTCCTAAGTCAAAAAAAGATAGTTGTAGATAAAGTCGTTTATTGTATTTTATGGCTTAATAATTTTCTCCCAACGTAATTTACTGTGAAGGTGTAATGTAATTTTTGTCGTGTCTATAAAGGTCCTTAATAAATGTTTGTGGGTCCTTAAAAAGTCCTTAAAAACTCCTTAATTTTCATTTTGAAAAAAGAGTGGGAACCCTGTTTTACACCACTTCTTGCGGATATCTGCGTGTTTAGCAACACTGATAAATAATTTAGCAGCGTTGGAAATTGAAGAAGTCTTACAAATTGGGATGAGGCAATATTTGTACGCTGAATTTGAGGACATAATTTTAAATCGATTAAAAGAATACAAGATTAAAAGAAGAAAAAAATACGCTATAGCAATGCGAATAAATTCACAATACTTTCAAAGACTGTGCGAAGCCAAAGTCGGATTATGACGTAGGGAGACGTTACAGCTAGGCTAGTCTTGTTTTTGCCGCGCTTTTAAAAGTTGGGAATTGAAACAGATATAACTCGAGAAATACTGAACGGGTTTCAAAACTTTTTCTAGTTTTGGTTGTCTTTTGTCACTCTTAATAAAATTTCAAAAAAAAATTAAAAATGCTTAACTTGTCCATTGTCCTTAGAAAAATGACGAATGAAGGATGTATTATAAAATCTATGTTCATTATTTTGCAAATTATACATAAAAGATGCAAATAAGTTTATTCCAGCAGAACAAGATATTCTTCAAGGGGTTTGGATAAGAAAAACATTGAAAATTGGAGCAGTATAAAGCCAATGTGAATATCATCATACATTTAGAGTAAATAGATATTTTCTTCCTAAGTCGAATTCAAGCAGTGATTGGTAATTTTGATTGACAGAAGAAAATATCAAATTTAAATAATGGTTTATTTGTTTTTTGAGACAGTTTATTATATGCAACATTTCAAATTTGTCTGGAAATTAAAAAAAAAAATTTAAAAATGATTAAAAGTAAAGTCAAAATATAATACACAGCTTGCCTTGTTTGAAGACAAGTTGTGTATTATACAAATAACAAATACAATTTTGTTACAAGATATCACAGAATTAATTTTTCAATTTGTTTTTACTTCTAAGGCAAATTTATTAAAATTAAATAGATTAGGAGCAATTCGTCTAAAATGAGCGTTTCTGGAGCAGAAACTGAACTTGAGCAGGAGCAACATTCCTTCACTTGTCACAACTTTCAAAATGTTTAAAGAAGTACTAAAACTTCCTTCTCATCTAAACCAATTTAATTTGCAAACTTTATAGTTGTTGCAATAACTTTTGATTTTAATAGTCTTCCCTAAATGATTTTAAAAATAAAAACTGTCTGCCTTCTTTAGTCTTTAAAAACAAGCTTTTATTTAAATAACTGAAGTAGTATATTTTGATAAAAAAAAAAAAAAAAAAGGAATATATTCAAAGCATTTAAAAAGTTAAATTGTAATACCTTCAATATTATGAGACGCACAATAAATGTATTCTGCCTAAAAGGATAAAGAAGAGATTTCAACAAACCTGCATTTAATGTTCCAGTACATGCTGCCCAACCCATGAGTGGTGGTATTGCTCCAACAATTGAACCTAGCCAGGTATTGACTATACTGTAACGTTTAAGGGGAGTGTACACACTAGTGTATAAAACAAGATTTGTAGCTCCTAAAATTGCTGTTAAAGTATTTGTACCAAGATACAGGGTTGTGAGCCCAATGGTTGCACTACTCAATGCAAACATTGAAGCATGCAGAGGCCTATAAATGAATAAAGACAAATATATTAATTTGCAAAAAACTAAATAAATTTAAAATTTTAAGCACAACAATCACATTGGAATTATCAAGAAACTGGAAAAGTATCTATTTTTATTTTTTTAAAAATAAGTAGGAAAATTATGCACGTTAATGTACTTTCTTTCAATAGAAATAGTCTACGTACAAATCTTGTGAAATAAACTATAAGGAGACTATAAACCTTCTAAGAGAAAAATTAATAAACAAATATTATTATGTCTAAACCTTTAAAATATAATAAAATAACCTTACGTTAGAACACCACGAATCAGAACCCTGTATTTAGTTCTAGCCATTTGAGAGTCATAGGGCACTTCCAAAACCTAAAGCAATTAAAAATAACTTTGTTACGATACTATAACTATGAGCCTTATAGTGAGTTTGCTCTTTAACTATAAAATTTTTTTAAGTGCTGTCTTTATATTCTAGTTTATGCTACTTTCAACAAGAAAAAACATTGCCTAAAACATCGGGATCTATAAAAATATTTCCTCCCTGCATACACAAATGCCATTATTAAAAATTTCCTGCGGGTATGTGTGTTAAATTATAATGTGGATGAAAAACAAGATACTATTTGAGAATTTGTTTCATTCAAAACTTTCTTAGCCCCTATTTTTTTTTATATAAAGTACTGTATTACAAGTTATTAATTAAGAAGGAACACCAGTTAGTCTCTGCCCCACAGATGCTTTATTTTTTCACAGGGAGGAGAGTGATCAGCGAACAAAAAGGAGGAAATCCAAAAATTCGTTAAAAAAGCTCGTTTAAGGAATACACAAAAAAAGTATGCAGGAAGGATGATTTAATAATTTTAAAGATACAATGAAATTTCTCATATTATATAATAATTACATTTCAAATATTAGGAATTAGTGAAGTAATCTGTGAGGAAAGGTGAGCTAAGAACTCTTTTGTTTAAACATGAGGAAAAATATACTTTTTGAAGGAAAAACTGGTTCAGATCAGAAAAATGTGGATCCTCAAAACAGGGACAAAATGAAGGAAAATGTTACATAAAAAACCAAAAAGGAGGAAATCCACCAAAAGGAGGAAAACTGTCATCCCTGTTTTTCAGCTACAATTTCTGCTGGAGTATTTTCTTTGAAAAATTGAAATCTTATGACAGGCATAACATCAGTAGGAAGTTCATTAAAAAATGTGACGGCAAAATCACAAGTGTTTTATTTTTATACTGAAAAGTTTTTAAAAGCTAGATTATAATTTCTTCAAAAATTAATAATAAAAAAACATGAATTTTTCTGCCTTCACATTTTATAGTGAACTTTTATTACTGATGCCATGCTTGTTATAAAATTTCATATGCTTCAAAGCAATACTCCAGCAGAAAAAGTGATTGGGGGAAAAAAGCACTAAGTCTATGGACGAGATTGACATTCCCTCTTAAACATAATCTTAGGTTGCAAAAGATCTTTCATTAAAGCTAAGATACTATAAATTGAGCTAAGGAAATAAAAGCAAATTTTTATGCTCATCCAGTATTGTCTACTTTCAAAACTACTATTTGTATCTTTATGGCTTTTCAATGAAATGGGCAGAATAATTTTGATCTAGCATTTCTTCTTTGCATCTACAGCATTTTATTTTCTTGTCTTGCTTGTAAACCTTGTTTTTCATTAAAATTTTTTAAATTACAATGACAAATAAGAAAAAAATATCAAATCAGGAAGAAGACTAAAGAAAACACTTCCAAGTGTGAAATTGGCAAGAATGCAGACAGACTGAAAAAGTTAAACATTATAATATTATTTTTCAAATACAGAATTATGTGGACTACACTATACTTTAAGCTGAAGTATGTTGATCTGCACCATCAAAACTTATTGACCATAAGTACATTTTTTAATTTATGCTTTGCAATTCATTGTAAAATTCCTTAAAAACATGCAGTACACTGAAACTTAACATCTCACATCTGTTAATTCCAGGAAAATATTCACTATGAAGTCAAAATTACTGTGATCAACATCTTAGTTGGTTCAGAACATTTAATTTACAGAAATCTATATCAAGCCAATATTTAGATAGAATGTGTAAAATCAGGGCTAAACTGTTTTGGTACAGTTAGAATAAGATTCACTTCATGGTTGGACTATACATTTTATGATAGTCAAGTTTAACCAGCAAATTTATACTGACTCAAAAGCTAATTTTTTTTTTACAAATTTACTCAGACAAACACAAGAGTGTTATTTTAATATCAGTATATTATATCAAAAATTACTAAAATGGATCGCACATCTATGACAAGAAAATATTAAAATGCATGGCAATATTTTTACTTCAGAAGCATTTTGCTAAAAATATATAACTACCTGATTGATAGTATTAGCAGCAGCAGAAGTAAGAGCAGTTCCTAAAGCCATACAAAGAAGTGTAGTAGGTTCAAAAACACCTGGAGCCATGCCATATCCAGCTAGAGTTGTGAGCACTACAAGACCTAAATTGGAAATAAATTTTTAGAGTAATTAGCAAAATAACTTTTTCTAATGCTAGCATAAAGTATGAAAACGAATTTCTTTGCATATCCTTCTTGTACATAGGTTTTTGTAAACTGTCTTTCAAAATGAAACAGAAAACCTTTTGAATTTTTAAAAAACCCTTAAATAAAATATCTAAGAATTATAAAATAAATGGCTGTTTGTATTAGCAAACAAGATAGATGTAATTGACTTTTACTCTTTATAATTATAAGTTATTAAGTATAATTAAATGTTTAAGTATTTATTAGAACATATGCAAGTTTTTCTTTCAACTGCATGGCTGCAACTGTAGTCATAAAAGTAGTCTCTAGATATAGTAGAGTGGCTGCACGCTACTAGATGAGATATGGGGGAAAAGTGAATTACAAAGTTGTAGAGCATCATCACTTAAATACGAAAAGACATCTTGTGGACATGAATGCTAAGAACATTTTAAATATGCATTG
The DNA here is from genome assembly GCA_963978545.1 of Linyphia triangularis. Lineage (NCBI taxonomy): Eukaryota > Metazoa > Arthropoda > Arachnida > Araneae > Linyphiidae > Linyphia > Linyphia triangularis. Next base: position 62,173,030 of record OZ021728.1, on the reverse strand, counting down.
GTTTTTCCACGATTTCCTACATTGTGCTGCAGGCTCATTGTTTTTCATTTAAAAGGTAACCTTCTCCTTTCCTTCGAGCTTCATGACATCCCAGTTTTAGAAATCGTGAATAAATGTGTAGTTTCAGCATTCTTCTGTTTTAAGCATTCATATCCACGAGGTGTCTTTTTGTACTAAATTGACAATGCTTTGTAAATCATTATCTCCAACCATTTTAAAAATAGGAACACAAACTCTACCGTTTTCCACCAGATATGTTGCTTGAAGCAACAAGATGCCTAACAATATTGTTTATTAGAAAAAGTGAGAAGTCTTGAAGGCGATGAAAAAGGAAGTCAATCAATAGGCCCATCAGGCCTAAGTACGCTTGGCTTTGTCATTCTTTCTAGTTTAATTTTGTTTTGTTGTTGAAGCAACAAGAGTCTAAACTAATAATGCATAGTCACTTTTCTACAACTAGACATCAATTTTAACTACACTTGTAGCCATCCAGCAGAAAGAGTGGGAACAGACTTCAGTTGTTACCCTGCCTATATGCATGGTATAAAACATACAAACAGATATCATTCTTCTAAAAACATTTTATTCAATGGCATTTTGAAAACTAACATGTTTATTGTTTTCTCTTACAAGCACATGAATCAAAATAGAATATAGTTTTAAAAATTACCTGTCAGTCGAAATTTAGACAGGCTTTTGTAATGCTTGGGAAGAAAGTTAAGGTTAATAGCTTGTTTGTGCCAATCTAAGTCTGCAGGTTTCACAGTATTTAACAGCTTTATCTTTTCTGTTTCCTTTTCATCTTTTCCATCTACTTCAGATGAAGCAGCAATCACATCTGGCTGGAGAACAGGTTTCACATGTTGACTAATTTCTTTGAGTTTACTATTATCAAGTAATATATCTTCTGGGCAGGATTTTGAATCGCTTTGAGAATTTATAATATAAGGACTGTCATTCAAATTTTTTCTTTTAGCCTTAGATGTGCTTTCTTTATCAAGCTCATGTGCTGGTTTAGTGATAGGTGAAACTGAGGCCGCTAAGATTTTTGATGATGGTGTTTTCACATTTGATCCCTTCTAGAAAATGTATACTTTTATGAGCATAAATTAAAATACATAAAAATTCAAGTATTTAATGAATTTAATCAATAAAATGACATTTCAAATATAAAATAAATATATTTCTTGTGCTACACTATGGACAAAGCCTGAATAAAACATCAAGATTGAATTTTAATTATGAAGTATAATCAACACATTTTTTTTTTTTTTTTTTTATATAGAACTATCAGGGATGAGATTGGTCAGAGAGCAAAAAAGGCGGTAATCCAAAAAAAAATTTTAAAAAAAGCATGCGGAAGGGACAATATCCAAAAATTTCCCAAAAAAAAAAAAAGAAAGAAAGTGTAAGGGATGATTTGCCAATTTTACAGCCAAAGTGTATCTTGGGTGGGCAAGTGCTTGTGAAATAATTTTTGAGTAAAGGGGAGCAAAGGGAAAAAATCTTTAGCCCAGACAAGAGAAAAAGTATACTTTTTGCGGAAAAACTGTCCAGATTGGAAACAAACGCGGATCCTTGAACCAGGGTCGCAAAAGTGGAAAATTTAACATAAAAAGCGAAAAAATCTCATCCCTCAACTAAGGAGATAGAAAAGAAACTATCAAAAATCTAAATCATTTCAAATGTGCAAAAAAATTATGATTAAGAATTGAAGTCTTTAAATTTAAAGTAATTATACTTACAATATTCCAAAGTCCATCTAACTTCTTTTTTATTTTTTTTATTTATATACGTAAAAAAATAAAGTTTGAGAAAGACAATCGTCAAAAATAGTAAGCAGTCACTTCAGACACATTACATTAAAGCTGATAAAATGAACAACAGTACTGAAAAATAAATAAACTTACTTGTCGTGAAATGGAAATGTAATATTTCAAATATTTAACAGCTCCATGACGCTTGACGATACAAGGGAACAATTTAAATAACATCGTTTACCTAATTCATTTTCTTAGGTAGATTTTGTAATGCCGCTACAAACAAGTAAAATAAGTTACATGTAAAAAATTAGACATCAACAAAACATCGTTTTTAAAAATCTGTGAAAGTTAACATTTTCTCTAAAATGTGAACAAAGTAATTTCAAACGAAATATTATTAGATGCATTAAATTGTGTATTATGTAACTATAGTTCATGTAAATAAAGAGAAATTCGGAAAATCTCCATTAAGCATAGAAAAAACTTTAAATAAACACAGTGGAGATTAAAATAGAACTGCAACAAATTCAAAACACTTTTTAAGAGAATAAAATCAGTTAAAATTAGAAACAAAAACTTATGTTTACTTTAAGGCTTTTTAGTCACATTGGAAAACAACACACGAAAGGAAGGTTACGGTTACAATTCCTATGTTTGACCTTTCTCAAATTTCAAGCATAAAACCTAAAATTATTCAGATAAACTAAATTACGGAACAATAAATTTTAAATTAACTAAAAAAAGAAAGTATTTAAGAAAACTTTATTTAGCTATATGAAAAATATAGGACTCAAGCAAGGAATTATTTTCAATATCTAGCAGCCCCACAGCTATCAATGTAGCCACTCATCCTATATCTTTAAAAAAGTTAACGGTAACCAAGAAACAAAATATTACCATGGCAACATAGGTGAAAGAATGTAAATACTGGCAAAAAAGAAACTAGTTCAATAGAAGTTACAATTGATACAAGCGTCTAAACAGAAGGTTTTTATATTGTTCTGATCTCCTGAAAACTTTTCTCTTCTGTCCATTTCTATTGGTATTAAATCATCCGAATATGTCGAAACAAAATGGGAACTTACAAAATGAAACTTCCAAAAAAGTTTATCAACTGGCCAGCTCTTTAGTTCTGTACTGCAAAACCCAAAATGAACGGGTTTCTCAAAATACAGCTCAGATTGCGGTTGTTATTTTTAAAATTCTTTTAAATAGTTATACTTCTGTCAAATGAAAATTTCGTAATCTGATTATAAATATTTTTCAGGTACAAATTTTGTTACTAAATCCAGAGTGGAAAGACATGTTTAGTGACAACATTGCTAAGAAAGAAAAACAAAACTTTTTAAAGGTAACTCTAAAGTGAGAAGTTATTGATGATTTACAATTTAATTTATTACTGTTCGATATACTTATCTTAAAAATTCTTGTATAATATCAGTCTAAAACCTTCAAATTTCTATAATAATGAAATTTTTAAATATTTAAGGTATAAAAATGATGAAAAAAAGTAGATTTCCCATAAAATATTCTAGCATAAGTACACATCATGTGTGAGAAATTTCTCCTAGAGTGCAAATATGAGAGTTTAAAAAATAATAACAAAGTAATATTTTAATTAGTTTATTAATAATTTAGGTTAAAATTTGTATTTGAAAGAAATATGAAACCCATGTTATAATGATTTATCAATACCATTTTAGTTTAATATAGTTTTAATTCTGTTTACAAACTAGAAGTCATAGAATTAAAGGCTCTGTTTTATTGCCATGTTAAGTTACCAATGTTATTTTATCATTGGTGTTTTTTTGTACAAAACTAAAAATGATGCATCCTTTTGTGATCAATTGGAATAGCATAAAGCTATACCAAAACAAAGAGGGCTAACAATGATAATGATGCCTACAACTTATTCATGAACAAATTACATTTTGAGCTCAAAATAGTCGTATAATGAATTAACAGATCTATCTTCATTGAAGAGAGAAATCTTCATGAAATCAAAGATTTTACTTGAACTTTTTAGCGTTTGAAAATTTCAATATTTTGTTATAATGGTTGGAGCAAATACTGAAAACTATTTGAAAAAAAAAATTTACAGATGTATCTGCTGTTTTCTTTTCTTACGTTTTCTTCTGAAAGTAGAATCTTTACCTTTCCTTTGTAACCAGTTTCAAATTTAAAAGTTTTTCCATTACTTATGCTTCGAATTCCTAGTGGAGAATTCTGACTTTTAACCACTAAAAACGTAATTTTTATTCACAGGCATGCTACTCATCTTTGTTCGATTCCAAAAGCATTTCCAGTTTAACAATCCGAATGCAGTGTTTCTTTTATGGGAGGTTCTTGAATAGAGGCAAGTATACAAATAATTGCTACAATCAGTGCTTCTGTTAAAGACTGATATTTGTCAAATGTTGACCTTCTCCGATGAAGATGTCACTTATACAGGTAAATGTTGACATTCACCGTTCACATAAGTGGTGACCCGAGATCGTAAATGTTAGTGGAGCCGGAAATATGTGAGACCTCCCTACCCCCCCCCCCCCCTAACCACCCACACACTTTCCACAATCATGAATGAAATCAAATTCTTTCATCTTTAATGCTCAAATCGAAGTTTCCTTTCAATTTGTATAAAATAATAATATTTATTATAAAATAAGAACAACTATTAAAATAATTTTGTATATTTTTGTTAAAAAAACGTTCTCACTCGTTTTGGCCTCTAAATTTTGTTGTTGTAGTTTACCCTCTTCTTTCTATTCTCTAAAAAGAGTTTCAAGCAAGACGCACATTTAATCTTAACGGATTGTTTCAAAATAGTTAACTTAAGAAATTACAAGACAATATATGTGTAAACATCACGAAAACTACTTCCGCTTTGGAGAGATTCTTAAAAGTGTCCCTGTATCGCCCGCTTTCGCCGATTCACGCAGCCAATCAGTTCCTCGAATTTCCAATCAAAATCGAAATTGTAAAATTCCTCTAGGGCTGAGCCGCGAGATAGCGCCGTATTCAAAACTTGGAGGAAAAAGTTAATAGTCCGAGAGGCGACTGCAATTTTTGGATCCCCATCGAACATCATTTTGAATTTTTTACAGAAATTGAAGAAAAATGAGTAAATTACGAATCCACTGGTCTGCAGTGGCAAAAATGGCCGAAACTGATCTAAAATCGACTTGGAATAAGTTGAACTAAAATCCGATTGCCAAAAATGTCATAATTTGCCAAAAAAAGAACACAATTCTTCGTCTAACAACCCACTGCATTTTGATTTTCAATGAGAAAAAGCGCAAACGATTTCTGACCTCTGGCTCGGAAAACTTGTATCTTTTAAAAGTAAGCCAAATTGGCGACATCAGTTACGTCATCAGTGACGTAATGTTTATTGCCAATTTGGCTCATTTGTGAAAGATGCAAGTAAGCCGTAGCCACACATCCGAATCGCTGGCAACCTTCTTAATTGAAAATTAAAGAGTGAGGGTTACCAAATAAAAAAAAAAAATGCTCATTATTTGGCAAGTTATGGCGCATTTGGCAATTGGATTTAGTTCAACTTATTAAAAGTTGATTTTTGACCAGTTTCGGCCATTTTTGCCACGGCAGACCAGTGGATACGTAATCTACTCACTTTTCTCCAGTTTCTATAAAAAATTCAGAATGATGTTCGATGGGGTCCAAAAATTGCAGTCTCCTCTCAGTCTATAATGGGTAGCATAGCAACGAACTCAGTCGAATCGTAATTTCAGGAACTGGGCTGTAGTCAACGCTTAGAGAGAGAGAGAGAGACGCTTGGAGGTCACCAGTAATGGATTCCCCCCCCGAATAAACAGTTCCAGCATTTTTTTTATTCAATTTTAAATGTTTTGAAAAGGTCATAAACGCAAAAATTTCTGCTCACTGCGCCTTTTCTTTTTTTTAATTTGCAACCTAAGTTTGCTGGTTTATTTTAGTGGGGAAAACGACTCATTCAGCTCAAAGCTAACGTGACGTCACTTATACCGAACTTGGCTTTTGAAACGCAGCAGCGAAAAACAGTTTGCAAATCACGCCAACCGGCACGGGATATGGCGATTTCCTAAAAAAAAACATCCCCTTTTGGCAGAAACCTCACGATAACCATAGAAACGGAAGGAAGTTTTGACGTCACAGAAAAAAATGTAGCGTTTTTATCGAACTGCAATCGGATGCGGTTTTCGGGCATTTTCTTTTCTCAATATTTAAATAACTAATTTTTTTAAAGAACTTTTGTTTGAATATTTGGAATCAGAAAGAAATTCTTCATAAATATAAACTAATTTCACTCGTATTTAAAAAATGCAGGAATTGTCCATTGTGCGTAAGCAACAGGTTTGCTATTTATTGAAGTTTTGTTCACTTAACCGTAGAAATTCTACCTTCATTTTCAATTCTAATCTTCATTTAAGGAAGTTAGTATAATATATAATTTTACTTTTAAACAAATAAATTAAGATGCAGCCCTGCTGTACTTGATGTACCCCAAGAGCCGCCACTGTCGTACACTGATGGTGAGCGTAAAATAAAAATATTTACATTTTTAAATCATACTTTATTATTATAAAAAAAAAATAGTACGATATATTTCAAAAGCGGAGAAATCTTAAGTAAGAGCGGCTTTAATTAAACTGTTGAACATGAAACGAACGGCACATTCGAAATGACAAAAGAAAGTAACACCAATAATAAACTTTATTAATTATGTGATTGACGTTATAGAGTTATAGAAGGTTTTTTACTGCAACAACTTACAATGTCAATGCCACATGACCTCCATCATGGCAGAACACAGGATTTGCGTTTTCGTCACCTCTCTGTCTTCTCGTTTCGATCTCCGCCAGAACATATCTGTGCTTGTCGACATACATCGGTGATGGTCCGAATGTATAAGAATATTACATTCGAACAATGTTAGGATATACAACAAATAGACTAAAAAACAAATAATTTCAGATGCCTACAAGGATCACCAGAAACAGTGCTTATTGAAGAATTGTTTCCACTTACTTCAAAAACTGAAAAAGGTGTGGCACAATCCAACAGAAAATTTCAAAGAAATGCATAAGGATTTGATAAAGCTTATTTTAATAAAAGAAGGAATGGACTATCAAGAGGATCATTCAGCTTTTGATGAGATGAAAGGTAAAAGCTTTATAAATAAAAAAATTATCAGTGTTTAGTAATTAATAAATTATAATTTAATGGGAATTAAATAAGATACAATTGTGTAGAATATGGTGGGGATTAGATGTTAAAAATAATCAAAACAGAAGGAAGGACAAACTGCAAAATTGTGATGATATCGTCACCAAAAACACTAAAATTACAAAAGGCAAGGAGGCGTTTACACATAAAATAATACATATCTTCGGATTAGCTATCCAGCCTCTGAGTTGTGAAAAAAAAAGTGAGGGACAACTGCCTCACTTAACCGCCTGATCGCCGACACTGATTGTGCACTAATTAATAAGTTATTAGATTTTAATAATTTACTTGTACATCAATTTTTATACCAAAAAAAGGAGAAAAGTAATCTAAAACTTCAAAAATTGCAAATGCGGAAAAAAATCGTTTCGTCAATATTTGCAACAAAAAGACACAATTATCCTTATCATCGCGTTCAAGTTCATCCTTATTTAATTAATCCATTTAAATTAATCCAATTAAATACATCATCGCTATGAACAGTTATTAATTACCAAAAATAATTAAAATATTGAGGACTCGAAATAAAAAACGACCTAAATCCAAAAAAGAAAAAATTTCAGGAGAGCTGAAAAATGAAAAACACTCGCATTGGTACTTAAGGCTACGACTAAGTATCAGATTGAATTTAAACTATTGCTACTGGTCTATAGAACATTTTTAAGTAAAAAAAAATTTTTTTTTTTTTTTTTTTTTGGTACTTATTAGGTTATTTTTTATTTCTAGTCTTCAATTTACCGTAATCTTTATATGGCAGGTAAATTTATAATTGTGTTTTAAATAAAAGAGAGACTAATTTCAATTACTATATAGACTTAAAACTATGTATAATTAATTACTATATATATAATTAAAATCTAAGAAATCAAAATAAAAACATTTAAGAAAAAATTATAACATCAAAAAACACCACCAATTTCTTCCGCTCCTCTAAACAAACATATTAAAATATTTTCGTCTTTTTTTTTTCTAATTAGTTTTATAAAAATGAAATAATCTTAATAATAAGTTGAATTAATAAAATAATTTATCAGATCTTTTCCTTCACACACAAAATATCGATATTTTTTACTTGTTATATTTCAATAGCGGCTTTGAACAGTATATTTCCACCCTCTTCACTTTCAACATTTGTATCAAGTAACCAGAAAACTAAAATGGCATTTATAAACGAGGTATCATCAATAGCTGCTGGGATTCGCCTTCATGCCTGGTACAGTCAAAAGGCTGGAAAATTCATGTTTGATGGTAACTATGTACATGATTGTGTCTTGAATTAAATTTTTCTTGAAGTCAAGTTGAATCGAATACATTATATTATATAAATATTTACAAAATGACAAAATTTCCTTATAAAAAAACTAGAGGTGCGGAACATCGCACAACTTTCAATTACACTATAATATTAATCACTTCATTTCAATTTGATTGGAGTTATTTATTGTCTTCATACTGTCATTCATTTAAAAAAATAGCCAGTTTGGCGATAATTCTTACATTGGTTTAAAAATAAAATGGCGAATTTGGTGATATACTTTTAGATAATTCTTATGTTATCTTTTCTTGTTAGTAAAACAGGGTAGAATAAATCGTTGATGGGTGATGCTCAAAGGGGAGAGAACTCTGTGTAAAAGACATCCGTTCTGACATTTTCCATGTGAATTTGGATTTTAGGATGTTTAGAACACCTTAAGGCGCATTACCATAGCGATTTTGATCAAAATCAGTCGTTTCTTAGCAATTGCTGAAAACACGTTTTTTTTTATTTTTTCAATGACATCTACCTTATACGCATGCGCAATTTTGACGAAAACCTAAACCTTAATGACAGGTCACGAACTTGTGTATGCTAAAGTTGAACATGTAGGTCAATCTTTTCGGAAGATATGCTGACTACAGACAAAAAAAAATTTCTAGATCATTTTTTTTTAACACTCAGTACGTTCCAAAACGTGTAGATATGCAATATATATATATATATATATATTCTAGTCATGAAATAACAACTATTATTCAATTAATAGTAGTCTATTTAAGTAACTAAATTCATATAAAAAAAATCTTTGAAAAAAATCAAATTCCTGGTAGAGTAGTTATAGATACTAAGATTTAATTACAGTTATTTATAATTGAGTAAATATATACTTGTTTTTAAAACTTGACATCAAAAAGTATTTTTACTAACGTTTTTTAATAGGCAATCGCTATAGACGAAATTCATTTCGAATGTACATACTTACGATTTAAAAATTCAAACGTAAAAATAAATATAAAATCTATTTTTTGCAGTATAGTTAAAAAAATATATATGAATTAGAAAACTATTATATAAATGCAACCTTGATAAAATAATACAAAGCAAATCGTTGATCATCTGAGTAGGGAGAAAATAAGTTAATATTTTTAGGTACAAACCATTTATAGTTTAACCAAACGGCAAGCAACACCACTTACTGTTATGGACTTCCTTATGTCTTACTTCCTTATCTTATAGAGGTACTTCTCTTGTCTATTTTATTACTATATGTGATCTGAAGCGTCAGTTTTAAAAAATTTGCAAGTGGTCTCTTTTGGCAATCTTTTATCTTTCTTAGTAACAGAGATAGTCAATAGTTCTAATCTAAGAAATAATGTCATTAAAACTTAGATCTTGTTCACCATTATATGAATTTATGATGGGCTTATGCTAGATCCCTTTAAAAAAAAAATCTATTTTAATACAGCAATGTTTTACTAAAGGATTTTTACAGGTAATATTTGTTTGAAAATTTACTAGCGCGTCTAAATGCAATAATGTTTTCAGATTACCGAGTAAAATATGTGCAACGAAATTTTCAACTGTGTTTCTTATTCATTTTTTATTACTAAAATATGTTAATTCTTTTAGTAAGTTTTCTTTGTGATTATTATTAAAATCTATGCAAAATAAAATTGCCTACTTTTTTACCATTAATTTTATTTGTGTTACATACAGTTGGTACTATAATGAAAGAAACATTGCCTAAAGTTTGTGAAGATTTGCATGAAGAATGTAATAACATTAAGGAGAAAGTTGAAGAACTGATAAGTAATTATTACAATTGTTTCTTATTATAATTTATTGCTTGTATAAATTTGCATGATTTACATAATTATACATCTGTAGTAAAAAAACATTAAAGTAAAATACTTTATAATGAAATTCTTTACTAGAAGACAATCTTTTTCCTAATTTTTTTTTTTCATTAAGATATTCCCAAGAAATGTAGATATTTGGATCAGATTTTTCATACTTACAAAAGTCCAAAATTTTAATTATTCTTCAACTTATATTTACAGATGAGTTACAGACTATCCCAACAGAAGATTTGGAAAAAAGAAAGGACATTAACCACAAGAGATTGATGCTAATTAGTTCATTGAATTATTTTGAATTTATAAAAATTTTAAAGGTAACAGAAGTATAATGAGTTGTAACGTATCGTATTTTGATAATACATAAAGTTTAGTTAAATGAATATCAAGATAGTAGTTTGTATTTTAAAATCATAAATGGGGGTTTAGCTTTTTTAAAGAATGTTAATGAATTTGATTTTTATTTAGGAAAGCATTGATGAAGTAGCAGTACAAACCTACAAGTTGGACTATTCATTTGCAGTGCAAATAAAAGAGCTTAATTCAAACATGAAAGTTGGTCCATTTACCAAAGCAGATCTAGTTTATGTAAGTAATTGTAAAATGCACCTCCAAGTAATGTGCCTACTATATTTAAATTACAAAAATATTAAACTAATGTGTTAAATATAAAATATTTATAAAAAGTTTTCATTCTTAAATAATTAAAAAAAATTCTTGGATTCTACATATATAACTACTCACTGTCAAATGTAATTTATATATCTTTTCAATTCTCAATTAAAAATTAATTTTCTACTAAATTATTTTATTGTTTATCAGCATTTTTCTTTTTTTTTCTTTTCTAATAGCCTTTCTACAAAAATCTTGCAAAAACTTGGAAGCAAATTCAACTAGAAGGCCATCTTTTAAATTTTTATACTAATTTATTCCAAGACATCAAGAAATTTGCCGAAGCAAGTACACATTTTAAAAGTAAAAGTTTCTTATTAACAATGTACACATGGTGATGAGTTTATCTGTACTTTAATAGTTGCTAGTATCTACACAAAGTTTTCCATTTAAAAGTATTTTAATATTAAAATAAGTTTTTATTCCCTAATTTTTTCTGTTCAACTACCTGCTCTTTTATTGTGGAGAATCTATACTTAATACTAAATAAACATGCATTCAAAACAGATTTAGATACTTTAAACATGAAAAAAGCATCATTATTACTTCATTAGTAACTAAACCTAATATTTATAAGAGCATTTAGTTTAGCAAAGTTTGTTTTCTGATGGAATTGTTCTTAAAGATTTATGATTCAGACATAATAATAATTTTCGCTACATTTTCTGAATCCACATTAATTATTTACTTAATATGTTGTACCTTAATAGAGTAGTTTTGTAACTCTATATTTAAATTATTTTGTAGCGTTTGAATATGATTGAGCCAAATGATGAAATCCTTACAATCGAAAAGAAACAAGTACAAAAGAAAGAAGATGAAAGTGTAATCATAATTCTGCCTGAAGATGTTAAAAATTACAGTCAAATTACTTTACAATACAAAGTAAGTTAATTTGTTTCATATTATAATTGATGGAAACGGTAGTGCATCAAATTTTAAATAAGACAAAATACAATCCATACAATACCATACTTTGTTGCGAGCATGGATTAAGAAATTTCGAAAACCAGCCCAAAAGCTGTTTGCACTGATCAAAACTTTGTTAAATACCAGATGTAGTATTTAACAAAATATATATCGTGCTACATTTTAAAAAGTGTCAAGCCATATTTAAATATTTCTGTAGAATATATATATATATATATATACATGGTTCGTACGGTCCTTAAAAGTCCTTAAAAACTCGAAAAAATTTCTAAGGCCCTTAAAAGTTCTTATTTTTTAAAAAAATCCTTAAGTCCTTATTTTTTTCGAAGTTAAAAACCAATGTTAAAGAAATTTGGAGATCATCATTTAAAGTGTTTTCATCCTTCCTGCCTTTTTTGTTTTAAAAAAAAAAAAAGCAGTTTTTCTCCGAAAATAGCATCTTTTCTGTTCTTTTCTGAAAAAAAAGCAAAATTTTCAAATGGAATGCAATATGCGGATCAACCCTACCGAAATCGCCTGTTGCGCATGCGCATTCATGTACAAACGTGCCACGCACAGACCAGTGAGTCGCTGAAGTCATTGAATGACTTTTGATGCCAGGTGCATCATTAGTAGGTAGATTGCTGGGATCCGTCCCAAAAATTTCGAGTGTTAGTTAGCATGCATGCCTATTTCATACGTACCTTGATTAAGTGTATGTCTCTGGATTTTTTTTTACCATGCTTTCTTACTCAAAATCGAGATGAAAGTTATTGGAAATGGTTGATTAAAATTTATTCTAAAGTATATATATAAACCATAAAGTGTTTTTTACGAAGCATTTAAAAAGAATATATTTCCGCACCGATACGCAAAATCGCGATGCTCTCTTACTAAATTTAGGGGAACGTTTTGTGTAATTTTAGCTATTGCTAATAAATTTCTGAACGTCCGTTTTATATTTGATATTAAATATCATAGGGATGTAGTCAAAATCCCAGATTATTTCCGATTTAATATATATATACACATCTTTTAAAGACTATAGTAGCTGCATGTATGACAAAAAATTGCAGTTTTAAACAGAATTTGATCTGATTTTGGAAATAAAAATTCACATATTTTAAGACATAGTCCAAGTTCTTTAATTAGAATATTCTTTTTGTGATATCATGAATCTGGTATGCTTTTAATAGCCAGCAAAAAGTACGGCTAAATTTGGAGAAATACTATCTCCTGTCTAACAATGGCTAAGCCTAAAAAGTAAAGTTAAACGGTTGGGGTTGATCAAATTTTAGAAAAATTTTCATTGAAGTTGGTTGCAAATACTTTATTAACATTCTTAGCTAAATATTAGTTATAAATTGCTATTTTTGTACAAATCAGGGTGGTGACAGACCAGGAATTCAGGGAATTTCACTCTTCTGGACAACTCTGGGAATTTCGTAAAATTACTCTTTAATCAGGGAATTTTAAAATATTTGAGTTTCTTTTCTCGCATTCCCTGTGAGGGTGCGGACATCTATCTCGGATTGCGTCACGTGAAGTGGATGCCGTGAGGTCAGCGCCGTATTGTTAGAAAAAAAATCCTCAAACTACTTCAATCTGACCGCATCCTTTAGAGCAGTGATTCTCAATCACTGTGCGGCGGCACTTTTGTGTGCCGCCAAATTTTAGAAATGTATATTTGTAATTAATCTCTTAATAAACGTACTGTTGTTTTTGTAGTACATATTATATTATTTTATTTTACATTCCAAATTATTATCATAAACTATTTTACACAGTGTATTATAGGTGTATTATAGGTAGGTAAAGTAAACAACATTTAAACTTATTTTTTCTATGTGTGCCACCAAATTTTGACATCGTTAAAAGTGTGCCACGACAAAAAATAAGGTTGAGAATCACTGCTTTAAAGACATGATTATTTTCTTGCCTCGCGTTTTTCATCAACAGAATATATTAGAACTCAAATTATTTATGTTAGATTTTTAGTTACCTTATAACTTAGAAGCGTGCCGCCAGTAGCCTTTCGGTTAAAAAAATCTTCTAATTTTAATATAACTGCATCCTTTACACGTATGATTATTTTTCTACTTGACTTGGATACTTTGTCAACAGAATATATTAGAGCTCTAAATTCCTTAATATTTAAAATTGATTCCATCAGATTTTTTCGTTTTTTTTAACCGTTTTAGCGCTGTGTTACAGTTTTGTAACAATCCTAAAAGCATTCATAAGCAAAAATGCTTAGATCCTGTACTTGATTTTTTTTTTTTTTTTTTTTTTTTTTTTGTACTTTCATTTTGACATTTTACTGAACACAATTAACTGAAAGTGATGTGTGTGAATTTTTAATCTTTTAATTAGTGTTTTCCATTCTTTTTCGTGCTCTAAAGATGCTTGTTTTGATTTTTAGTGTAAATTTATTTTTGTGCAATTATGCTTAGACTATTTAAAATTACCTTTACTTATAAAATTTGTATATTTTTAAATTAGCCATTATTTTCTGTTTCATTTTTTGAATGATAACATCGACAGAGAGACATCAGGGAATTTTCTGGCAATCAGTGAAATGTCAGGGAATTTTGCTTCTCGAATTGTGTAGCCACCCTGCAAATGAATATTTTATGAAAATCTTACTAAGTGTAGATGTTTTTCTTTATATTCAATAATTTTCTTTTAATCACATTCCAACAGAGGTGGGACTGGAGCATTTGTAATTGATATTTTAGTATTTTAATATCATTTAACTTTTGAGTTTTAAAATATTTTCTGAAGAAGTTTCTAATTCCTGCCCTTTTGAGCATCAATGTTAAAATTTTGAAATCATTGTTAATTTAAATGTATTCATCGTAGTAGAAAAATAAAATAATGTAGAAATTATGGCAGAAAACCAGTTACGAAATTTTGCAATTTGCTTTAAAAGTACCCTCAGAAACAGGAGATTATTAAAAATATGCATAATTTATATTGCATTTCAAAAATTTAAACTACATTTAGTAAAAGTATATCTATTTCTCAAAATGATTGGTTATAATCATAAGGAATTAAAAGAAATTTCATTCATGAATATTAATATGCATTAAAATTTTCTTTTCATTCAATTTCTCCCCATCGTATAAATTACAAAGAAAATTGAGGTCCTTAAAAAAGTTAACAAAGTACTTAGAAAGTCCTTATTTTTTATTTTGAAAATCTGTATGAACCATGATATATATATATATGTATTTTTTTATTTTTTTTTTGGTTATTAAAAGGCTTAATATTAATGGGGAAAATGAATTTTCAATCTTTATGCATTGTTGAAACAATCATGCTAAAAATTTGAAAGCTAAAGAAACTGATATGTATTAAAAATCTGATTTTCTAAATATCATATAAAGTTCAGGCAACAACTTTCTCTTGGGGATCTCAATTGTCTATTTGTATACAAGTACAATAAAGTCAAATTGGAATAAATTATTGAAATCCAATCAAATATATTTTTAAAAGTAATTTGAGGATCATCAAATTCATAAGATTCATCAAATTTATAAAAAAAAATTTATTTTTATGATAAAAAATGATATGAACTACCATAGCTAATACTATAAAAAAAAAACTATATGATGTAAAGTATCATGTAAATTAATGTTTTATGTTACAGGATTTTTGTGCTTTCTACTGCAGCCTTGGGATTCTAATACCCTGCAATAAAGACTTGGGAATCATAATGTACAAACACGTGTGTTATGGATTTTCAAGTCAGAAAACAATGGATTTATTTAAAAGTAATCCTGAAAAATACATAGTCAATGCCACAGACTACATGTTAAAAATTCCACAACTTATTTTTACTCTTCAAATGGAAGAATACTTTAATTTTCCGGTGATAGTAAGTTTCAAAATATTTCTGTTTTGAAAAGTTTTCCAATTAATTTATCAAAGTATATAATTATAAGCAAGACAAAGCTAAATGGAAGTTAAATCAAAATAAGGAACAATTTAATAAAACTATACTAAAATATAGCTAGTATAAGGATAATAATCTTAATATTAAACAGTAGGACATCAAATATATAATTATTATGTTCTAAAGTATTTAATTAAAATAGTGAAAAAGTGTTATAAAAATTATGTCAAAACCCTCTTGTATATAGTATCATTCACATATTTCTGTGAATGAATTGCATACCTTGGCATTTGCAAGTTACATGCATGGTGTTTCACTTGACCTAGGAAAGTATGTGGTATTACTCAAACACATATGCCATGAGTGACCTATCTTAAAAAGGACACTGACCCTATTTAGATTTAGTAAATATTTACCCATGCAATTCAGTTGTGAATAGAATGGCTTAAACAAAATTAATAGTTTGATTACTTTTTTTCAGAACACTATTTTCAAAACCCAAGAAATATTACCTGTATTTATAGCAGATAGTAGTATTCAAACAGTTCTCCATCCCAAAGAAGAACACATAGATTATACATACAACTGGAATCAGTGGGACTTAAGAAAGCAGGCCTTAAAATATGTAAGTAAATAAAAAAAAGCTATAATAACAGTAATACAAGTAATTAATTACTGTACACTCAGACACAATTTAAAACTGACTTTTTTTATAATGCTTATGAAGTCATAGTAATGGATAATTCCTGCATTTTTTAAAAATGAGTGAAATTAGTTTATATTTATGAAGAATTTCTATCCGATTCCAAATATTTAAACAAAAGTTCTTTTAAAAAATTAGTTATTTAAATATTAAGAAAAGAAAATGCCCCAAAACCAAGTCAAAACCAGTCCAATCAAAATACTCAAAAAAATCTGTGAAGTCAAGAGATCCTTTCATTTCTATGGTTATCAAAAGGTTTCTGCCAAATAGTTAGCGTCGATTTGGTAGACCATTGCCATATCCTGTACAGGTTGGAGCGATTTGCGAGAAACTTGCATAACTGGTTTCCGCTGCTGCATTTCAAGACAAGATGTTTGGGATCTCTTGACGTCACATTCAATTCAAGCCGATCTAATCATTATCTTGCCAACGTCAAACAAGGGAACTTTGATTGCAAATTTAAAAAAAAAAAAAAAGCAGCGCATTGAGCAGAAATTTTTGTGTTTGTGGCCTTTTCGAAACATTTAGATTTGAATATTTTTTATTTTTTTTTAATGCGGTATAAATTTGTCCATTGAAAACCAATTAACTCGTTAATTAAAAATTATGTGCTCTAATTACTAGCAAGGACATATTTACAGATTCCATATCTCTAGGTTTCAAAAATAAACTATGTTGTGTGGCTTTGCACTTTATTCATTACATGAAATTTTCAATTAAGTTTTTGGAAATTTTTATGTAACTTAGCGCAATATATTTTACTGCAAACTTTTATTTTTCTTTGGAATCTCCATCAGGTAGACCTTTTAGGTAAGAAAACTCATTCTACACAGACAGATCTAAGCCATTTTCGAAGGGAAAACCATAGCCAAGTATATTTGCCAAAGTAAGAATAATTTAATAATAAAATATTTTATTTAAGTTAATGAAATGTGTTTAATAGTTCAATGTTAAAAATCTGCTTATTTTAACAGCCCCTTTCAAACCAAAAAGAAAAGAAACCCTCATAAACTTTTAACTCTGCAGAAAAAATAATGCAAGAAAAGGGATAATTCATCTGAGTTAAAAGTGACGTTCTATCAATAAATTAAAAAAAGCTTGTTACAATCTTGTGTGTGTAAAACCTGTATGTTTTGTAAGATGATAAAAAAAAAGATTGACTAAATTAGTTTTTCACATGACAAAAAAAAATTAAAAATGATCCAATTGAGAAGCAAAATAAACTTCGAGAAAAGACACTGCTAAAGTTTTAAAAGTAAAAATATTTGCTAAAATAATAAGATATCAATGGAAAAACTAATGGAGGGAGTAATTTAAAAACTATTTTAAAGCTATAATATTCATGTGTTAAAATAACAATTTAAAAATTTTGCTAATGTTGAAAATGTTTAAAAGTTTCTTTTAATGTTTCCTAATCGACTGAAATTATATTGAATTAATTATAAAAATGTGTAAATTTAAAATAATTATTTAAATAATCTTATTTCAAGAAAAGTTGTGTATACAATATTAAAGAAATAATACTGTACACCCAACTTTTCTTGAAATAAAACTTTTTATGGCTTTACATAATATATTGTTTATTTCATAAAATGCTTCTGGCTAATTAGCAATTGGTTTCAATATAATCATAATTCTTCCCAATTAGATTGATTTACAGTGAAAAAAACAAAAAACATTTTTAATTTGTCAAATTGAATTTTCTTTTTAATTCAATATTTTGTATTGCCTCTATAAATTTAAAATTTACTATTGATAACTTTTCTTTTTATGAATGTTTTTAGAGACAATTCTACCCAAACAAGAAAAGATGCAAGTACATCAGTTTCTAAAATTGGAATACCAGAACTATATGTAAACCCTCGAAATAAATTGATTTCAAGTGACTAATAATAAAGTTGCATCACTTATTACAAATTGCATAATGTAATATATTTTCATATATTGTGATAAATTGTTAATACTCTTTAAAAAAGCAATGAAAATAATTTGTAATAATTAATTTATACTTTTTTTTGCATACAATTGCATCAATAATTGTATCTAAAATTATATGTCTAATTAAATTTAGTACTTTATTAATTTAAAACATAACTTTCCCCATATACATTCATATTTGAACAAAAAATTTAAGTAAAGACATTAAATTTGATCCTCATATGAAAATAAATAGCCTAAAAAAAGTACAGTTGAGTTGTGACATGGAATAAAAAATTGACATTTACAATTTCTACTTTAAAACCTCCTTAATTTTTTCAGACTACAAAATTAAATTTTATTTTGTAACATGTATACTAATTGCTGTAATAGTTTATTTAGTGAAAAATTCTTTGGTTTTTTAAAACTTATAAATAACATTAAAAGAACTTGAAGAAATTGTATTGATAATAATAATGTTGATATTTAAAATTTTGTTAAAAATAAAAGTATTATTTGTATTCATACTTTTAGATTTTGAAAATTTATTTACTAGTATACTACATGAAAATTCACTGAGTACTCTAATTTGTATATTTCTTTTCTGTTTGATTCTTTAATTTTAAAAATAGATGAGTTTGGACTCGGCAAAACTTAATACTTTTGAACTTAATGGTATAGCTTTTTTTAAACAAATTAAAGTGATATTGAGACATAAAAGTATTTCAAGTAACTTTGATAAAAAAACTGCATACCTATATGGCTAGTTATCTTAAAACTAACCACCTTAATGGATTTAGATATGTTGACAATTTACTTATTTTAAATTGGAATGATTTCGATTTTCTAAAATATATTTATCCTCTGCAGCTAATTAAAAAAAAACTAATAATGTTTGGTACAATGCATGCTATTTGTCATAAAAGAATGAATATCAATTTTGAAATCTTAATTCGTACTAATTATTGCAGTAAATTACGCAGGCAGATTTGTTTATATTTTTTTAAAGTTATAGATTTAAAAAGAAATTAAAGAAAAAATATTTTTTGTAATAATTGTTATAAATCTAATAGTTAGTGTCAGATGACATTGAAGTTTTGGTGAAAGTCTCGCCAGATGAAGTAAGGATTGTTTTCTCTTTTAGTAATAGAAACTGGTAATAAATTTTTAAAAGTGCAGGACTATTAATTCTGGGTTTGGTTCTTTTTGGTTAAAATAAGCTGTTTAGGTGATGTTTGCATTTATTAATATATGATTTGTGGTGAATTCTTTATTTTATTAGTGATTTGAATTAGTGTTCATCATTTGGACTTCCCATTTGTTGGCTCAGGGACTTTTTGTAAATTTCAGATTTGTATCTTTAATAGTATAATATGTCTATTCTTATTACAGATACATAATTTTAGCAAACAATATGAGATTGAACGTTCTTATTTTTGACATTTTACTTAAAAGATAAACTAGAAAAAATGAACATGACCAGTTAGAAGTTAAAGAAAAAAGTTTATATATACAGAATATGTACAATGTTCTTTTGTAATTAAACAGTCGTTTCACCAATCAGCACTGTTATTAGCCAAATAATCCCTTCGTCCAATGTTCGATGCCTGTTTGTTTTGCATGGCTTCCAGTTTGGGACAATCGGTGATTCTGTGCCCAAGACCACCACAATAAGAACAACCTCTTTCATCTGTAATTAAAAAAGATTTATTGAGATTAACTTATCTAAGTAGGATTAATAAACTTTTCTCTACTAATATGCAACAAACTTGTAGTGATGTTTTAAATCACAAGGAGCTGAACAAATTTTGCATGAAAATTATAGTTTATAGAACAAGTATCTGCGCTATTTCATTGTGAACCATTTTTAACTGTTATTTATGATAAACATTCTTATTCTTCCCATCATTATGAAAATTAAATTTTCATGGTAAATAGAAGTTAAATGTATTTAGTGACTGTTTCTTTACAAGTTCAGAAGATGAACAAGCAACCATAATTGTTTCATATATAACAATCATTGTTATCAATAATATGTTTAGAAATAGTCTTTCAAATTTGCGCATGAAATAAACAAAGCTGCCACAGCTTAATAGCATTGAAAATAGTTGGTTTAGTAGCCTTGGATGAAAAAAGTAGTAGCCAAAATAGTACCCTCAAATACTAAAATTAATAGCGTGACAATTCTGAAAAACTATATAGTGAACTAGCTGCATGGCACTACGTTGCAGAAACCTGTCATTGTGTATAGGTTCCAACGTTGAACACTTCTCATGAAAATTTCAGAGCTGTACGTCTATTAGAAGTTGTTTTGTAAAAAATTAATACAAGTAAAAATAAAACTACATAAAATTTTTACATTCTGTTTATCAAAAGCCTAAAACTACTTATGTTGAAAATCTCAGAGTTCTGTTAGAAGTCGCATTATAAAAAATTAATCAAATAATATTCATTAACATGCTTGCTTCGCTCGCTGAAAGGTTCATTACTGTGCAAGCAGGAAATTGTTTCACTTGGCAAAAGATTAATGGCTGTATAATCATTTTGCAAGCGATACGATCCCCTATCGGAAAAAAAAATTCTGCTTTAATACAATAACCCGATCTCCACACTTTGGGGAATATTTTAACAGTGTGTTTGTCAAAAGTTCAAAACTACTTCTGTTGAAAGTGTTAGAGCTTCATTCCTATTGAAAGTGGCTTTGTAAACAAAATTCAAATTAATTAAAAAAAAGTAATCAAAATTTTAACATTATGTTTTTTTAAAATTCAATTAGAAGGTCAAAACTACTTATGTTGAATATTCCAGAGCTGTACCTTTATTTGAAATCGCTTTGTAAATAAAAATTAAATGAATAAATTTAACAAAATCTGTTGTTCTTAAAAAAAAAAAAAAAAAAAAAAAAAAAAAAACGTGGTGTTTGACCTTTGCCTTACATAGTGTATGATTGAATAAATTACAAAGACACGTGACCCATAGTTATAGTTCGAAATTACATAAAAACTTCACTTCCGCCACAACGTCAGAGGAGTGCGCTGGCGTTAGAGGGTCACGTGATCGTTAGGTTTTGGTTTAAACAAAACGCCGTTTATGCAACTTCTGAAATATGCATCACAAAAGTTACAGTGATTCACAAGAGAACCAATAAAAGCAGAAAGCAAAAGAAGTTCTCTAGAAGAAAAACGTTCAATCCCTTTCAGTTCAGATTCAATCAAGTTCTATAAATGCAACATCATTGGTGGATGCCACAGACCTAAAGAACAGAGACTGCCTACTTTTGACATCATGACGAAACTTGCGTTTCTCGAACATTTTTACTTGTAAATAAAAATACGATTTTTTCCCCCCAAATAGTCACCGAATATTTCAAAAAGTGACAATATTAGCTGAAAAGGTAGCTTATAGGCTAATTTTGGTGAAAAAAGTCGCCATAGAAGCCTTGTCTCGAAATAGTCGCCTGTGGCCACACTGAATAAAGAGACTAGTAAATGCTAGAGATGGAATATAAAAAAGACAGACATTAAAGTTTCAAATTCATTAAATGCCATTATGTTCTGTAATTTATTCCTCAACAAACACAAAAAAGTGGGCCACGTATATATGATCCAATAATGAATCAATACAGAACTGAGCAATTACTTAAAAATAAATAAATAGCTTACCTCCAAGGTCGAGATATTTCTCGTTTTCAGATTGTAGGGCTGCTAAGAAGGGTGGAACTTTTTGTTTAGCCTCCATTAGAAGATGTTTCATATCCAACAACACAGACTCATCTGAAAAATTAGAAATTATATTTTAAAATGCTATTAATCTATCTGGATGTAGTCATAAGTGATAACGCTCTGCCGAAAAGTACATTAAAGTAAAATTTAAATACTTTCTTGTTATATTAAAAGTTATATAGTATCAATAAAAAACAGTCAACTTTTGATCATCAACATGAGTACAAAAAAAAAATGTTTTTTATATCATCAGACTTCAGAATATTGGTAAGTTATATTTTTGGTTAGAATTCTTACCACAGGCTTTGTTAATGAACGTAGTTGCTATTCCCTTTTTTCCAGATCGTCCGGTTCTTCCAATACGATGAACTAGAAGAATATTTACATTTACAAATCACTGAGGACTCAACAAGTGCTATCTAAATAATAGTTACTTAAAATTTGAAGTATATTACATAGAAAGTGTTTTGAAACGTGTGCTTGCTGTGAAGTAAAAAAATAAAACAAATTTTACAATTCAGCTTTAATATTAAAACTAGAATATTAGCTTCAATTGTCCAGTTTGTATTATATAGTGTATGATGGTATTGCATAAAAGAAAAAAATAAATAAATCTATATCCGTTTTTGCAATTTTGAAGTCTTAGAAGAGCCAAGAGACCAAAAAAAAAGGATTTGGAAAATGGTTTGTATGTCTGCCTTTAGAAACCATATATAAAGAATGAAAAATGTTACAATGTTCAAATTTCCTACACAAGTCAGCAGTACCATAAGCGGTGAAATAAGGCTTTCGTCAAAATAGCATATATGCACAGGAAGTACCTATATTGAAAGAATCAGGTTTTTAACAATTGCCAAAAACTGAGTCTAGGAATATTGATAAAAATCGTTCTGGTAATGCCATTTGTAGTACAACACGAATAATAATATATCACAACAGTCATCTTTAATTTACATATCAATAACATTGCCATGTTATGCAAACCAAATAAATAAAAAGATGTATGCACATCTAATCAAACTTAATTTTATACTGTTAAATTAAAAAAAAAAAAATCTATAGCTGTTTTTAAAATATAAATCTTTATCTGCTGCAAGTTTAATTTTAGCTTTTACACTACTTTATTGAAAAGCTCATAAAAGGGATATGTCTTTTTATCTGAATGTTCGAAATAAATTGCCAAATCTTAAGCCTACCCACCTTGCGAGATTTGTAAAAATAATTACAAACTGATTTTTTCCTAAAATAACATTCGGTCAACAATACTAAGAATTTTATTTTGTCTTGAAACACTGCAGTGCAGATTTAGAAAAAAAGAAGAAAAAAACAATTGTTTTTTTTATGCCAAATTTTAAGCTATTTAGTTAGGTTATTTGGAATTAAAAGCAATTCTGAATTAAGTATGAAGATTCAATACATCTTTGCAAAATCTAAAAATATTTATAATATACAAACATAACAGCTAAAATATACCATAGTTTTCTATATCTTCAGGCATATCGTAGTTAATAACATGTTGTATGTTTTCGAAATCTAATCCTTTTGAAGCCACATCAGTAGCCACCAGAACATCTTTTTCTCCTTTTCTAAATGCCTCTACTGCACGAGAGCGCTCTTCTTGATCTAAAATATATAAACTAGATATAAATATTTACTAGATTATATATTTTCTGAGTATCAAGATTTGAAGGTTAAAGTGACTTCTTTTGCGAAAGCGCAGAAAATATGCAAAAGAAACCCTAAAAAGTATCTATTGTTTACACTGTTGAATGCATGAAGAAAACTTCCATGTGCAAATGGTTCCAGGAGAAGTTTAAATGATCATAATGATCACAATTTGAAATCTATAGTTTTACGCAGATCTTAATGGAATAGATGAACTTATGAATAATGAACAAGTGGCAGATTGAAATCTCTCCCTCCCCCCCCCCCCCTTCAATATTAATAATTTCACCGTTAATTAATCTATAAAATGAAATTGTTCATTATGTATTTTCTTAGTGTTACAAGTATACAGGAAAGCATCTACTTGCCATATGGTTGTTTTGGACTTTTCTAATGCAAGAGATACATGAGGGTTATACACAGTGTAGAATTCACCATTATTCTACATGCTAATGTTATGGCAGTGCTCTGATTTGATCTTTTCCAGTCATGATTGCCTTACTTAACCAAATCAGTCAATTTAAATATCATTTTTTACAAACTTTTAAATGCTATCAATTTAACATTCATGAGAAGCATGTATAAAATTTGTCAGTTAAAAAATGGATGACTAAAAATGAGTTAAACTAAACAATCAATGCTAATTGGAAATATTTGATATTGAATCTCTTTTAAAAAGAAAATGAATAATTTTACCTTTTCCACCATGGATAGCCACAGCTTCCACATTTTTTAGTAGCAAATATTCGTGAATTGCATCAACATCTTGCTTCTTTTCAGCAAATATTAATACCTAAAACATATCCATACAGTTAATAAGATTATAAATGATTGGCATGTATTCAATTTCTTTCAACACTGACTTAAAATTATTAAAACATATAGAAAAATACCATTTACAAAAATAGAATTATTAAAGTAATTGATTTATCAAAATGCCTACATAATTAAGATGTCATAATAAAAGTATTTTTTAAGAATTCAGGTGTTACTTTAATTTTTTTTATTTGTACACCAAATTTTCAAGAAATTTATAATTATTTTATCTAACAATATATGCACTAAGTGGAAATTATATACACTTGACAATTTTTGCAATATGCAAATTGTCATCATCAATAATTAGTGAATTCTTGGACAGAATGTAAAGTGTCTGGAACAGGAAGTGTTGAAAATTACACCACATTTTAATCAAGAATTCATTCCTCCTAATACATCCCAAGAAGAACAGACATAGCTTTATATGAAAGAAATCATATAAAGCACTGATAAAGTTTGCATAATAAGTTGTCTACTCAGTGTATGTTTACTATTGATCAAAATGAAAGCAGAAATTTCAATATGAATTATCAAGAATTATGACAATTTGTCAAACCTAAAGTGGATTTAAATTTTAATGAATTATATTCTGCAAAAACTTACTGGAGGAGGTGTTTTTGTAAGAGTATCTAAAAGATGAACAATTTTGGCCTCTTGTTTGACATATTCAACTTCTTGTATCACATCAGCACTTGCAGCACCTGCTCTTCCTACATTAACTGTGACCGGTTTTACAAGAGCACTTCTAGCAAAGTTTTGTATCTTTTTCG
This sequence comes from Linyphia triangularis, assembly GCA_963978545.1. Taxonomy (NCBI): domain Eukaryota; kingdom Metazoa; phylum Arthropoda; class Arachnida; order Araneae; family Linyphiidae; genus Linyphia; species Linyphia triangularis. The sequence continues at coordinate 62,147,852 of OZ021728.1, read as the reverse complement.
GCATAGTAGCAGAAAAGAGAAGAGTTTGCCTTTGACCCTAAATGGATTTCATAAATAAAATCATATCACAAATTTTAATAAAAAATTTATAAACAAAAGATATTGTAATTATTACAACGATTAATCATATTCATTAAAAAAAACTGCATAGAATGCCATACAAGGATGACATTCTATGTAAATTTATTCCATGAAACAACTTGACATAAAATAATAGTTTATAGTAAAGATTGAGCAAATGTTGACATTTCAATGAATTGCATAATTATAGTTATTTTATTGTTGTACTTGTGGTACGGTTAAATTAATATCCATCACAAAAATATTGAAAATTTTAAATAAATGCCAATTTTAAAATTTTCAATATTATCCCCTAAAATTGCATGCTCTCAATTTATTGAAATAAAAAAAAATTATTAGTCATTGAATTCTTACCTTAAAATACGAAAATATAGTTCTTACATCCTCTTCAAACCCCATGTCAATCATTCGATCAGCTTCATCTAAACACAGATATCGACAAACTTTTAAGTTTACCATTTTCTTATCTAACATATCCATCAATCTACCAGGTGTAGCAACCATAACATGGACACCCCTAAAAGAGGAAGATAAAATATGTCATATAGCTGTTTTAAGTAAATAGATAACAATTTATTAATTTTTAGCTTCAGAAATATAAATCATTGTTAAAAATAATAAACTAGTTACATGACTAGAATAGTTGAGCACAGTGGCATTTGATAGAATTTAAAAAAGTATGTTACTTAAGCTTTTAAGGAAAAAGTATTTTTAACATAATAATTAGAGCACAAATTGGTTATCTTATGCTTTATAAAAAAGTTATTAAAAAAAATACAAATTTCACAGCTTAAGTCTCGATTTAAGTTCAGAAGAATAAAATATGCAAGAGCCTACAAAAGAGAGATTTAATTCCAAAGCAAACATTGATACATAACATGAATAAAGTAACTGATAAAAAGCTTTTAAGCTACCAAGAAAGGAAAAATTACTTTTTAATTATATCAAGTTGATCTCGAACAGGTGTTCCTCCAATACAAAGGCAGATTCGCAGTTCAGGAAGACCTTCGTTTGTTAGGCATTGACCGTAAAAAGAAAGAATTTCATATGTCTGTTTGGCGAGTTCTCTCTATAAAGATAATACAACATTTAAAATACAGTAAATTATTTACAATTGTAAACAGTAATACATAATAAAAAGTTATTTTCAAAATTAATATTTGCTAATAATAAATAATAGTTCAAGCACAAGATTCATTATAATTTTGTGGAGATACTTTGTTTTTCTTCCAAACAATAATGTTTACAATTACAGCAAGATATTAAAGAAGAAAATCTCACATACAGAAGGACAGATTATTAGCCCATAAGGGCCCTCTTCTTGTATAAATGGTAAACGGTCTTCTTGCTCCATAACAAACATAATTATAGGCAAAACAAAAACAAGAGTCTTTCCAGATCCAGTAAAGGCAATACCAATCATGTCTCGACCAGAGAGTCTGTAGAAAAAAAGGATAAAATTAAATACATATTATTATTGGTCAGCAATACAATAATTTTGCAGAATGCGAACCTTACAAGTTAAACACAATTGTGTAAAAGCTTGGGGTTCCGATGTGTCAGTAATTCGGTTTCATAGCATTCAGATTGAATTTTGTCATACTCAGTAATAAGTGGGAACTTGTATTTAAGCATGCCACAATTTAAATGTAACGTCAAAATAAAAAAGAAAGCAAGATGCTAACTTGTAAAAAGGATTAAGGTGAAACGATTGGTGAACAAAGTAATCACAAAAGTAGAGAAAAAAGTAGAATGAAAAAAGTAGAATTAAAAAGTAAAATTAAAAAAGTAGAGAGAAAAGTAGAATTATAAATATTTTTGAAGAACATCAATCCTATAGCTCTCTTCATAGAAAAAAAAAAACACTTGTAAATTGCATTTTAAATGATAATGTGAAAGAATTTTTGGTATAGGGATGTTATGTTAAAATAACAAATAAATAATAAATCCATTTCAAGTTTTTTGAAAAAAAAATCAAAAAGCCTGTTATACAATTTGGCAGACATGGTATATTTCAACACATTTTCATATATTTTTTTTTTATTATTAGAAACCATAATGTGGCAAAAAATGCAATTCTTTGTAAAAAAATAATGTTGCATTATTGAAAATATATATCTGGAATCAAAACCAGAATCATTATGCTGCTGATGAAAGCACTTTTTTCCAAAGTTTTGCTATGGGCAAGAATTGGTTCCAAATTGATTTCTTTAGACTTATAAAGGTAAATATTTGAGCGTATTTTAAACACAGCATTAAATTTAAGAACTTTGGTAAGAAGTAGGCTGTGTTTCTAACTGCTTGCTACTTACTTAAGAATTCTTGAATAAAAATCTTTATAGCACAATTAAATAAACATTAAAATAGTGGTACTAAAGTAGGATCATAGGAAAATGTTTTTTTTCCTTAAAAATCCAACTTCAAATTTTTAAAAATTATAATACAGCAATGCAAAGACATATTAAACATCAAAATCTTAAGACATCTTCTTACAGAAACCACTCTTAAAGTAAATTAAGTGTAAGTTCTCACACACAGTATTCTAAACTAATCAATATAGCCAAGGCTGTAGCCAGGATTTTTTTTCGGGGGGGGTTAAGGTGGAAGATTTAAGTTGCAGTTTTTCAACCACTCAAAGCAGATTTTTTTCATTTTTGATTTTATCTCATTAAGCAAGAGACTCAAATTCATATTGCATTGATGACCGGTATAATAATTATTCAGGTCATCGATGTAATATGAGTTTAAGTCTCTCGATTTAAAATTATTAATGCAAATACATACAACAATGAAAATATCTTTGAAGACCATGAATTTAAATTATCTTTTTTAACTGACATCTCAAGAAATTGACAAAGATATTCAGAGACCAGGTTGTAGTTATCAATCTGAAGTACTTCAAATAAATAAAGTCGACTATCCAAACTCTAAAAGAGGTTAGTCCATTCTTTCTGGAAATCCGAAATCAAAGAAAGGAAGACATCAAAAATATAAAGATACCCATTAAAAATACATTCGAAAAAGGCCATTATGAAGGAAATAAAACAATGCTATAAAAAGTCTTAAAGTTTCATTTTCAAATATTACTGTTTACTCATTTTGTTTATATTTTTACAATTGTAATTTTATGATAAGTATTTTTTATATAAACTGATAACTTTTTGTTACATTTAAGCTTGCATTACATCATCTTGCAAAATTAAGTAATTTATTAATTAAAAAGTCCCATTTGTATCGTTAAGTTCAGTTCATGGGCACATATAAAATGTTTCTTTTTTAATTACATGAATTAAAAATTATGATCTTACAAAATTATGAGTTGAGTTATATTCAGGTGAATTAACTTTTCCATTTAAGTAGAAAGAAAAAAAACTGTAAAAGTGAACCACTGTGCTCCCATCTACAACAGGATACGCCGAGAAGTTTTTGAAAAGTTTTCTACAACTTTTTTGGGGCAAACAGGAATGTCTCGAAATGTGCTTAACTAACTTTTGCACAACTTCGTTTAGAAGGCATAAAATTAAATAATGATGTTTGCTTACTTCTTTTCATTGTAACGATTGCGAATAATAAATGTTATGATAAATGCTTTCACCAAGCTGAAAAATATCAATCATTGAAAGTTCAGGCACTTCTTTTCGGAACGCTTCTTTCTAACCAGATTAAAAACAAAAAATAAGTTTTTCTATGTGACGTCATAGTTAACTTTTTTTTTATGGTTTTGCAATTTTGGTGGTCGTCATTGCAAGTTTGTTTGTTTTCTTGGATTCAAGAAGGAAAAAAAAGAGAAAAGTAAAGAAGGGGAAGTGGTGAAGAAAGATTTTACACAATTTCGGGGGGGGTTTTGTCCCGGGGGTCCCCCCCCCCCCCTCCCTACGGCCCTGAATATAGCTATTCATACACCTAATAATATTTTTATGCACATAACTTCAAGAAGATAGGCAGTTGTACTATATGCTAACTACCAAGCAAAACCTAAGCCAGAGGTTTGTAAATATATGTAAGAGACCAGATTTAACAGAGTAAAAACTAAAAAATTTCTTAATTCATACAAGTTTGAATTTTTATTTAAGAAATACATTTAAAAAAATTTACAACGACGCGTAAATTTGTTAAATGCAAAAAAGTTTTTAATCACTCACACTGCTGGCAATCCCTGCATTTGAATTGGAGTAGGTTTTGTAATGCCCTTTTTCTTCAAACCCTGGATAATACCTTTAGGAAATTTCATTTCCTAAAAAATTTCAGATTATTTTACAAGCATTCCTTTAAAATTGAAATACAATAAAAAAGTTTCATTTAAACAAATTCAGGGAGAGCAGTGAGTGGTAAAAATAAATTAGGTAGGAATTTTAGGGATAATTCTAAAAATTTCAGGAATATTGTAGGATAGTTTTAAAATTTTTAATTTATTAGTTTCAAAGCTGACATAGACTCCTAACACAGACATTCTTTCCAAAGCATATTTCAATACCGCCAAAAACTGCCAAATTTTAAAAAAACTGAACGTCAAACAACTTTTCAGCAAAACAACAGTTATTTAATAAAACTATTATAGGCTATTTTTTTATTAAATCTACTTATTTAATTTTTAAGCAACTTTTAAAATACTTCAAAAATAATATTGCTTCAACTTTAAAACTTAAGCTAACATGAGTTTGGCTACAATTTAACATTGCTAATTAAAATTTTTGAAAAGATTTTTTCAACAGGAAGAATAACCAAGTTTTTTTTTTTTTTTTTTTTTTTTTTTTACAGGTTTCAAAAGCAAATAAGGGAAATTTTGAAGTTTTTACTTTTTTTAGGAATCATTGAAAAATGCAAAAGCAATTTCAGGAATTTTCGGGAGAAACAAAAATTTAAAGATACATTAGGAGTTTTATGGCAAATGCAAATTTTAAGTTAATTATTTCTAATAGTCTAGATAGACATTAAATATTCTCATTAGGGAGAAGCTACTTTTGAGAATTTTAAATTTGTTGTAACAGTGAATCACGATGAATTTAAATAAAAATGTACAAAGATGTTTTTTTATACTGTATGTTTGTTTTTTTATGCTATAAAAACAAAAATCCTGATTTCTCAGATAACAAACATAAAATTTTGTTTTAATTAGCTACACACAACACACAAGAGCTTCATTATATCATTTTTATAGCTATGATCAAGTTAGACAAAGGAACAACGTTTAAAAGGGTAGGCAGATACTTTCTCTGCAATCTCACACTAAACATCCTAAAGTACAGAAAAATCAAAATCACTTTTTAGAATAGTTGAAGTATTGTATTAATCTTAAGAAAGAGAAAGTGAAAAACGACAATATATATATATTTGAACTAACTCGGAAAGTCTTTATAGGTGGAACAATGTCTTCTCCTTCAACAAGTATTCTATACTTTCTTCTAACACGTTCATGGCGTTTTTCTGGCATGTCCAATATATAACGTGGTGGCTTCCACCTAAGAAGATACAAATAATACATCAACGCAATTGAGCAGAAAATTTTGTTCATTGCAAAGTTCAATATCAAATTTTGGTTAAAAAAGACAACTTTTTTCCCATGTAAAAAAGTAGACAACATTAAATATGAGCAGTCATAAAGTTTCATTCAGCTCATTTATATAATTTGACTATGATATAAGGACAGTCTTAATCTTAAACTTTTATAAAATCAATTACATATTCTACTCTCTTTAAAAACTCGTATTCTGTAAAAAAAAAAAAAAAAAAAAAAAACATACAAAATTAAAACAAAGTTTACTATTTACCCAGTTTTAATTGGTTCTTGGTACTGGATTCCTCTGGCCAACTCAGCAACACCCATCAAAGCTAGATTTAAACAATACAATAATTAATTTTACCATCACAAAGTAATAAAAATACATTAAAAAAATTCTTAACATCTTAATTTAGCTTAAAACACAAGCAATTTCAAATGCTTAAACAAGATAAGGGCATTAACAACACTTTAGCTCTCCAAATCTGTTGATAAGTTATGTATATATCCATTGAGAATGTTTACATAAGCCAAGTAAAGATATCAAATTATACTTGAAATAAACTCTATTGTAAACTTGCCTTGAAAGTGCTTTCTTTAAAGAATAACACATGGAACATTAAATTAATTGGAACTCGGAAATTAAGATGAGCAAAACTTTTCTTTAGGAAAAATTCTAAATCCAAAAAAAATATTTCATTCAAAAACATTTCAAGTAATCTAGCAAAATCCTCGATTACATACAAATCAGTAAAACTTGCTGTGATCTTTCAAAAATTAACAGATGAGGTACCATCGAGGAAAAAACTACCTATTACAAGAAATATTTGAATTTTTCGATAAAAATTCCCCTATAGAACCAGAAAGACTAATAAAATTCATCATTGGATACAGCACAAAAAATTATAAAAACAAGCTAGTTTCCCTTAGCACGATTTCTTGTATGTTTGTAGATTTGAGTAATTCATCATGAAACTGAACTTGCTTTCAGGATCTTAATAATTATCAATAATAAATTTCTGACATAAGATAATGATAATAACCTATTCTTGATATCATTTTTAATGAGATTTTATTGCAATGAAACCATGCCCATTGCCAAACAAGCTGGGATTGGGTGAAAAACACCATTGATGCACAGTGCAAAGTCATTAAACTAATTTTTCAAAACACTAGAGTCACTGGATATGTTCACATGTGTAACAAATAAATGTGGGTTACTTATTGTGATTTTACCCTTTTTTGACTGACAAAAAAAGTGAAATCACACCCACTGTCTCTAACTTAGCTCGTTTTCGTTAACAAGTTCAAAAAATTTTCAGGTAAGTGAAAAAGTTTATTTTTAAAAAATTTTTTTTTAGTCTTTTCGCATTTTGCAAAATATGCCATCGTTTGTTTAATGCAGTTGCAATTAACATTAATGCACTAACAAACAGAAATGTAAATTCAACAAAAAAAACTACTAATTAAGTATAAATATTAACCTCTTTTTTCAGCTACACTTTCTAGAATTTTCTCTTCTTCTTTTAGCTGTTTTTCAAGAGCACTCTCTTTACGAGCTGAAAAACAAATAAAAATATTCTTCATTAGAATATAATCAACAATATTTTTGACAACTTTACAACAACAAAAAATAACTAAAGAAAATTGTACATTTCAAATTCTACCTTCTGCTTTCTTTTTTAGTTCATTGTGTTGATCTAACAAACTAACATTATTCTTCCGTCCAAAATCATCTTCACATTCATCACTTTCAACGTCTGTACTTGACTTGTACTTATCAACACTTTTCTTTTCTTGAAGAACAGCACCTAAACGACCCAGCTTTTGTAGCTAAAATTCATAATAAAGGTTTGCAATGAAATTACATAAAACTACTATAGTATTAACAAAATTTATTCTAAAATCTAATTTTTTCAAACTAAATAATACATTATACTATGTTATTATCCCGAAGCAAAAAATCTGCATTACAACTTTATCACAGAAAATAAAAGAAGTGTAGCAATAAGAAGAAGATTTATTCTCAAATAGTAAAAAATCAAAATTTGATAACTTCAAAATAGTTTTCTCTTTAAATCTATTTATCGATTTTTATTTTATTTTGGAGATTACCAAAATAATTAAATTTGACAAATTAAATTTTATGTTTAAATAATGTCTATGTTTTTATGTCTTACATAAGAAATAAACAAATAAATAATGCATAACAATATTTTAAATAAAAAGTTAAACCAATTTTTTAATTAAAAATTAAATTATATTGTAATAAATGAGGTCTTCAAGCAAGTTAGTGTGATTTATCTGTTTAAACATAACTGAAAGATAATATTGATTAAAGCAAATTTACTGAATCACGTAAAACAATTACTGGATCACATTTTACTTATGCTTTGTTTTATTTTCTTATTTATCTTTTTTGTAATTTAACTGTTGTCGCACTAAGCTCCAAAATATTCTGCTACAAGCTTTTAATGCAATCCTTAAGATTAAATTATGAAATAGCTATATTTCAAGTCACTACAATTTCTTAGTCCAAAGCCAAGAAAATACAAAAAATATTTCTTTCCAAAATTATCAAACAATAATATGGCCACTAAAAATATAGTTTTTCATTCACAAATTAAATTTTCCATAACAAATTTTAATCACTTCAATGTAAAAAATAAAATAAAAAATAAGAAACATAGCTTCAATTCCTGTAATTAAATCAGAGGAATTAAAAAAAACCCAACAAAACAGTCAACTGAAAAAAAAAAAAAACAGAAATGACCCATCTCTTTAAGAGGTTATCAAGAAGTATGATACATAAAATAGAAATAGTAAAAAATACTCATGAAATGCAGTCAAGAATTACCTTTTGTTTTCTTCGTTCTTTCAAAGGAATGTACGGTTCATAGTCACTATCCTCACTGATATCTTCATCAAATTTAGGTCTCTGAAATAACATAAAATATATTAAATAAAAATTCAATCATGTTCAAAAATCTAAATGAATTTGAAAGCAAACTATTTTTGTGTTTCAAATAATTGTAAGATTATCAAAATGAAGAAATTAATTTTGCTTGTAGTTTTAACAACAACAAAAATTATAGCGTACTTTTTAAGCATATAATTTTAATACATATTCAAAGGTCGAATTAAATTTTTTTTGTTCAAGTGAAAAGTTTGCACTCTAGACATTTATCAATTATTTACTTAAGTCAATTATTAACTTAAGAGTGCAACAGATGGTAACCTTTAGAAACTTAACTATTTAAAGCTTGCACATTAAAAACCAGCCATTCAATACATCTTGATACGCTGACATTAATGCCAAAACTCAAACACAATAGCTAATGCTTGGGTATTTAGAGACATTTCTTATGCCATATTTACGGATTCTGATGTGGGGTTTTGAAGTTATAATAAAATAGTAGTTTTTTTGCCTCTGACACAAAAAAAAAAAAAAAAAAAAAAAAAAAACGTAATTTATTATAACTCAACTTAAATCCTCGCAAAGTGCGATAAGAATTCATGAAAAAACTATTTAAACTGCTTTGGATACAGTTCCTGAACCATATCAACACTTAAAGGGTGGAACCTGGAAATGATCTAAAACGCTTTAAATGAGGAAGATTTGTGAGTACGAACGAAATAAAATCTAACAGGACAATTGAAGAAAACAACGAAATAAAGCTTACTGATTTAGTGACACATAGGTTGGTTGTATTCAGATTATCTGGCGCCGTCAACAACACGAGGGCTATAATGCGCCGAAACATTTCGTCATTTAACAAACCAACATACATTTACAAACACCCATGCTTACACGGGACTCGAATCCGCAACCTCGCGTAGTGACACATAGGATTCAAACGTCAACATTGAAAAATACATTAAAATTGACGATGATTTACAGAGTGAAAAAGCAGATTTTAATATTCCTAATTTCTTCTTTTAAGACAATACTAAAAAATATGGTACTCTTTCATTAGGCGGGTGCCAGTTGTCACTAATTAGAAACGATGAGACTCGATCAAAATACGACAAAAAAAATCACGTTTATTACACTTTCAATAAAAAGAAAAAAACTTACCTTTGAAGAACTCGAAGACTCTTGTTTTCTATCAGACATTTTATTTAAAGCTTTTATTACAACTAAGTTTTTTTTAAACACCCTTTTGGCTTGAACAAAACATAAACACTATTTTTTACGGTCCTGGTGGCTGAGTGATTGACTGGTTTGTAACTAAGTTTGCCAGATCGAGGTGGAAATAGTGAAATAATGAGAATTATGGTGCAATTTCAGGTACTTATGGTCTGACGTCACAAAAAACTACATAGTTTTGTGTTTGTAATTTGTAAATTTGAATTTCTTTTTACATTACAACAATTATAATAATTCTGGATACATGCCTAGATAGATGAGAAGCATTTCTTTAAAAACAAATCTCGATTGAAAAATCAACTTTATTTAAGAAATACTCCAAATTTAAACAGTACCAATCTAACTTCGATTTTGTGAGTATGTACGTTTGTTGATGGCGGGCAAATCTGCGGACGCCTAATTAATTCCCTTGCCGTCATCCAATAGGGCTGAAACTTGCCAGATAGATTCGATGTAGATGATAATGCATTCTATCAACACGTTCGTTTCGAATTATACTTTTCGTTTTGAATTTAAGTTTCGCTTAGCTTAATACCTAGGCACCAACTTTTCCCTTTTACCAGGGGGCAAGACTTAATGGGGAGAAGGGGGGATCGGCATAAGATTTCCTTACACGACTTCTTTTCATCTCAGAATGTAAATACAATATTTGTAAACACACTATTTTTATGTTTTTTACGCAATATTTTATATTGAAAATACACGTATTTACAGATATTTAGAATGGGGGCGAAATGATATCTTTGTCTCCTTGTAGTTGGCACCTATGGCTTAATAAGTTCCTTAGTCATTACCGCATAGACCTGTTGGGGAAAACCTTTATATACACTCATTCCAAAAGCTAAACACGGAGAGGTAAAATGGGAAAAAAAGGACAAGTACTGCTTTGATTGACACGAAATGCTGCAAATAAATAGCTCTATGTTTATTCATGAAACAAAACAAAGAATTAAAAACAGTGATAAAAAAAAATCATAAATTATGAGATGACGTCATATTTGCGTCATTATCAAAATGATGTTTAAATTAAAAAAAAATGACATTAATAGCATAAATGAGCACCCTTTCATCTGCATACAAAATGTACAGCGTGTGATCATGTTTGTTACGAGATGATAAGTCACCGCAGAATCCAGTAATCGCCATTCCTCCTGTAGGACAGTTTCTAAATCTCTGAGAGTGGTTGGAGGGGGAAAACGTCTACATACAGCACAGCTTAGGGCATACCAAAGATTTTCAATTGGATTAAGGTCTGGCGAGAGCAAGCTGGCCACTCCATACGAGCAATCCCCTCGCTCTCCAGAAAGTCAATTATAGCAGCTCTATGGGGACGCGCATTATCGTCCATTAAAACGAAAGAAGGACGAAATGCTGCAGCGCACAGTTTGACAATGGGGTCTAAGACTTCATCTCGATACCGTACAGCCGTCACAGAACCTCACCTAAAGATGTGCAGGTCGGTGCGATATCCCAAAAAAATCCCTTCCCAGGCCATAATGCTTCCACAGCTGAATGCGTGATGTTCGGTGATGTTCTGGATCCAATTGCGTGTGCCTTGTTCCTTCCAGACCCTTACACGCTTATCATCGAGTTGTATGGCAAATCTGGACTCATCTGTGAACATAACGTTGCCCCAATCAAACACAGTCAAATTCACATGCCAGCAGCACCACTTTAATCGAATCCCTTTGGATTGGATGGATAAAGGAACACAAACTCGTGATACCCGGGCGTACAGACCATTCATGTGTAGCCTTCAACGAACAGCAGTGGTAGATATCGTCTTACCAATGGCCTCTGCAACCATATATGTCAAATGTGTGGAGGGCGATCTTCGATTCCTCATAGGCTATAACAGCAATATATCTATCTTCCGCGGGGATCGTAATCCTAGGACGACCGGCTACAGGTCTTCGGACAACTGTTTGGGTGGTTTGGAATTGTTTCCATTATCGTGAAATGACGGAATGATGAACGTCGAAGAAAAAAGCAACATCTGTGATATACTGTCCTGCTTCAATGCGTCCATCATAACGTCAGGGCTCAGAATCTTCCATTCATCTTCTGGTAGCCATACAAAGACGTCTAGCTTTAGAACAAATCTATGGATGTTCCAAACACCTTTCATCAGCACTTACATGCCACTCCCGTAACCCTTCACAATGCCGGCTTCTTATACGACTGTCTGTTTTGCATATTTCTCGACGCGAAATAGTGATTGGCTGTTTCCTAACATATTTGCATACTTCCTTCTACCTTTGCAGCAAAGTTCAGCTTCTTTAATTCAGATTGGCTTATAGAAATTAACAATTTCCTCTCCGTGCTTAACTTTTGGAAGTGAATGTACAATCATTCCCTAGTAGCAATTTTACCTCGGGCGGTGATCGGAATTCCATCCCCAGATGAATCGCCGGTGATTGGCGATTCACCGTAAACTCACCCTAAACTTATCTTTCCCTTGGCAACTAATACATTTTGTCCTCGTGGCCGGCTATTGGCCGATGTTCGGAAACTGATCGAATTCGAGGAGAAGCCGACAAGAATTAGTTTGAATTCCGAGGGAAATGTTGCTCTCAAGAAATATCGAAACGATGGTCGTTATTTTGTCGAAAATATCAATTAATAAACATTAAATAATTATAAAGATGTAAGTATCGAATATTAAAAACGACAAGTTAAAATAATGCAAAACTAAAAATATATACCCAGAGCGCGTAATTCTTATATTGTAATATTTCCAGTGACATATTAAGAGTACAAATCGAAGTTATAACACCACCAAATTACTCACGCCAGAATTGTCTAAATTACTTACCCTGGGTTCGAACCAAGGATGATCGTCCCCGAATCACGTTGTCTTAGCCACTAGACTGTTGGTACTTGCTATTCTTGGTACAGCAATTGTATTGTAGTACAAAACTCTACTATCATACAGACTTTGCAAGGAAATTGACCGACATTTTTTTTTTATATATGGGGAATTTTCGGAAAATAGTAAATCTTTCATAAATTTAGGAAAATGATATTAATTTATTTATTATAGCAAAAAAATATATATATCCTATATGAAAACATATTTAGTTTTTGTATTCTTACACGTAACCTTATGTAAATATATATAACCTTATGTATAATCCTACAAATTAAATTAATATTAAATATAGTGCTTAATATTTGTTTCCCTAAATGTGTATAAGCTTTTGTCTCGTGGCAAAATTTATAATCTCTTCCGTGGCTTCTATTTTGGCTGGAAAACAAAACTTGGTGACTTATTAAAAAACTAGTAGCGAGATACATAATAAATAGTGTCGCCATCTATTTTGTAAAATTTTAACTAATTGACGTGTACATTTTATGATATTTTTTGAAATGCAATTTAAGAGTTTACTGAATAATTTTGATATTTAAAAAAATATATTTAATTTTTAAATTTTTTAAAAACTATATTCAATTTGATTAATTTTTTGAAACATATAAACATATTTTTATTTTACTTAAAAGATGTTTAAAAAACAGACCAAAATGTGTTCAGCAAATTATAATGAAATATATTTAAAAACAAGGACTATATTTTTATTTTATATTGAAATTAAAATGGGGGGAGAATTTATTTTAAATTTTAGAAAATTGTTCCTATATTTTTTTACTATATAAAATTTTTTATTTATGGATTTTATTGACGTATTAGATAAGCAATATATAATTATGTGGTTGGCATTTTTTCAAAATATATTTTTACAGTTAAAATTTTTCGTACACTTATTTTTAAAATATTTTTCATTTATTGCCAAAGCGAAATGTTTAGCAAATTGTATACTTGATTTAAATTTGAAATACATTCAAGGATCGCCTCTAATTCAGTGGAATTGCAAGAAAAAGAAACATAAGTTTTTTATCGCCTGTCGATGTCGTTCCGATAACTTTTGCCGATCAAAAAAACGATGAACCGATCGATCCACCGACCACCGATGTTGGGAAGATATCTTTGCCGATGAGTTTAGGGTCATCGGCAGACGAGGAAATACGGGTGTGTTTATATATCAGTCTGGGGAATCGCCGATGACTTTGATGAATTCCGATCATTGGCCGACGAAACGCCATGCAGTGATTGCTACTAGCGAGACCGCCGCGAGATGGCGCTTTCTTTCCCTAATGACCCTTAGTGAAAGAAAGCGGCATCTCGCGATGGCCCCGCTACTAGGGTTACTTGGCAGGAAAAAGATTTTCGAAATAATCTTAATTCATAAGTTTGATCTATTTTCCATCTCTTGTACTCAAAATGAGACTATTTCTGTAAAAATTCTAGCCTGTGCTAATTACTAGTTACATACCCAAGAAACAACTTGACGTTGTAAAAAAAAGAAAAGAAACTGACAAGTACGATCGTTTAATCTCTTTGTGATGCTAGCATACTTGCAAACAATGAGCTAAATTGAGATTATTATATAAAACCTCTAAGGCTAGAGGTCAGCAAACTTTCTTGCTCCAACGAAAAAACATTCAATAATCAGGATTGTAAACTTTTTTAAAAGTCTCAAAATATAAATATAAGCAGTACGAATATGAGCTTTTAACTACAAACATTTTTGTACCATTTTTACTGCATAAAAATCAGCCATTTTTTCCTAAATTACCGATTTTTCTCTTTCTTTCTTTTTGTAGAGGTCATTTGTTTCCAATATAATATATCAAAGGGAAAAGGCGAGTAACCGCAAGAAGTTTACAGTGAAAGGCGCTATCTGCCTCACTCGAGGAAGAGACAAACGAATATCAACAAAAACCAACACCGACTCTAAGACAAGGCCTTGCCTCTAGTTCGTGACGTCATCACTAGCAGGCCGTTTCTCCTTTCCTTTCGCGCCTTCTTCCAAGAGAGGGTAAATTTGAATAGGGCTCACTCACGTTTGGAATAGATAGCTGATTTTATGTTCTTTTTTTCTGAAAACTGTTTTAATGGAGTAACACTGATTCAGGGAATATTGCTTTTTGTAACAAAGAAGATTTTAAACTATTGGTAAACATGTAAATGAAAGTAACGAATATAATATGAAACAAAAATTCCTTATTGTAGAATAAAATATTGACAACATATAAAATGCAAATGAATATCGAACAAATAAAACATTCAATCTGTTTTACCCTTTCTAATTTTAGATATTTTGTTATTTTATTTTATTTTTACTATCAACTTTGAGGTAGAAATTGGATGCAGTAACTTTCCTTCACACGTACTTTGTACCTTTTTCTTAGATTTTAGTAATTTAGTTTTATTAGCTACACAAATATTTGCTGACTTTGGAGAGTCAATTACATTATCTTCATTTCTTAATATTTGAACATTTGGAATAACTAGATTCTTCAACGTTGTAATCTTTCTAGATCTTTTTACGCTCTGAACCTTTTTTATGTAATTTTTTTGCCTACAGTAATTTTTTAATAAAGCATTCGTAGATGAAGTTAATATGAGCTTTAAAACACTTTCCGATGTGTAACCAGCTTTACAACAGTCATCAATAAAGAAAAATTAATTGCTATTAATTAGATCCATTGTCTTTTCAATTACAAATGATCTATGTTCGGTTAATTGTAAAAATTTTGGTTCATTTTCTTTTTGGTTGGTTGTTTTCAGATTATCTGGCGCCGTCAGCAACACGAGGGCTATAATGCGCCGAAACATTCGTCATTAGACAAGCCAACATACATTTACAAACACCCATGCCAACACGGGACTCGAACCCGCAACCTCTCGGTCTAGAAGCTAGTACGCTAACCACTATACCGTTTGGTCGGCCATTTTCTTTTAGGAGCAGTTTTTGGAAAACAATATAATTGTAACTTACAGTGTTTACAACAAAAGCAGATGAATAAACTAAACCACCTCTATCGAGATTCTCGATTAGTTTATATTTATAATTGCATTTTAATGTTCTGTCGACAACCATCTGCTGTGAACAGTACTTACAGAGTATTTTCTTCAAGGCTGAATGAACACAATAACCAGAAAAGTTTATTATAACAGGCATTGAATGTTCAATATTTTTTAGATCTTTTTCACATACATTATATCCAAATATAAATATGATATTGAACATTCATTATTAAGATTTTTAGCGACATTACCATCAACAGTGTACACATTATCCTCAATGCTTTCAACATTAATAACACCTTAAATCGATGAATTTAAGGTTAATGGATAGAAATTTTGCATGCGCAATTTTGCTTCATTTTCATACACTTGTCGAATTGATATCAAATATTGTGAACCAGCCATCATTCTGTATTTGCCAAACCTGTCTTCCAATGAATCGGTTTGCGCTTTTCCTAGAAGAAAATATGCAAAACCTAATTCTTTAAAGAAGTAATTCTTTAATTCCAAAATACAATGGCTGGTTTGTGTAATGGCCCAATGGGTTTTTGATGTCAATGTGCCAGTAGTACAATTTTTACTACTCCAAACATCCAATCATTGAATTAATTTTTCAAGGAAAATTACATTTTCGGACTTTTCTTAATTTTCCGATTTATTACTGAAAACAAAATTTTCACATTTTCATGCTTTTCTACAAAATAAACATTTTCAGATTTTTGTAAACCTTTGTTTACAAATGGTTGTTGTAATGGATCCCACAATCGTTGTCCCTATGGAGCTGTTTTGGTGTTCATTATCCCCCACCAATCACAGATTAATTTTTATAAAATCTGACTTCCCCTTCCAAGTTAAAAAATTGTGCTTTTCACTCGGAGTATTTAGTGCTTCTGCAAGAAATTTGTTAAAAACTTGAAGGGCTAACTTAACGTTTTGTCTTTCAAGATTTGAAGACTCCAAAGCTTTTAAAGTCAAACCATGAGCATATTTAAGCAAATTTCCACATTCAACTTCATACAAATTTTTGACTGTTTTAAAGGAAGCAGTTGTTAGTGGAAATAAGCTATAGTCATCCCAATCTGGGTAATAAAGAACCTGATCCAAATCCTTTTGGTTAACACACATTTCAATATATATGCACAGAATTCACTTTAGGTATAATGTTTTGTTCTTCGGTAATAAAAAGAGCTGAACTTTAGGAGTATTAGGATAATTTCAGTGACATTTTAGAACACAGCACTTGTACACCATTGCTTACATAATTTGTAGATCATAATGCAATAGATGGAATTAACTATTAAGTCAGTAACAGCTGGAACAAGTGACTTTTTGGTGACAAACTCAAAGACGCTTCTTTATAACTAAGGGGATTGAAAGGGGAATGTGTTCATTTGACCTACTCCCCTTGGCCTGCTTGTGGTGACGTCAATCGCCGAGCGGTCACGTGAGGAAAGGCCTTGTCTTTGAGTCGGTGTTGCAAAAACTCGATGCATCTGAGACTATGTCGCTTGGTGGGCGCGCACTCCTATTGCACATTCCGATTGCTCCGTGTTTCTACTTCGGACTGATGAACGGGGTGTTGTGTACAGTGATTGGTAATTGAGAACAGTGTTATAACCACCCGATACTCATCTCTTTGTGTTTTGTTGCCTTTTCCTTACACTTATTGAATTTGAGATTACGCAGTAAGTTTATAATGCCAAATAAAACACAAATTTATTGTTTTATCACTTTATTCTTAGTGGTTTTAATTAGAACTGAATGATTAGAAATATCCAGGAGAAGAAATATCCATCTTAAAAAAATATCTCAATAGCTCCGGAGCCACGTTCTGCCGACGCTTAGCCAAGGTATTGAGTACTTTGGTATGCAAGAGTTAATTAGAAATAATCTAATTTCGTATGTTTCAGCTACTTTGTACCCATTGCACTGAATTGAGATAAATTTTGTAATAATTATAAACAAGTACGGATTGCCTACGGGACATTTCTCATAATAATCCCCATTTAGTTTATTGTGTAGAAATATCCCAAAGAAATTGAACGCAGCCGCTTGGCAACAACCAATAGATTTCATAACTTTTCCTGGATGGTTTGTTTGCATGCTATTTTTGTGCACAATAACGGCTAATCAGGCCGGTATCTACAGCTTAACGGGGATTCCGAGCCACAACGAACATCCATGCCTAACCCAGGATTCGATCCCGGCACCTTTGGCATGCGAAGCCAGAGCGCTAACCCCTCAACCATCAAACTTTCCCTGGATGACCATTTTACTTGACGTGTTTTTTGCTTTTACCACGTCTAGTTGTTATATGGAAAGAATAAATTATTTTTATTACGTTTGTTATATTCGATATGAGTAAGAAATGGTCGATGGATGTTTCAGCGTGAATAATCCCATCGTTGCTTCTAAATGCAAAATGGCGCAATTGACAACACTGTTAGGTTCATATACGACTCTTTGTATTGAGAGTAACAATAAATATATTATGATGTAATAGCGTAACGAGATTTAGGATTGCAATATAAATCCGGTCCAATTACCTACAAGTAGTATTCCAAATTAAAAATAGCTGACCAAACGGTGTAGTGGTTAATATGCTAGCTTCTAGACCACGAGGTTGCGGTTCGAGTCCCGTGTTAGGCAGGGGTGTTTGTAAATGTATGTTGGCTTGTCTAATGACGAATGTTTCGACGCATTATGGCTCTCGTGTTGCTGACGGCGCAATATAATCTGAAAACAACCAACCAACCAACCAAATTAAAAATATGTACATACTAGTTTTAATTGGAGTGCAAAACCATGCAAATGGATATTAAAAATAAGTAATAATGAAAAGTAAGAATGACATTCTAAAAAAATAACTGCTTGCTTTATATATGAAATAAATTATAGCTTCACATGCTAGAATTAATTTTAAAAAAATGTGTTTGCAAAACGTTTTTTTATTTTTTTTATTTTTTTTTTAAATTTTTTTTTTTATGCTTTTAGGTTTGAAAAATAACATTTGTTATCATTTTGATAGAAGTATATTGTTGCACAAATTGTCTGTATATATTGTAAATAGTGACGTATTATTTCAAAATTCTATTGTAATTTATTTTTATCCAATTTTATTTAGTAATTAATAGCGATTATACAAGTTAGAAAAAGGTGGCAACACCTAAAGTAATCGAGAAGTTTCGAGATATTTCTTTTCTATGAATTGGCTGGAAATTTCGAGAATGTCTCACGCGCTTGTATATAAAGACTGGAGAACGGGAAAGTTTTCAGATTGACTTCGGAGTTCGTTGAAAGCTGATCGCTTTATTTACCTATTGGAGTGAGCTTGTATAATCGCTGAATTCGAAGTTATTTTTGTTGAAGCTTGTGTTGAAGCTTGAGAGTAATTAAACTGTTGCCTGTGAATAAATTTTGTGAGTTTTCTGAAGAGAGAATAAATATTTTTAAACCGTGAAAACTGTGCCATCATTGCCTCCGTGGAAAAATTAATAACAGTGGTGTCAGAAGTGGGGTTTCGTAATTTTGAATGCCGACAACTAGAGGAATGATGGAAGACCAAATGAAACAATTAATGGAAATGATTGCTGGAATAAAAGCCGGACAAGAATCCACGGCCGCTGAAATGAAAGCCGAAATAAAAGCCGGACAAGAATTAACCGCCGCTGGTCAAGCCCGTCAAGAAACGACAAATGCCGAACTCGCCGCTACAATCGCCGCTGGTCAAGCCCGTCAAGAAACGACAAATGCCGAACTCGCCGCCGCAATTGCCGCCAGTCAAGAAGCGACATCATCGGATATTAAAGCTTTAGCATCCAAGCAAGAATCATCTTCTGCGTCCGTTGATAGATTTATGGAGCGCACAGAGAGTGTTCTTCAATCAATGAAGGCAGATATTTTGGATGTCAGAGAAGATCTTAAGACAGTGAGAAATGAAGTTGAAGGAAAAGTTTCCACCGTGCAAGAAAAAGTTTCCACCGTGCAAGAAAAAATTTCCACCATGCAAGAAAAAGTTTCCACCTTAAAGGAAGAGCAAGACAAATTCATTGACGTTGTAGAAGAAAGGCTGCGAAAAATGGAAACGCGTGAAGCTCTGGCCATAGCATCACCTAATTGGGATAACGCTTCCATCCCCTTTATGGCGCCGCGCTCTAACATCAAAGTGGCCCCTTTTGATGGGAAGTCGTCTTGGCGCGTTTATCAAACGCAATTTGAAATGATTGCTTCTGCGAATGGTTGGGACGATACTTCGAAAGCATTCCATCTCGCAGCATCTCTTCGAGGTGAAGCTGCTGACATTTTACAGACACTACCTGAAGAGAAGCGGGGAGAATTCGTGGCGCTGGCAAGTGCGTTGGAGTTAAGGTTTGGGGAGCAGCATCTAAAGGATTACAACAGACTGCAATTGAAAGTGAGACAGCAGAAGGCCAATGAAACTCTTCAAGAATTGGCATCGGATATAGAAAGACTGTCGCTCCTCGCTTTCCCTGACTGTCCCCCGGATGTACGAGACGATCTTTCTCTGCAGTATTTCATCGACGCTCTTCAAGATCCCGATGTGCAGCAGGCGGTAAGGTTATCCCAAAACAAAAACCTGAAGTCGGCCCTCGTGTACGCCATGAGAGTGGAAGCCGCGCAGCTAGCTTCTGGAAAAGACCGACGATATGTGCGTGGTGCATTAGCCGAGGATTCTTCTGACTTTGTCACCAGTAAGCTTCGAGAACTGGAAAGCAAAATTGATAGAATGATGAGAAGCTATCCCGGAGCCAGGGATCGAAGGACCAGAGTCGTTTGCTGGCACTGCAAACGAGAAGGGCATCTACGACGAAACTGCCTTGATTTGAAAAAGAGAAGGGATAACACTACCACGGATTCTCCACAACTGAATCTAAAAAGATGTCATCTCGCAGGGCAGAAGCTGCAATGTAGAACAGGTGAAGCCCCAACCAGTCGTTTCCACGTTTCATCCCGACAAGGAGGAAACCAGGGTTTATTCGTGAAGGGGGAGATCAGCGGAACTCCATGTCGTCTAATCGTCTATTCGGGAGCGAACGTTACGATCGTAAGGACGGACGTGGCTCGTCGCCTGAACAGCCGACTCCTCTACACAGCGCCCTCTGTTTCTCTACAAACTGTGTCTGGTGGTAATATCTCTGTTCATGGGAAATTGCAAGTGGACATTGCCCTTGGATTTAACACCTACAAGCACACCGTTTATGTTGCCGAAATTGTAGATCCGTGTATTCTCGGACTAGACTTTTTGAAGAAAAATGGAATTACGCTGAATTTTGAGAAAAGCAAGCTGCAAACATGGAGAGGCGAAGTTCCTTTGCACGATCTAGACATGAAAGAGCTGTGCGTATATCGGATTATGGCTCATGAAGACAATGTCATAGAGAATGCTGAAGAGTCCACATCTATGAAAAGCACCTCACCAGCCTCGGAAAGGGAACCGAAGAAAGTGACGTTGACGAAACCCTCCCAGGAAGTGGTTCATGTGGAAATGGACAAAGTTAGTGAAGAGGGAATCGACATCCGTACTCCTGTTACAAGCATCGAACGGAGGTCCCGGGATCTATCAGCTGCACCTGCGGATGATTCGGACGCAATCTCAAAATCATATAACCAGCAAGATGGGGATCAGAAACTTTCACCGCTTCTGTTGGCATACGGGAGTGCAACTCACGAGACCACCGGATTTTCTCCATCTCTAACGATGTTTGGAAGAGACCTTAGGCCCCCCAGCAACCTCCTCTTTGGACAACCACCGGACACTCCTTCCTCGCCTGTCCAGTATCTAGATGATCTGCAGGCACGTTTGGAAGCGGTACATCGGTTCGCCAGAGAGAGAAACAACATCATGACGGAGCGCATGAAGATCCGGTACTATGCCAAGGCCATGGACCGTTCATTCCAGGAAGGTGACAAGGTGTGGTTAGGGAACCCTAAACGTCGGAAAGGACTCTCCCCTAAGCTCCAGACGAACTGGGAAGGGCCGTATGGGGTTCTTAAGAATATCAACGACGTCGTGGTAAGGATTCAACGGACACCCTCCTGTAAACCTAGAGTTGTACATAACAATAGACTAGCCCCATATTATAGTAGAAGTGATTGAATTGCCTTTCCTCTTAAGGATTTCACTGCCCGGGACGTGCAGTCTTTAAGAAGGGGGAAATGTTGCACAAATTGTCTGTATATATTGTAAATAGTGACGTATTATTTCAAAATTCTATTGTAATTTATTTTTATCCAATTTTATTTAGTAATTAATAGCGATTATACAAGTTAGAAAAAGGTGGCAACACCTAAAGTAATCGAGAAGTTTCGAGATATTTCTTTTCTATGAATTGGCTGGAAATTTCGAGAATGTCTCACGCGCTTGTATATAAAGACTGGAGAACGGGAAAGTTTTCAGATTGACTTCGGAGTTCGTTGAAAGCTGATCGCTTTATTTACCTATTGGAGTGAGCTTGTATAATCGCTGAATTCGAAGTTATTTTTGTTGAAGCTTGTGTTGAAGCTTGAGAGTAATTAAACTGTTGCCTGTGAATAAATTTTGTGAGTTTTCTGAAGAGAGAATAAATATTTTTAAACCGTGAAAACTGTGCCATCATTGCCTCCGTGGAAAAATTAATAACAATATACTGTCTTCGGGTGGTGCATTCATTAAGATGGTAGATCAGTGATCAGATGGTATGTGGTTCAAAAATAGATTTGCATGTGTTAAGACTTGATTTAAAAATGAAAGTGGTTGTCTAACTGAAAGTTAAAACAAGTGTTTTCAAAGGTTTGATAAGAATGCAATTTAATTGAAAAATGACAATATATTACTTAATTAAAATAACTGTTTTAATAGTATCAAAGTCACGTCTTGAAGAATATCAGAAAGAATTAAAAATCAAAAAGGAATATCAGAAAGAATTAGAATCAGAAGAGTATCAGAAATCCATTGACAGTTTTAATCAGTCATTACCCTGGCTAAAAGTCCCAACTTCCGAGATCATTTCTGGGGAATACTTACCCTCATTCATATTAAAACATACAAAAGGAACTTCATCTAATCAAGCTGGAAAAGAAGAAGGAAAAAAAGGGGGAATGATTTAAATTCTTCAAAGTGTTTTTTAGCTGTAGACCTAGCTAAATTTACCAGCTTCCGATAATATTTGCGGCGTGGGGGTACAGGTACGCAATTAATCGTACATTAGGCACTACCTCAAAACAAGCTCCGAAGAATAAAATAAGCATGGGCGAAATTCATTGAATTATTTTAGCTGTAGGCTTGGGCTAAAGTTTTGGTCAGAACTAGAAGAACAATATTCCGGTGACTATTTCAAAGGATTTTTTGCTATGTTACCCTGCTCAATATTAAAAAAGTAGTACTCTCTTTTACATCTTCATACTTTTGGATGTTGAATTTTCGGCAATGGTGGAATTCAAACCAAGTACCGAAACAAAATACAATTGTCAAACCCCTTAGCGTCTAAAAACACATGCCGCATCAGAAATATGTTTTGTAAAATTATATTTAATAGTAATTTTTTTCTTTACAAAGGTCCATTTTTGGTTCGTCTTTGAAAAAATTCAGTGCACCGAGGATGAAGTAGGTATGGCAGATTAGGTTTCTAAAAACTAGGTCGCAGTGTTTAAAAATTTAGAAAAGCTGCTTTAGAATATATTTTTTTTTTAACTTCTACATGCTTTAAAGAAAATGATTTATATCCTTTTCTAAAGCTAAAGTTAGAATTAACTTTCAAATGCTTCCTTAACCAAATTTGACCATAACTGAAATGCACTAAAAAGAAAAATGAAACAAGAGTATTTTAGTTTTGTAATTTTTATTTTAAACTTATGGCAAATATCAGATTTACACATGAAAATTGAACGAACGTCTTGAAGCACAGCACAGTAAAATAGGTAAATCGTTCGATGTGATAATGATCATTATATTTCAATTCAATATAATAAATATAAAAAGAATTTGGAGCATGAAAATACACACAAATATGTAATAAATCATAGTAATGAAAATACAAAAGGCTATTCACACAAAATGTTTAACAATAAATAAATGACACATATAAAAAAAAAAAAAAAAAAAAAAAAAAAATTTTTTATGAAACATATTTTTATGCCTTTGAATAAGTCTTTAAATTTTCAGTGTTTTTATTGAAAATGTTCATCAAACAGCATATGATGATTGATTTTTACTGAGAAGTGAAATTTTTATGATTATATCAGGAAAAACATACACGATTCAAATTTTAGATATCTTAAATTAATACACAAATGTCATGCAAAAGCTTACAAAATTATATATACATATATATGTGAGGAGGTAACGTTCAAAATAGGCCAAATCTATTTTAGAAAAGTCCCCAAAAATCGTAATATTTTAGCACGTAATTAAAAAGATACTTTTTATCTAATAATATGTTTGCATGTAGCCATACAAATAATATTTTGAAACACATACTAACAGTTTAATTAATCAGTATACTCTTAGCAGTTAGTCCTAAAAAATATGCAACAAATTACAGCAAATTTTAAGGGATTTTTTAAAATGGATCCAAGTCATTTAAATGCGAACTCCCCACATATCTTTTTTAAATATGATTTTCATTATATAAGCATATTTCATGTGCTAATGAAAGTACAAATGTTTATGAAAAATTGCTGAATAGTATGCAAACAATTTCATTGTTAATACAATAGTTTCGATTTTTAATTATATGATCTGGTAATTGCATAAACCTTTATAATATTTTTTTCAAAATGGTCCAGTTTAACTAGAAAGCTAATCTATCTTACAACCTAGTTTCGTTTGGTGTTTCAATCTGAAAAAGTTTTATTTGGTGGAAAAAATAAAGTGTATCTACAAAATAATCACCTAAACTAATCGACTTAAGAAAAACTTAAGAATAAGTACTAAAGAAAAGAGATATCACTTAAGATTAAAAAAAAATTGTATTATTGCCATCTTATAATTGGATCATTTAATTATAATCAAATATATTGCTTTTTTAGCATTATTCCGACGAAACAATTTAAAAAAATGTTTCAAATGAAAAACATTCTCAATATTTAAGCACGATGTAAAAATTTTTATGACCAAATGTTCAAACTATTCATCGATGCAGATTTCAGTATTTAAAGTCGCTTATTCAATTCTGCATTTAATACATATATAAACAACAAAAGTGTTTAGCAACCGATTTTTATGAAACATTTTTCAATAGTTCAAGAAATGAGGCTCTATAATTTTTCTTTACAAACTGAACTCTTTTGTCCGAAATTGTATCATTTCATCCTCTCGAGATTTACTAAAGGCATTCGGCCAGACTTCGGATGTTTTTGAGTTCGATTAAAAAATTGTGAAGTTCTTATTAGAAATGAGAAGCCCCAAACGGCTTCTTGAAGGGTGCTGTAGTTTTTTCCTTTAATTTTAATTGATTTCGTTTTACTTCAAATTCCATACACATTTTATCTGCAAGACGGAGATATTATCAGATTTGGACAGAGACAAATATTTTAAAAGACATTTTTTCAAAAAAATCAAATTTTTTGATTAAACTAAAATGAGTATTATATTTAGTATTTGTTTTTCATCAATGTGCAGGTTGAATAATTTATGGCCTTGTGACATGTTTCTTATTAAAGTTGATATTATCATATTGAAAGCAATATTTGTGTAAGTGTGGGGGATTATAATCCTATCACAGGATCTTAGAAAATTTGATACATTTCTGATACCACTGAGTAAGTAGAATTTTTTTATGTCCCCAAGTAGACATAAAAATTTTGCATACATTTTTTTCAGTATTTACACATGTATTCCCGAGAGTATGAAATCAAAATTCATCAAAAGGATTGAGTGAGAAAAGATATAGCAGCTACATTTTGAAAAATGTCTTCTTCAAAATCACATTTTCGTCTGTCTCTTCAAATAAGAAGAATTTTTAGCAATTCTTTGCGTATTCACCATTTCTTTCTGTAGAGGCTGCAAAAAATGTTTCAAAGAATTGCTATGAATGATACCAGGATAAGGATGAAGAACGAAGCGAGTGTAGTCGATGCGGAATTCGGTTCATCTTTGCTGTGATGTTCCATTGCGCCTGCAACTTTTGTGTCTGCATCCACTACGTGAATCTTCCATCCAAGATTCCGATGCGTGAAGCACTGTGAAAAAAGTTAGCTCAGAGTCATTGTTTGCAGCTTATAACTATAAAAATATTTAAAAAGTTGACGACTGTCCTGATGTATAAAGTATGATTGAGTATGTCAATTAAGCAGTTATATTCTCAATGTAGTTTTTTTTTTTTTTTTTTAAAGCGCTGTCTTGGAAGATTCTAAACTTTTTTAAGTTGCGTTCTAAATGCATACTTTTCAATATAAGTACATGTTTGTGGACGAGCATATATTTGTGGACGAGTAAATATTTGTGATCTTTTAAACTTTCTTAAGATTAGAAGCTAAGCACACAGAAAAATATAAATAAAACCAATTTGGCGTTTTTGGTCATAATTTGGCAAGATTTATTTATGAAAAAAAACACCTCCAAGTTGACGATATTGGTTACCAAATTTGTTGTCAAGTTCTAGTTTCAGCAAAAATGCTAATTTTGTACAAACATAGAAATTGACCTTCATCCAGCTAACAGTTCGGTAGGTCCGTCTCGATAAGCATAATACATGACATGACAATGCATGAAATAAACTGCTTCGAAACTTATCATTATCTTTCCAAAACATAAGAATGAAGTTCGTAGGATACAGAATAACGAAGATACGATTGTGCGGTACATTTTTTCGGACACGTATTATCCCGTCGACCATTGTCGTACTTTTCGTTGCCAAAAAGTCCGATTCGCCTCGAATCTGTATCGGGACCTTGCTGTGGAATACCTCAGTTGCGAATCGAATCCGTACAAACCGACCATTTCGGCTGACTAGGGTCTTTTACACACGGAGCGGATGGGTGAGCGGTTTCGTATTGCATACCTTTCAATACAAGTACATTTTGCGGACGAGTACATATTTGAGGTCTTTTAACAGTCTGATTTTTGTTTTTACCCATTGAACGCAGTACATGGATAGCGTTATTTAAACCTATTTAGTTATTTTTGAAGTTATATTTTACATTATTATACAATTTTAAAGTCAGTACTGACATTGCTTGACTGACACTGAAACTGTGGTGGTGTATCGCCTGCACCTGCATTTTGTGAATTCCCTTACTTAAACTTATGTACAGTACCCAAAAAAAAAAAAAAAAAAACAGAACAATGGCTATATCTTCGGTTCTAATTATCGTAGAATCTTACGGTTTGCACCAAAATGTTTTGCATACGATTTTCTATATATCTGATGCAATTTCTTTTTCTTGAGGGACCGTTTACTAAGTAAAAGTAACTCTATCTTCGAAAATTTCAATACGAACCCTTATTTTTTATCATTTCAATCGATTCGGAATACATCATTTACTCTATATACCAAACTTCAATGCATTATGTTGAAAAACACGTCACTTATGAGCGAAAATGTTTCGACCATTTTTTGATCGATCTTCAGGGAGAATTTCCATAAAACGAAAGGCATTTTTAAGGTTCTACTTCACAGAGGGAGAAATCGAACGGTCAGTGCGGCGTTTCACGACGTTAAAAAATACAAATATTAGTCTAAAGTTGCATAGAAACTACTTGTATTTAAGTGTCATGTTTAAGATTAATACAAAAATAGCAAGTAAACGCAAAAGTAACATAATTTATTTACAACATTAAAGATGTGCATTCTTCACACGAAATAAATAAAATATCGAAAACTGTAATTGCAGAAGTATAACGTATACTACTGATAATTCGAAAATTAATAAATATAAAATGTAGAAATTAGTAAAGATTATTCAGCAAAGTGTGATTATTTTACAGAAACATTTCACTGTAAATACAAATGTAACTTGATCGTTGAAATTATTTATAAAATGAAAAAATCACCTGATTCAGTAACATTTTTAAAGGATAACTTATTGAAATTGCTTAAAAAAATGTGGTTTTAAATAAATGTAATTTAAGGATTGCGATACATTTTTTTTTAAAAAAAGGACACTGTTGAAAACCACACAAAACATATGTTCCACGATTCCAAACACGTTGGACAGATTAAAAATATACATACAAAAAATAAAACTGCTTTGTTTGTAAAAAAATAATATTTTTTTTTTTTTTTGTAATCTCAAGAAATTCTGTTCCGATTCACACCGTTGTTCCTATTCACCCTATTTACGATAATTGAACGTTGTGCGATTTTCCACACCTCTAGTCACTTTACCTTGAATTAATCTTTGATAGTTTTCAAAAATCGTCTACTGTACGGTCACTTAGAGTGAGGGTTTTTTACATTTTCGCTAAAAAATCGAGAACTAAAAGTCAAAATGAAAAGCAAAAAATTGTGGTGGGGTTTCAGACCATGGTGAATCTAATGAAAGGAAAAAAAAATATGTTTCTATTAAAAAAAATTTAAAATTGTTTTATTAATTAATAATTAATTATTAAAAAAGAAATTGATGCAAAAGTTGATTGCTATTTATGTTTGGCCATTTACAAACTATCTTTTGAAAAAAAAATTACTGAAATATATAAATTATTTAAGTATTTATGGCCAAAAAACCAACTTTTTTATTTAACATTAATTTATCATTTTCGTTTTATCATTTAAATTACAAACCATTCATTAGAAAATTACGAATTTTTGTATTTCGCATTCTTTTTTAATGCTGAATCCAAATATGAAATAATATTATGAGGTTGCTATTGAACTTTTTAAAGTTTGGTTCTGTTTTAATATGTAGATGACCCCTCATGATAAAAAAAAACTTCGTACAATTATTAAAAACCTTCCACGATTTACAAAGGTACCTTTTGTTTGTTATTTCAACAATTAGAGCAAAAGATATAGCCATCTTTCTGATTTTTTTTTTTTTTTTTTTTGGGTACTGTACAAAATCTGTTTGTGCGGTGTAGGAGCCCGCACGAAATTTTGACGTGTGCACCATTTGACATGACTCCATCCGAGTTCGGACGAAGATTCCAAAGTTGTGGGCCTCTCTCCGCATCGTCTAAAAGGTTGCATTTAATTTCCATAGGTTAAGCTTCTTCCGTACCCGTATAGGCTCTTTTCTGTGTGAAAGAGCTCTAAAGAAATCTGTGGCGCTACGGCACTTTACCAAATACAGCGATTTACCTATACCACTCAACTCTGGTCGAGCAAAGCCACGCCTCTTCAAGTGGTATAAAGCCTGACGTCCACTATCGCTAAGCAGAGCAGATCAGAGTGGAGTGGATTACAGCCAATTACAAGGCTGTCAACGTCCATTGTAGCTCGAGGCTCGTGCTATAGTAGACATTGGCGGCCTTGTAATTGGCTCTAATCCACTCCGCTCTGATATGCTCTGCTCTGCTTAGCAATAGTGGACGCCAAGCTTTAAAGCCGAAGCAGACTCTCACACGTTGGCTTCGTATCTCGAGATTTTAATCATGTTTTGTTAAGTTGTTTGTATTAAATCTTATATGTTAAGTTTTGATTATTAAAGAGTTTATATTGTTATTAAACTGGAGTCAGATTTAATTTATATGATCAGCACGCACCACACACTAAAAATCCATTTGGCACCCTTTTTTCTCATCCATCGTCGACAGGATCATATGTAAGGACATCTTTTTGGAATAATCCTTTTCGAAGTAATATTTTTGCAATATCAAAGCACTTTCCAAAACATACCAAAAGCAGTATAGAGTAGAGAAAAAGTGTCGATTCGTCTTATAGACTTTGATGAAAAAGCGTCTAAAAAAAATTGTTTGGTACCTGATAATACACAATATCCGGTGTGTTCTCGTCAGGAGTCCAGTAGAATGTCCCCGGATGTCCTTCACTGCAGTCCAGTAGAAGAGTGTTCTTGTACTCCTCGAAAGTGGACGATTCTTCTGACTTGTCGATGGTCTTATGTTTCCATTCGCACATTCTACCCACTGGAATAAGAGAAATGTTTAAATGACAAACTCGTAGAAAATAGGAATGTAAAATGTGTAGGATTATTTTTCTCTTTCAATAAAAAGTAGAGATACAAAGGTAAAATTTAAACAAAGACTTTTTTTTCTTTCAATTATTATTATTATTATTATTTTGTAAAATGTGCTTATAACAGTTGAAAATCGTTTATGGGAGAACTGCAGTGGCTCTCGTATAACAACAATTATTCGTTTTACTACAAGGTACATACTAGCTCAAAGGTTGGCCACTTTTGTTCAACAAAGTGCAAAAATATCCAAAATCGAGAGAAGCAATAGGAAATTTGTGTTGCTCTAAAATTACCTAACTCAAAATAGTTATTTGTTATTTTAAAGTATTCTCTTCGATATGATGCTCGTGTAAGAATTCACATCTTTTTAAGGCATCGAGGAAGAATCGTAGAAATGAAAAATGTCTAATATTTTGGGTTGTTTGATTGATCAAGCGTAAAAGCTACACTAGTGCTATGCTACGCTAAAACCTAGTTGGAACTGTAGAATATTAGAGTAATCATCTTCCAGGAGATCTTTAGAAGAAAGTAAATCATATTTGAGTATCGAAGGGGAGGAAACCCAGAAATATCTCATCACGTAGTTTCCCAATCGACTCGGGTTCATCTGTTTATTATTTTTTAAAAGAAATTTGGGAGGAAAATATTTGAGAGAAAGCATCTGTTCTTTGATGAATAATACTTTGTCTGAGCACATATGATAGGAAATTCTTTCAATTGCCTGCTAAATGAAGTGAATTCTTTGATGCTACAAAAGTCTTATGAAACAGGTAAAGATTAAAATACAGTTTTCTTAAATGATCTAAAATTTCGGTTATCATATTTGTACAATTGCCATCAATTAATTCCACAATATTTGAATTTTTTAAAAACACTGTTTGATATAAATAGAGTCTTATTTTTATGAAGACTGTTTAAATTAAGAATACAATTTATAAAATAGTGCTATCATTTATTATTTAGAATGTGACCTATTCTGAATATTTTTTTTTTTTTTTTTTTTTTTTTTTTTTTTTTAATTTCATGAAAAGTGGATTAAATCTAAAACCTACCTCCTGTTGGCACTAATTTTTGGTTGGCGTTGATATTTATTCCAGCATATACTGTGTGATTCTGTAACAAAGAAGGTAAGAATATAAATTGGAGATGTCTTTTATATAAATTGAGTAAAAACATCCTAATATACTTTTACAGTGTATTAAGCATTAGTAAAACTTGTTAATCAAAATTCAAATAAAATCGAATTGAAAAAAAAAAATTCTAAAAAAAGGGCATTATCTCATCAGTAGAAATTTCCATGCAACTAATTGTAACTAAAACTCATTTCACAAGTTGTAATTTATCACCGAGTGCTTTCAAAAATGTTGTTTCAGGGTTATTTTTTGGACTATTATAGATGAAATTCAGCGTAATTTCAAAAACTCTTAAAATAAAGTAAGAAATTATAACAATATAGAATGATTGCATTGCAACAAAATTAATTACTAAAATGTGTAACTAACAATATTAATGCGTTCTATTTCGGTTAATTTTAAAGGTACTTAGTGAACTTTTTTTGCAATAAAATTATTTAACTTCAATACCTCTTTTGTTATGGATCTTTTTCTCCAATAGGGGTTGTATGACAATTATAATTCTCTAACTTTAAAAACAGTTTGTTCCAATGCAAATCACAATATGTGATTATTATGATTTCTTACCTCAATTGAAGCATTTAGTGCAATTTCCATTGGTTCCCTCTTGTTTTTACTAAAGAAGTGAACTGCTTAACAACTTATTTATGATACGTGTAAATTATATGGTAATTTGCGTTTTTCCTTATTAGGAGAAGCAATTTTTATAGTTTAAAGCAAGTTAACATAAGTTTAGAACAAAAATAAATTATTATAGATTTCCAATTAATGGTTCAATTCGTACACAAACATGAAACATTTGAAAAAGAAAATAATTTTTAAATACTAATAGTAAATAGTTCCTTTTGTTTTTTCTTCTCATTTCGTCATGAAGTTTCTGTTACTTCTCATTATATAGCAAAAATTTTATAAGTTTTGTACGCATTGGGTTTGTGAATTTCAATGTTAATTCTCAATTTACAATTCCCGCATTTTTTATACCGAGTGAAATTAGTTTATATTTATGAAGAATTTCTTTCTGATTCCAAATATTTAAACAAAAGTTCTTTAAAAAAATTAGTTATTTAAATTTTAAGAAAAGAAAATGCCCCAAAACCACGCCAAAAGCAGTCCGATAAAAAACTCAACAAAATCTGTGACGTCAAAGCTTCCTTCCGTTTCTATGGTTATCGCGAGGTGTCTGCCAAATAGTTGGCGTTGGTAGACCATTGCCATATTCAGTACAGGTTGGCCCGATTTGCAAGAAACTTGTAAAACTGGTTTCTGCTGCAGTATTTCAGGCCAAGATGTTTGGGAAGCCTTGACGTCCCATTCAATTCGAGCCGAATGAATCGTTTTCTCGCCAACGTGTAACAGAGAAAATTTGATTGCAAATTTAAAAAAAAAAAAAAAAAAAAAAAAAAAATGCGGGAATGGTCTACTGGTAGGCAAGTTAATTTATTTATAGGGAAATTCACAAACATATTTAGGAAGAAATCCGCTTACTGTTTTACAATACATATATCGTAACCTTTAAGAAAATGTTGAAAAATAAAAAAGCCGACTTTAAAATATTATTATTATTATTTTAATATTTTACAACGCACCACTTGATCACTTCTTGCTGAAATTTAGTTTTATCACAGGCACTCATTTGAATGTGTAAAAGTCTCATTTCAAATATAGTTTCAGGAATTTCCTAAGTTGCAAGATATAAAACTCTTCCCACTTACTGGCAGTCCCACTTGATCCAGGAACTGTCCCCCTCCTCCTTCCGGATTATTCGTGATGTAGAGTGGGTGGTAAGAGGCAGTATTGGACGGGTTGTTGCCACCCTCCACAATGAAAGTGTAGTTGGTTCCTCTGCGTACTGTTAACTCAGGGATGAGAAGGTCGTTGATCCACCAGGCGATTCCCCAAGACTGGGCACCTGAAAAGAGTTCGGGAAAAATGCCCCAACATTCAGAAATATACTTCGTATAAACTCTTCGAAAATTATTTATTAAAAAAGAATTTGCCAACAGGAAAGAGTTTCAACAATGGTCGGTTCAATGATATTTTAACGCGATTGGATGACGGCAAGTTGGACTGATAATTCCGCAAAAGCATCCTTTCAGTGACAGTAACAACCCCAAAATTTGATAGAATGCATTGTCATCGACATTGAATCTGTCTGCCAAGTTTCAGCCCGGTTGTATGACGCAAGGGATGAGGGCAGTTAGGCGTCCGCAGATTCGCCCATCGACACAAACACAAAATCTAAGTTAATACAAATAGTTTAAAAATGAATATCAGTTTTTCGCTAATGACTTTCCAGTGGAGCATCTGAGACACATGAAATTCACATCAACGAGACATCTTTATATAACGCTATCTGAATACCTGTACATAAATTTTACCATGTACATTTTAGTAATCAAGAGACGCATTCCACGTTTTGGACTTTTAGCCTCATTTTGAACCCAGGAAATTGGTGTTTCAAAATCAGTGTATCTTGCTTTATTTATGCTTGTCCTTGTTGACCAAATTTCAGATTTAGGACTTCATTGGAAATGGAACATTCGAATACCTCTCGTTTGGAACCTTCGATACCTTTTTGAACCTTTATAGTTGATCAATCGAGAATCAAAAAGTTCAATCAAAAAGTTAGTCAATCGGAATAGCTTATTTTTTCTACGTTTGTTCTTGCTAACATGTGAAGCTAGGATGTATCAAATTTTAAAGAACAGACAATTTGAAAAGTGGGAAAATTAGTGATGAGTTAGTGAGTGAGGACTTTTATTCATAGAAATAACGGTAACTGAAACAGCAAAATCACAAAATGAAATGCAAAGTCTGCAGTGGGGGTATATGTAAAAGAATGGAGTACATTTACTGTGTGATTGTTCAGATGTATTCAAATTAAGAATCACACAACTCAAAGAGGTGACCTTTAATAGATGATATGATCTCCCCTAATATAGGTGCTGTTTACCTTGTACTGTATTTTATATGAAGTTATTTATGAGGTCTTGAGGCTTAATTGCCAGTCTCTCGTTTGGAAGTATTTTTAAGTGACGTTCCCTCAATGCATTGAATCTTGCCACAAGGTATCTTCTCGAACATCCCTAACATAGTTAAAAGAACATGGATCTGAGGAATGGTTTGGCGTAACTGTAAGCAGTTGGAATGATATCAAAAGAATTTTAATCGTTTATCCAAAGCAGCAGTCATACAATATTTCATAAATGCCAATAAGCACGATTTAAAAACAATATTTCATAAATGCCAATAAGCACGATTTAAAAACAATATTTCATTAATATAGACTTGCATGAAGCTAGGAAACATAATTACAGTACAAATTTCTAGTTTAGTTACTTGCATGGAGATAGAAGATGTAATTACAGGTCTATCATTCCAAGTGTGGAATACTGCAACGTCCAATTTTCCATAAAGATGAACATATGTTCCCAAAGCTGCGCTGTTACTTCTGAATCATAAGTTTTATTAACAGTGTTACGGAACAGAAAAAAAAAACCATAACAAACATTATGTGGAATTGCAACTTGTTGCACCACTACGAAGAAAACCATCAATTACACGCATTGACTAACTTTTGGTTTTTACCCCAAACGTTTAATTAATACATTGTCATCTACAAAGAGTCTTTGCGCCAAGTTTTAGCCTGAGTGGATGACTGCCAGTGGGTTAATTGGCTCTCCGAGGATTTTAACCAATCACAAATAAAATAAAAATTAATGTGAAGGATTTAAAAATATCAATGGTAGTTTTCTTATCATATGTCTCTAACGTTAACAGGGAAAATTTTAACTTCAGTAATTGAAAAAGGCAAATAGTGCATGTCTAAATATGGACTGAAATCTGGTTTTGACGTACAGTAATAGAAATGTGTATAAAAGCGGCATTTTAATGACAGAACCAAATCTTTATAGGATGCATTGCCATCGATAACGAGTCTCTCTGCCAAGTTTCATCTCGATTGTATGACGGATAGTAGTTAATTATCTCCTCGAAGATTTTGACTGCCACAAACGAAATCCAAGTTAGCACCCCCACTGTCAAAAGTTAAGCATGAAGAAGAAAATGTTAATTTCCAGAAGCCGATCTGCGTTTCAGAAGTTAAAATTTGCTGCAGAAGTAGATGGAAGTAAGCAAATGTGTTATGTAACAACCAAACACGGTTTCATGTTGAGAAGTAAGCCAAATAAAGGGAGTCGTATAACAAATCAGCATTGTGAAGGGTTACAAGCGTTGCATGTAAGTGCTGATAAAAAGTGTTTAGAACTTTCATACAATTAGTTTTCAAGACAGACGTCTTTTAATGACTTTCAGAAGACGAATGGAAAAAAGGGAGTGCTTTCGTTCTGCGGTCGCCTTGAAGCAGGGCAATCAATCCCTGATGTTGCTCTTCGCTCCCTTTCTTCGGCGTTTATAATTCCGTTCAATTCAATAATTGTGAACAAAACAAATAGTTGTCCTAAGGGTTACACCCCAGTGGAAGATCTACATATTTCTGTTGTAGCTAAACGGAATCAAAGAGCGGCCTCCACAAGAGAGACATCTATGACTGCAGCGTCCATCGGGAAGACGATTCTGTTACTACTGTGCACCGAAGGTTATACATGAATGGACTGTACGTCCCTTCCACGTACCACGAGTTTGAGTTCTTCTATCCTTCCAATCCAGAGGGGCACGATTAAAGTGGTGTCAGTAAAGTGGTATGAATTGTGAACCACAGTGAATCTCTAATATATATATATATTGTCGTGTTCGGTATAAATCTGTGGCCAGTGAGATCTCGAATTAAAGTCATATCACCCGTTTTAAAAATTAGTGGCGAACTCTGATTTATAAGATAGACTACAAATATATAGTACCAGACACTTAGACATGAACTTACTCTATCTCTTTATATTCTTCAGCAATGTAAGATAATTTTTAAATCTACACACTCATCATACTTGCATTTAATAAAAAGTTGCTATTAGAAAACTATTAACACATCCTGAGACTAATTAAATGTAGGATACATTTTAAAAAGTATTTAATTCAATGCAATTATCAATATTATCACAACACGCTCTTAAAAATGTTTGTACATCATTGCACACATATCCCGCGCTTGACATCTTCGAAACATACCTGTAATTGCAGTGTAACCCTTGTCACCGCCAGTGGGACCAATTTGAGCTCTAAATGTTGTGGAGTCAACTATTTTCAGAGGAGGCCAAGACATCGGTTTTGTCGTTGTTGTCATTGCCAGTGGATTACACCGATCCTGAGGTGGACTTCGACCAAAGTGGATTTTTTTAGCATCTAAAGAAAAGCGTTAGTAAGTGAGCTGACTGTCTATTGATTACTACAAAATATTTGTGTCAGAATAAGATGAGAAAAGTGTGTTCAGAAGCGTAGCCATAATTTTTTTCGGAAGAATCGGAATTAATATTGATACGATAAAATTAGTAATTATGGATTGCGGCATGTGTGTTCAGTAATTAGGATAATTTAAAATTTTGTATATGTAAAATTAAATACCAGCAAACTATCCTAAAATACTTCTGCCAAAAATGTAAGGATTTTATAATATCTCAAATCTAGAGTTACTTTAAATTCTCATTTATTTCCTGGACAATTCCTAATACAAAGTAAAAGCCTGTTCTCACATTGCTTTTCTCATCTAACTTTTATTTCGTGAAAATAAGATGAGATTTGTAGATACCCACACTTCACACTTCTAAAAATAAAATTAGAATGACTAATTTTACTGCCATAAAATAAGTTCCTCGATCATCGTCAAATAAAGCAACCTTGTCATAAATTCAGCCAATATAGCTTCGAGTACACTCTCACCAAAAATCTTTACTCGATTATTACCTGTCATGGATATTTAAGACTTCATCACTGGCCGTCTGAAGGATCATCAAGTGGCAGTTCGTATAAATCATAGAAGCCAATTCAATCTGTATAAAATTCTTTTACAATATTACACTACACAAACCTTTTTGTGGAAGGTTTCAAAACCAACAATTAATGTTATTAAATCAGTATTTTTATCCTCTTACCTTTAATATAATGATGTGTATGAAATGCTACTTCTTTCTGACTGTTCAGAGGACCAACGGCCGCAACTACGGACACTGGAATGGATACCGGGAAAGAAAGGTCTTGTCCATCACCTGAAAAAAAATGCATAGCAGACCATAAAATTATATCTAAATAAGGTTCTAAAATAGTAATCACAGGTATTGAACTCTTGAAAAAATTTTTACTCAAAATTATATTCCTTTGATATGTAATGATGAAAGTTAATTTTGATTGGTACTGAAACGTGGTCTATGTATAGGAAAATAGCATCTACAAATAGGGTTTCATACTCGTTAATTTTAAACACCAAAAGTTGTGCAAGGTCCAGGAATCGGACTAGTAATATGCTACTTGACAGTTAATAAGTAAAAATAACTGTTTCCGCCTGGAGATGTTTTTCATTCATTTAGGACACTGTTGTAGTATTGAAACAAGTTTTTTTTTTATATCAAATCTAATCCTCCATTTACACATAGAGTGACCATCTATTTGTAAAATTACACTATTAAAACTATTCCGTAAAAAAAAATAAAAAATTAACCCATAATTTTTTTTAAAAGTTTTAAATATATATCTTTAATATGTATTTGCGATTAATTGTTATGTGCAGTTGCAATATTGAAATGAATTTGAGCTCAGGTCGACATTTCATAGTGTTTGACAACTATGAAGAAAACCATCGATTCTGCATGATATACTATTTTTTGCCCCCAAAACTTGATAGAATGCATTGTCATTTACAACGAATCTATCCGTCAAGTTCCAGCTCAACTTGATAGTGGCAAATAAGTTAATTAGTCCCCCAAAGCGTTAATATAGCGTATGTAAAAGCGGTCTATCAATGACACCCCCCCAAACTTATTATAATGTATGGTCATCGACAAAGAATCTTTGTCAAGTTTCAGCTCGATTGGATGATGACAAGTGTGTTAATTAGCCCTCCAAAGATTTGCCTGGCCACACTCTACACAAACAAAATCAAAGTTAATATAAAAGATTTAAAACTATATTCTATAAAAAGGAAGTTTTTAAATAAATCCTTTATATGCATTGTCAATTTTTATGTACAATTGCAACTTATTAAGCTCAAATAGAGTTTTCATGTTTGACCACTACGAAGAAAACATTCATGCCGAACTAATTACTAACTATTTTTTATCCCTAAAACTTGATTACATACATTGTCATCCACAACGAATCAATCTGCCAAGTTTCAGCGCGATTGGATGACGATGAGTTAATTTCTTTACCGCAGATTTACCCGTCAACAATACACACATCGAATTCAATATAAGGGATTTACAAAATGGAATTTTTAATGTTCGTACTTTTTTTTTTATCAAACATAGCCAACATTTTGACAAATCAACTAACATTCATTGAACCAAACCAACTTTTTCAACATGAAACGAAGTTGGCAGTCAAATTAAAGTATGGGTTATTGCATTTAGCGTAACTATACAAAACGCTATCTTTATTGGATTTGTATCATTTTATCGGAGAAGAAATTTATTAAGGTCTGTAGTCAAATAAATCAAAAACATTTATCTGCATTAAGAAATGATGCTTATAAAACAATGGTAGTCTCTATATTCTTACTTTCAATTTACCATATGTTAAGTATATTTTTAAAAGAATAGCAATCGGTAATTTTTTTTTTCCATTTCTATACGTTTTGGAACGTGCTGAATTAAAAAAATTAATCTAGAAAAAAAATTTCGTTTCTGTCTGTGGTTAGTATAACTCCCGAACGGATCGACTTACGATGTCAATCTTTTCCATATGGGTTAATGGAAGCCATGGGACCTGCCATGGGGACCGTCAAAATTGAGCATGCACACAAGGTAGCTGCCATTGAAAAATTTATGTTTTTCACCAATTGCCAAAAAACGGCTCTGATTTTTTTGATCCAAAATGCTGTGGTTATGCTTTTATAATGCTCCATACCCTTAGTAGTTTATGTAATTCAATTACAGTAACTTCAAATCGCAATTCTACAACGTGACTTCAGTTGATGTTGATGATACTAGGGAAATTATACATGTTGATATTGGAATACTAATACTGGATCCTGAGTATATATGTTAATACTGATGGGGAAAAAGACTTTTTGGTATTCGGTGTTCATTCTCCTTGCATGGTTCATACAGAGTTTCTTGGTTATCAAAAAAGAAAAGACAAAGGAATGAATTGCGATACAGTGGAAAAAACTGGAAAATGTCTCTCTTTTATAGTTTTGTTAGACTTATTATTTAGGTTACCATTATAATGAAAATAACTTACTTGACCCTAGAGGTCTTTTAAACGTTACAGTCAGAACACCATCGGACTTTTTCCAGTTGAGCAGCTGCGCATTGTTCTGTCCTCCAAATTTCGTGTCGGGACACGCACCGCTTCCTCTAGAACACTGAAAATGTATGAACTGATTAACTGACATGATATACTTTAATTGTAGCGTGTGTAGAAGAATCGATTTAGTGACATGGCCAAAATTATTTCAATTAAAAGTGTTTCATCTCAAATATTAGTTTCGAAATCAAAATCCGGGGACACATTCTGACGGCAATAATATGTTTTGTAACTAACAGTGGCGGCTATTAGACTTGTCCTTTTCTTCCAGTGATAGCCAAAGACGATTTTTTTTTTCTTTCTTTAATTTGATGTTAGTATTTGTGTCTCCCCCTCGCAACCCCCCCCCCCCTCCCTTCTTCTCCTCATACTTTCCATCAATCAAATACTGCCACTAAATAGTTATAGAGTTGCTTTTAAATTCTGTTTATTTCTGAACTACAATGAAATCGATTATGCGATGATAACTGTAACACGCAAATTT
Source organism: Linyphia triangularis (assembly GCA_963978545.1). Lineage (NCBI taxonomy): Eukaryota > Metazoa > Arthropoda > Arachnida > Araneae > Linyphiidae > Linyphia > Linyphia triangularis. The sequence goes on along the minus strand of OZ021728.1, from coordinate 62,108,150 downwards.
TAAAACGTGAGAAAAGTGTGATTCTAGTTTCTTTTTGAAACTTTTCTACGGTGTGAATTTCTTTCAGTTATTCCTTATTTTATTCAAGGTTTTCAATTAATGGAATGCAATAAATTTTAAAATTAGCTTTCACTCTAACCATTTCTTCAATATATTCGCAACAAAGTTCTTACCTAGGCTTTGGTAAAACCGAAAATTAGCGCTAACTTGGGTAAAGAATGGGATTATTATTTACATTGGAAAAACGTCGCCGTCGTCTTCCAACGCTTATTTTTTAGATAGTGTTGTATACAAATCCTTGGACATTTCGGAAACGCATTTTTTTGGGGACAACAAAGGGAATCTGGTTTTTTTTTTTTTCAAACAAACTATGACGAATAGTTCTAGTAATTAAATTTCTTTTTAAAAACTATACTTGATTTAGTTTCTAAAGCGTTTGTCTACTACAAGAAAGAGAAACACATTTGAAAAAAATAGTTTACCCCTGATGAATACAGGAGATAACCTTATTCTTAGATTAGATTGGTAGATAAGTGTATTCGATAATGACTACAATACAAAGCATTTCAGAGACATAACAATGTAATGCAAAATAAAAAAATAAAAAATAATTAAATAAAAAAAATTCTTTCCCAAATAGAGTCCTCGATCCTTTTTGAGGGAAATCAAACCATTCCAATAAGTCGGGATAGGCATTTGATATGATTTGGATTTCCATTGATTTACAACTCAATATTTATACAAAGCTCGTTGTTTCTCCCTATAGTGATCAAGGCAGTATGGGTTGGTTGGATATTAATTAAAACATAAGTAGAAATATAAAGGGATAAATGACTAACCTGGGACTTGGCACTGAGATAGTAGTCCTCCACTCGGGCTTGCTTTACATCGGCGTCGTAGTAGACCACAACGACATCCGAACCGATCATCGCAGCACGGTCGTCATTGCCACTTCGACCGAAAGCCAGGTACTCGTTGTCTTCTACAAGGGAGAGTATCCAGAAAATTGCATGAAAATCAGGAACGGGATAACAAGCAAGACTCATATGGTTGGATGCGCAATCCAGACTAGCAAGACTATGTCAAGGAAAAAGTTTTGCAAGATGAAGGGAAGTGAATCGTCATGTAGGTGTCTACATAGTCGATTTCGCAAAGCAAGCTGCAACTTCGAATAAATTTTAAAAGGATTATATTAAAAGAAGAAAAAAATCATGTTGTGTAAACCACTGTTTGAAATAAATTATCGTTATGTGGGGCCTGTCTTGTGTCTGTTTGTAGGCTTATAGCGCGTTTGAGTTGGACTTATGACCACAATATATTTTACATGATTTTTGCTTGTGTATTGGTGTTTACAACGCTTTGAATCAAATAATACGTATTATTAACAATCTGAAGATCATTTCATTCTATTTTTTAGGAATAAACATTACCTGCACGCCCATCCATCTGTAGTATGAGATCTTGACCCATAATTTTCCAACTCACGTGAAGAATTCCCGGAAATAACTCTTCACAGTTATCGAATTTTATTTCCTAAATAATAAGAATAATAGTTACCATCATATACTGAATTGGAAGCTACAGGATACATATTACACAACCATTGAAAGAGTATAACATATTAATTTAAAATGAAGGAATAGAAGACGGTTAAAAACACAACTATATAGAGGAAAAAGAATTCTTAAATTAAATTTAAAAAATGAAAGTATAAATTTAAATAACCATTGTAGAACAATACGACTGTTATTTTCTAAACTCGAGGTTAAAGAATGAATAGTAATTATTCATAAAAACAATTAAATGTCTATACAAATTTTAAAAAATTAAAGAGCCAATAATTAAAAAAAAAAAAAAAAAAAAAAAAAAAACTACAGTTCATGAATAAAAACAAGTGTGGAACACACAAAAAGCAAAAATTTCTCAGGCCACATTCAATTCAAAATTATCTACTTAAAAAAAAAAAAAAAATTAACATTGAACCTCAAAAAATGAATTAAAAAAGTGTGTAACCTTTGTTACTTCAGCCTTTAGTGTCTTCAAGTCAGCTGGAACATTCAGGCTCCTGGGAAATCGGACATCGCCGAAGTTTTGCTGGAAAGCTATGCAGAACATTGAGAGCCAGTCTATGTCGAAGACGGTCACTCCATCCGGCAGCCGTAGTTCTATACTTTCGCCTTGATAGCCATGGAGTTTACGCAGACTGAAAATTAAATTTTTTAAATTTTTTTTCCAGATAATCAGCAAAGTTGTGGAGCAAAGCCGAAGATGGTATGCCAATTTAAAAGATTTAATATTACTGTTAGTAACTATTACAGAACAAGAGGAGAACTGTACTGGAAGACACAAATAAAACTTGATTTTATAAAATTTTAATGTCCTTTTTTGCAGGAATACCTATTTCTAGTTTGAAAAAGGGCTGTTATTTTAACCAATCAACATCTGATTTCAAGGAGAGTTTATCATTTCTCATAAATGTACGACGTTTGGCACCAGTTTCTAGCCAAGCATATTACGAGGGAAAATAGGCTTTTACTGCCCATGCGCTTTTTAAACTCAAAAGTTCGAACAGTTTACAGCGGAAATTGAAAGATGTTTAAGTTCCTTGGTGAAAATCGGAAAAAGTGTACAGCAGCTAAACCGATATTTTTTCTTGAGTATAAGGGTGAATACAGGTGCTAATATATGAACAATTACTCGCCAAGTTACGGTCAATAATATGCATATTGTATATATATGTGTATTATTAATAAGTATACCTTCCATTTTCATCCGGAACTTTGGTCCCATCGCGATTCGGTGTGTCTCCATTTCCAACCAGAAAGAAGGCATCTGAAGAAACAAACCATTACGCATTGCGTCATAAAAGAACATTAATGGAAAGGGTACACAATTTACACATGTTATGCAGTTTGGCATGTCCCATACGACTTTTTAGTTCGTTAAAATATACTATTTTACAGTGAGGGTGTATAACTATACAAACGTATATGGGCTGAACATGTAGATTTGGAAGATAAGAGTATAAACTATGCATAAAGATTTTATGAGCATTAAATAATATCGTGACTGATATTTTATATCAACGATAAAGTGTTTCATTCAGTAAACAGCCGACCATGCGGAAAAATAAGAAAATCCACAAATAAAAATATATCTAAAATCTTAAAAACTCATAAGTAGAAGCAGCTGAAAAAGAGAACACGTTCAAGAAATACATTTTCTGTTTCAACATTGTGCGGGGACGTCACGTGAAAATGTCAGCCTATGTTCGAAAACACTTCGCTGGAATAAATTAAAAAAATTGTCTTAATGATTCTCAGTAATGGTGAAGCCCCAAAACCCATTTGTCAAGCGCTACGCAAAAATATTAGACAATTCAATAAATTTGAGGACTTTTAAAACGCCACAGTTAACGCCCCCCCCCCCCCCCCCCTCCCCTCCCCATCCCTACACGGCCACGGGCATTTCTCTATCGACCAAAAAGACAAGGCTAGATAACGATTTCAACTTTCAATGGTTTTTCAACATTCACTAACTCTGTAATGCTGTATGATCTCTTGTATCCGAAAAGGTAAATCTGTATACCTATTGCCCATCATTCACCATTTATTTCTGAGCATATTGTAAAAAAAACGATGGGATTTGAGATGGGCTTTGTAATCTATAGTGTCGTTTTAAGAAAAGCATAGGATAGTCGATAAGTGCAACTTGAGGTATTGAAATAGGAAAAAATATTACCAGGTCCAGCTCCATCGTAATATAAGTTGGATATATAAATAGTCTTGGAGTCTCGCACAATGACGTTCCCGGACCTCACACCATGGGCTAAAGAACTTAGTGGTCCTACATTTGTTTCCATGGGCAACTCGAAGTTGTCGGGTATCATGATGTAACCGAAATTCACCTATGATTTAAGAGTATATACTTTAATAGATTATCAAAAATGTGAATAATTATTTAAAATTTACATTAAAAATGAGTTAAAAAAAAAAAAAGAAAAAAAAAAAAGAGTATTACCATTTTAGTTGTAGTCTATGAATTTCCATTCACTGTTAAAAAAAATTGTCCACCATGCACCAAAATTTGGTTCCCATTTAGCTGCCACCAACATTTGGTGCTTAGTTTCGCGATTTAATGGTGCTTACGGTCCGAGGTTGCACCATTAAATCGTGAAACTAAGCACCAAATGTTGGTGGCAGCTAAATGGGAACCAATTTTTGGTGCAAGGTGGAACAAAATTTTTAACAGTGTTGCTATAATATTCCTTTAGATGAAAACCTTATATTGTTCTTTATAAAGTGATTTTTGTTTGTCCTCGATTGAATGTATTGATTATAGCCTCATTGTTGAGACAATAACATTTTGCTATTGAGCTGACACCACAATTTATACCGTTCTGTTTTTGTCACCATGAAATTTTTTTTTATGGAAGGCTCATTTTACCGCTTTAAAGCTACTAGTTTAATTTGACTAGAAAATTAAAATTTTATTACTACATTTAGATAATTTTTTATGGTTGATTCAACTGAAAAAAGTTGTTTACCTGTTGTTCAAAATATCTGTTAAATTAGTGCATTGTATTAATATATGAAACATTTACGGTGACAGTTCAATTGTTATATTAAAGCAATTTAAACAAAGTAAAATTTAAAGCAGAAGACTTATTTAGTGTTACATTAAGAGCCCCCCTATTTTTTTTTTAAAGAAAATTTTAATAAAATTGTATAAATTTCATGAGTTAAAGCTAAGAATTCGATTAAGTATACACTTGAATAATAATAATAATAATAAAAATAAAAAAAAAACTTACAGCAAATTTTCGGCACCAAATACTCAACCATTTTATATCTGATATCTTCTTTCCATCTGGTAAAGTTATGGCAACATTTTGATTGGAATACTTTCCAAGAACTTGTTTCCTAAAAGCCAGGAAGAAAAACATATTTTTTCCTTCAAGAACATAAGAAGTGTAAGGTAAATCGTTGCACAGAGTATTTTTAATTTATAAAAAAAAAACCACATTCATATCTAAAATTTAACAATGAAAATAGAACGTTCCCTTTCTTTTGCAGTCCATACAGCAAACTATTGCAGAATGTTAGAAAATATAAAGCGGTAAGAATTATTTTCATTTGATATTATTTTAAAAAGCACAGCCACCGCACATTTTTTAAAATTGCAGTTTAAAAAAAAAAAAAAAAAAAGCCTTTAAAAATATTTTCTTAAATGTTTCGGTATACCTAACTGATGGCTTAAGAAAAGCACTTAATTTGTATTTTTTTTTTTACAGTAAATAGTGGTGGTAGGAGAGTGTTTCAGGATGCACTAAAATTATCAATATTAACTAGTGTTAATGAAAAAGGAAAATGTGCCAGAAAATAAGGACAGAAATTTACACCTTTATATACATTAAAATTAGAAATTTGCTTGGAATATACATATTTTTGTCTTCATCTTCAAGTAGCCTCGCAGTAATATAATTTAAAATAATGAAGGTGACCAAATAAGGCCAATCTCTTTCTAATGTTTAAGAAATTTTAATTTTGGAACCACTCAATCAATCTTCTTCAAACTTGGCAAGCATTTTGGTTGGCTATTAGAGTGCTTCGATTGGCTATTTAAGTACACGGAAAAGATTATCGATCATATTTGTTTATTACAGGATATTCAAAATTCAATTTTCCAAAAGAATCAAATTGGCAATTTTTCCATTATTTCACAATTTTATAAAACATTTTGAAATAACATGATAAAAACGGTATTGCTTACGTTCCAAATTCGTCTGGTATAATAAAACCATCAGGTGATGGTTTATCTGTTGTTCCCGCCCAAAAGAAAGCATCTGTAAGGAAAGAATGAAATGGACTTAGTATATTTATATTAAAACCAATTTCTTCATTATATTGTATATATTAAACTTTTATTAGACCCAAGCTGCTGCATAAATGTGCATATAAAAGCATAGCTGCGAAGAAACCATTGAGAACCAAATAGTTGCGCTGAAATTAAAGGAGAGATTACAAAATGAAAACGTTATCGCCTTCAAATACCACTCTTAAGTTTAGAAAATATAGTAACGTTTGTGGCCTGTCTCCTCCATGGTTTTAGCTTTTGGAAAAGAAATTGAATTTAGTATAAAATAGATAGGATTCTCACTCTCATCATACGACGAACATTTTCATTGAAAGTAAAAAAGCGAATAAAAAAATTATTTACATTGTAAAATACATTGCTCATATTCTTTGACACTTCGCCCTTAAAGAACGGTGATTGAAAAAAAAAAAAAAATGTAGCCCGAGTAAATCCGTTTTACTAAACCTAATAATTCAAAAATTGTAGAACTTAAATTTTGCTGCTCCACTTACCGGGTCCTTCTCCATCGTAACTAAAATTCGTGATGTAAAATGTATCATCTGATGCTGCGAAGACTGTACCCTTAACATCGTGCGCATTCGTCTTCAGTTCGGCAATAAACTTGCCATAGTAATTTCCATCTGTGAACTTAGAGGTCATTGGAGAATCGACCGATCTTCCTTGGGTTGTCATTTCATTCGGCATATCTGAATTAAAAATAAACTTATGATGAAACATGTAAATTAAAAGTCATAAGTTAAGTTAATCTTCGTTGCAATCAATATGGATGTCTTTTTATTACAGCAACAGTCGCATTTATTTCCTCATCATACTATCGAAAAGAGAACTTCATCTTAAGGTAGTAGAGTAATATTGATAAATATGATTTTTTGTCCGTTAATTTTTTTTTGTAATAATGGTTAACTGTGTCTAGCGATTAAATTGACTTGTAAGAAAGAAGTCTGGGTGTAAGTATTCATTTCTTTGCATTATATCAGCTATGCACTTTAAAAAAAAAAGGAGTCTATGGATTACAGTTTTGGTCAATAAATATCTAAATCGCATGCTTCCACAAGTTCCGAAAATTGTGGCACCTTCGCCACTGAAAATATTGATTAAATATCGCTTACATTATTTGAAGAAATCTTATTAATATTTTATTATATTAACATTCCACAAATTTATTTGTCAAACTCGCACACATGTTAAGAATAAATTCAGAAATATTTATAGCAAAAATCCACATAATATTTTCTCTTCACACTTTGTTAACGGGCTCTAATTACTGTTGTATCTTTTGAAGCATGATTTCAGCAAAGAATATGCGATATAAAATATTACATTAAGTTTATAGGACAGGAAAATAGTATTAATAACTTCTAAAGGATAATTTACATATTACCAGTCAATGTGCAAAATGAGGTCTACAATCCTCTAATTCCAGTGACTGGCATAGTGTAAACGCCGGCAGCTTCAGCTTATATATATTTTCTATCTGCATCAACTGTACTTTCCTGTACCGCCGGATGGTGGCGAAATGCCAATTAATACATGGATTGTTACAGTTTCTGGCACTGTATAAACCGAAAACTTGTATTCCTTTCAACGTGTGACAGAGAGCTTCCAATCAACTAACTATGGGGCAATTGAAGCTACTGGCAAAGTGTAAATCATCCTTTTAAGGTGTGGTGTACTCACTGACTGCCATCCTGAGGTCATCGATGTTGGCCGGTACGTTGGCCTGCTCAGGAAAGAAAACGTGGCCAAAGTTCTGATCGAAGCGAATGCAGAATAAACCCATCCAGTCGATGTCGAACACTGTCAAGTCACCCGGGAGCTGCAACGTCACATTTTCACCGTTGTAACCATGCAACTTTTGTAAACTAAAAAAAAGAAGAAAAGAAGCACAAAACGACTGAGAAACATTGCTCAATGATATTTGTTTTAAAATTTTTGTAATTACACATGGTTAAATGAAACGAACAACGTCATATGGATTTTGATAATTTTTTGTAAAGATTTTGCTTGAAAAATTCGGGTACAAATAGTAATGGTTATAGTTTAGCGCACAAATAGTAATAGTAGTAGTTTAAATGTAAGAGTTATTGGGCCTTTAAAGAAAAATTTATTTTTGTTCAAAAACTCGTCAATACAAATTTATTTAAATAGTTTTTAAAACTGCCTTTGTAATTTACTTTTTAAAAAACTTCTTCAAAACTTCCCAATTGTTTTCTAATATGTCTAATACAAAAAAGTATATGAAATGACTGAAAAATGGCTACTTCATTTAACCATGTATAAGTTTTTAACTGATAATATTTTATTATATAAAAACAGCCCTATAAATGGATCACAGCACATGTAAGCGTCCGTGCATTCCCCACGTTTTTGGCCAGAAAGTTTAGCCAACGCCGCTCTAACTCTTCTATAAGGCATCAGAAGAGGTGCAATTTTCGTCAAAATTTTTGGATTTATGATCTATCTGTTTTTTCCCCTTGTACTGCGGATCATTGTGCAACAGTGAGAAAGTATTTGCAAAATATTATATTTCTTATACTATAATTGCTTAAATAATGGGAACACATTATTTGAGAAGGAGGAGGACTAAATAAATATTAATACTTTAAAGCTTTAAATTTTATATAGGGACCATAAGAACGACCCTGCTTGTAAAGATAGTAATTTTTGTTGTAAAAATCTTTTATAGTAAAAATTATTGTATTAATTATTAGTTAATTAAATATTTTATAGCATTAATTATTAATTAATACCTAGTTTACGCACTTCAAGTTTTGAAAACAATCAGTAGCACACTACTCAGTGTATTAAATAGGTTAAGTGATTTAAGAAAATTAAATGCGGCAAATACATACATAGCTTATAAAAACGATTTGAGCTTCATCGAATTACAATCTAAGTTTGGAACTTGTTCTCATTTACAAGATTGATTAAATTATTGTAATGACATTCATAATAAAATATTCACATTTTGATACAAACTTACCAACAATCAACTTCCCCCCCCCCCCTTTTTCCCCCGTTATAGTTACTGAAAAAATTCACAATTACTATAGATAAATTTAAGCAGTTTTTAAATATTTTAGCACGACTATACCAACCTTCCATTTTCATCTGGAATTTTAGTTCCTCGACCGTGGGGTTTTGGACCTTTCCCAGCCAGAAAAAATGCATCTAAAATGTAAAAACATAAATTAGTTATCTTTTTATTACTATTCTGACACTATTACCTATTCATTATTATTTTAATCTCGCATTTAAATTTGTTATTTCACAGTTATAAATATATCTTATAAATATTAGGTATTTTAGTATTCTCATTAAATTGGCTACATCAATATGGTTTCACACTCCATAATTATATTAGTTATCTGTTTTGGAGATAAGCTGTCTCATTGATACTTTATTTCCGACTACTTCTTTCTCACTTCTATTTGAGTTTCACTATCAATTTATTCTCACTATTTCTACCTTACTGGTGGTGTCGATTAATGAGAGACACTTTTTGAACTTTTAAAGTTTTTGAAGTAATTATTTTCACAATCCCTCCCCTCTTCTCTTTGATCCCAATCACCTCCAATGCATCTGACTATTATTTTACTCTTATATACCACACTATTAATCTCGATACTGTTGCATATAACCTATTAGATATATCAGTTTTGTACCCCAGTATGGTTGGATGACGAGTATACTGTACCTGGCCCAGCTCCATCGTAATAGAGATTAATGATTGATATTGTCCTAGAGTCCTTTATTATGACATCATCGGACCGAACTGCGTGAGCTAGAGTGGGAAGCGGACCCAGACTCTTCTCGTAAGGAAGATCATCAGAGGGTATAACGACGCTGCCAAAGTTCACCTAAAATAACATTTTATTCATTAACAAGACTATTTTCAAGAAGATTTTAAAACAAAGTTTAGCTCACAATGAAGTAATAATTTCTCATTTTTTTTATTTGAATGAATCTTAAATCCATCATAGGTGACGCTAAACTTATACTCCACTATATTAGGGGACAAAAAAAAGAAAGAAAAAAAAAGAAAGAAGAAGAAAAAAAAAAAAAAAAGATCCGTACTAGCCCAATAAATACTCTGATTGGTTACGCGCTTATTTTCAACCAATCCGAGTCTTTAATGGACTGCCAATTTCAGCTATGGTTTTGATCAAACGTAGCAGCCTTTATTATTTAAAAAACTATATAATGTTCACTTTCATATTTAAAGGAACGAATTTGCTTAGTTCAGTTCGTACGTTCTTTTAAAAACTTATTTCAATGCTATAATGTATAGAGCAGTTATTTGCTAAATAATTAGAAAATATATATATATATTATTTTCTAGAAATAGTTGAGTTAATCCGTACAATATGTAATGCATTGAATTAAGCCTTAAACAGAATTACATTAAAAAGTACATTGTGCTGATAAATCAGTAATTCAATCATATAATTTTGACTATTTAGATAAGAATTAGTTGAAATAAGTTTTGAATAAAATGACGTTGAAAACTAATGAATGAAATTTAGTTTAAAGAATTTCTGTGTGATATAATTAATAAATGAGAATGTTCAGTCAAAATAATGAGCTAAGAATTGTCACTGTTATTACAAAACAAATATCTTAGAGATTACCTAATTAATGTTTCTGATTAACAACGCTACCAAACAAAAAGCAAACCGCAGCATTTATTTCAAAGTTACATTTTCACATTTACTACCATGTTTCAATATGTATTAGTAAACTAACAACTCTTCTCTACCATCTAAAAATTGCCTTTAGGCCTTTTTTTTTAACTTCTCACAATGACGAATTTAAAATTTTTAAACTCTAACTAAAGAACTTGGTTTTCATAGTAAATCAATAGAAAAATTGTTTTTATTTCACTCAAAAATCATAATTACAAAAAGCAATTCTAATCACTAAGTTGAGCTCTTTCTTAAAGATCAATTTGACAACTAGAGTTATGAAATCCAAGTAATTCCATTGTTTTTTTGTTTTTTTTTAATAAATATCTGCATGGAATACGTTATTGTTCTAATAGAAGAAATGCATGTTCAGTAATTATAAGCGAATTATTCTGAAAATAGAAAACTAAGTCATGTGAATAGACACTGGGCAGATAAAGGTATTTTTTTTAATTACATATGAAGATTTCAGAATATTTACGACATATTTCTATTCACGAACCGTTAAAAATTGTGAAATCGAAGCTTCACAATAGTGGCATTTTTATGAATCAATAAGATTTTTCTAGGAGAAACGCTTATTATAAGATTGAGGAAATAATAGTACGGCTGGAAGTAGGAAATAATATTTTGACTTCCGGAAAAGCAAATACAGCTGGAATCATATTGGTGCAATTTTTCATCGGATATAAATGTTTCGACACTCCTCTGAAATACCCAGAGAGTTGTTACAGCTGCAAATAGTACACAGGTGAAAATGGATTGATGTTTTAAGAAATATGCAGAATACATTTTAAATAAAAAAATAAGAAATTCAAGTGTTATCAAACTGTTCAATATGTGAAAATAACCTAAATTATTTTATATTTTGCTTACCAAAAATTTCCGGCACCACACAGAAAGAGATTTTATGTCGTGTACTAATGTTTCATTGGGTAACGTCAGTATGAGATTTTGCCCATTATATCGTTTCAGTATATCTTCACTGTAATAAAGTAGATACCAATATTAAATGCTTAGTTTCTACTGATTGCAAATGATTTTTATGTTAGCATAATTTTACAAATAATTTTTTTTTTTTTACTTTGCTTGAGCTAGTGCTTATTCATATAAGCATGTAAAATATAAAAACAACAAAAATAAAGTGTAAAACCACAGGAAAGCCTTCATAGTTTCGAAGTGGCTTTCAAATTGCTTTTTTTTTTTTTTTTCATAGATGTATTAGATTAATATGATTAATAGATTATAATCTATGCATCGAAAATAATTTATAAAAGCAGAGCTAATTCTACGTGTTAAACTTTATTAGGTACTATATGAAGTGAATAGCGTTATCTAGTCAAAGATGGACAGAAAGTTGGAGAAAATTTTTTGAAGTTCTAATTGATATCGACCATATGAACTTTCAGATGAAGAGAGAGAGTTTGGGATATAATCCAATTAAAATACAAAAAAAGTTTATCAGAATCATATTTGCAAACATCTAGTTGCTCTCTTTACTAAAAGACAGAAACAGAAAAGAACCCGGCAGAAATTTGGAATTTCATCAGGGGGTTGACCCAAATTTCCAAAACCGTTAAATCTAAGAGTTTTTTCTGTAGACATTTTTTCGAATGCCGCAACCCCAAATGCTCAAGATAAAAGAAAAAACAAGAAAATGCAATAAAATGAAAAGCGTAATTTCAATCATCAGAAAAAAATTCCAGTTTCCTGCATTTCGGTTCGTAAGTTTTTTTTTGCATTTTTCTTGTTTTTTCCTCTCTTTCTTCTCTTGAGCTTTTGGGGTTGGGGCATTCGAAAGAATGTCTACAGAGAAAGGTCTTGGATTTAACGGTTTTGGAAATTTCGGTCAACCCCCTGATGAAATTCCAAATTTCTGCCGTGTTCTTTTCTTTTCATTTTGTTTGTATTATTCTTATTATATACAACTTTTTAATCTATCATCTTTTGCGCTGATAATTTGTTGTATTTCTTTTGTTTACATGTTTTTGATTTTACATTTGTAACTTCATTTTTGTTCCTTGGTTATTTATGAATGGTTACTAATTGGTTGCTAATGAATAGTTGACAATGCAATTCATTAGAAATAATAAGAAAATTACATTTACGCTAAAATAATCAAGATTGCATTGTTTGCGGGAAAAGTACTTACGTTCCATTTTCGAGAGGAATGATGAAACCTTCTCTAGTAGGTTCCTCGGAGACATCTCCCCAAAAGTATGCATCTAAAAGTTGCAAAAGAAAAAGTATTAAATACCACTCATCATTGAAAACACTTTATCGTATTATTTATAAAATGAGAAACAAAAATATCCTAAAAATTGCGACTTTTATAGAAACATGAAGGTTATAGTATCCAGTGCCGGAACTAGGGGGGGGGGGCAGGCGGGGCAGCTGCCCCGGGCGCTAACCAGAGGGGGCGCCGAAAAGCCAACAAAGCACTATTTGTTGTATAAATTTTAATATTTGGACAAAAGGATAATTTTTCATTAATAAATTTTCATTTTTTCTTAAAATTCTGGATGATCTTTAAGATATCCAACAGAAGAAAAAATCCACTAGAAAAAAAAAATAATACATTTCTGTACAAAGAAAGTAATAATCCATCCTTTTACAAAAGAATGACATCGAATTCTCCCTACCCCCTGGTGAAGAATAGGTTTGTGCTACATGGCAGGCTGCCAGAAATGCTAATTTAAAATCGCATTGGTAATATAGTCGCAATGTAGTTAGATAAAATTTAGCGTTACAACAATTTAATGCTGTTGAATTTTTCGTAAATTGAAATATGTCGAAGAAATTACTGGGGCGCAGAATCGCAGAAAAGCAAAAGAAACTGCAAGAATATCCCAACATTCTTCGCTACTTTTATCATCTTGGTTAGTTCACGAGACTGAAACCAATGAAGGAAAGAATTTTTTTTAATTTGTAACCTAATAAACTTTGGAAGATGTGTATTAAGGACAAGGGTTACGTTTGGGATATATCTCTTGCCAAATATATTTATTGTTCTCTAGGCGTCAGCAGGAATTTTTACAGGGGGCTGCAAGATGTTGAATTGTTTAGAAATCGTTTACTTTTGTTTTTGAGGTTGATTATCGTTAATTTTAAAGGTTCATTGCGATTCCTAATGAAAATTAATTAGCAAAAAGTTAATTAACAATTGAAATAATTAACGATTGAAACGTTTTCTCTAAGAGAATAATTTAGTATTTCTTCAGCTAAAAACAGATTTTTTTTCATTTTTACACATTTTGAATCGTGTTGAGTTTAAAAAAACTGGGGGTGTTGAACTTTGAACAACTTTCAATTCCCACTGTTTCCTTCATTTAATTTAGCAATTATTTTGGCTGTAAAAAATGACAACTACCCTTTGCGCAAGCACGATTTTGACAAAAACCGTAACGCCAGGTGTAATGGCCAAAGTAGGTCAATCCGTTTGAAAGTAATGCTGACCACAGACAACACACGGACCCACAAACTTTTTTTCTAGAACACTTTTTTGATTCAGAATGTTCTGAAACGTGAAGAAATGCAAAAAAATTATGCGATAAAAAGTTGAAAGATGAATGCCTGCAGCATAAGAATTCCTATTTATCGCAACATATAGATTTTTTAAAAATAAAAACGAAAACAGTAAATTACATCCTATCCAAATCTCAATTTAAATGCACTGACTAAATATGTGACTATATATTTTTAACAATATATTTTACTATATATTTTTAAATCCCTTATATTAACTTCACCTTTGTTTGAGTATGCGTTTGAGCCTGGCGTACAAATCTGCGGATGCTTAATTAACCACCTTCCCATCATCCTATCGTCCTGAAACTTGGCCAATTAGCTTAAAGCCCATGACAATACATTGTATTAAATTTTTAGGGATGTAACTGTCACCAAAAGGTCGATTTTACCATCTAATGTCATCACAACACTAGCAAATAAAATCCCATTGTTGGTTAAGACTTTTACCTGATGCCAAACGAAAATATTATAAAAATAAATAAAAAAATAAATTGGCTTGCGTGATAACACGCATTTACGGCACGTTCCAGAATAAATTAAATCAGTTATAATTTGATTACTGGATGAAGTCTTGTTGCCAGTATTTTTTCAATTAAGATAAATAATTGTTCGGGCATAAATCCCATATTTAGTTGTTGTTTTTTTTGTTTTTTTAACCGACGCGGCGTTTCGAAAGCATTTTAATAAATCATTTAAAAAAAAAATACTTTTATTGTTAATAAATTGATAATTCTTATAAGGGATTTGATTAAAAAATTTGTTTTTTATAGGTTAAATTATTAACACTCCTACTTTTCTTTTTTGATCATATACAAGCATTCAAACATGTTTCGTAAAAAGAGAAAACGGAAGCATAAAAGTGCATAAAGCTTGGCGTCCACTATAGTTGAGCAGTGCAGAGCAGAGCGGAGTGGATTAGAGCCAAATTGCAAGTCTGTCAACGTTCATTGTAGCACGAGCCTCGTGCTAGAGTAGACGTGGGCAGCCTTGTAATTGGCTGTAGTCCACTCAGCTCTGCACTGCTCAACTATAGTGGACGCCAAGCTTGTAACATTTTATCTATTCCTAACTAATGAAAAAATAATAAAACATCAAGGCATGAATTCTAAAAATAGATCTCAAGGCCTTATTTTTCATAAAAAAATAACGAAAAAGAAAGTATTTTCCAGGAAGTGATAAATAAAATAAAAAGAATCCAGTCTCCATGCTACGAGAAAAAAGCGCAACTTTTGAAATGTCAAAGAACTTATGGCTATAAGAAGGCAAGCTTCGCCAAAGCGTAAGTAAAGATATCACGCGGATTTTCCCAGTTGAGACCACAAAACCCGCCAAATTGTAAGGATTTCTAGGCGTGTGCCATTGCATTTGCACAGAGTTATAGTGTCATTTTGACGACATTATTTTTCACCAAACAGATGTCATGTTCGTCAAATTTTGTCCATTGCATTGGTGAGAATTTTAAATCCTCCAAGAAAATGGAGAACTCACACATAGCACCAGTAAGTAATATATTATTCATTCTATTATTAAAATGAGTTTCAATAAGTTTAAATTAATTGTTCTAAAATTAACATTTATGTGTTTACCAACTATTCAATGATTTTTGTAGACAAGTCATTAAATTAATGTGCTTTTGTGTTCAATGAGTTCTGGTAATATTCGGAAGCTTTTTAAATTTTTGTATTAGTATTTTACAGAAAAAAATATTTTTGAAATGTAAAACAGCTTAATTGTTTATGATCTAAGACGTTTTGAAACCAGGTTAACCAGATTTTGTGTTAAAAAGTGTTACATATCATTCAACTAAGTTCTTTTATTTCATTGTAACTGACATTATTTGTATTGATTCATTAGTTTTTTTTTTTTTTTTTTTGTCTTTATGCAAGCAGAATGAACCCTGGTCATTAATAAGGGCTTGTCAAATATATTTATTTAAAATTTCAATTAATTCTTTTATTGTTTGTTTCAAAACAGAATTTTACAAAGGAAAAACCTTTGTTAATTTTCAATGTATATATAGTTAGCTTCAAATCTAAAAAATTATTGTGTGGGGGCGCCAAAATGAATTCTTGCCCCGGGTAAAAAGTGACCTAGTTCCGTCCCTGATAGTATCTTTGAATGCACTAGTGATTTTGCCAAAACGCAGAGAGCGACACTGTTTTGATTCAAACAACCTCTGTCACGAACAAAGTCTAACATCTGTCAAATAACTATAAAAAAGGTAATAAATAGTATATTTGATCAACATAAAGTCCAAATTAGAAAACGATTAGAGTTTGAAAAGACAAAATATTCAAGATAACATTGAACTGTAGTCTTACATTTCCTCATTTATTGAAGAAAAACACAATTCAAAATTAACTTTGGAGTTTTCTAATAAAGTACAAAATGTATAGAGTGTTGAAATTTGATCAAGTATAAAATAGGCAGAATGGGATGACTGCAAATTTTTTTGCTTAATGGAACACTAGTCTGATTTTTTTTCAATAGCATGTAAAATAAATACAAGTATTTTAGTGCAATCTTACTCGATCACAAAAGAATTCGATCAAAAATGTTCAAAAAACAACTTCAACTAGAAACCAAAAAGTCGTGATTTTTAATTTAACGCCAAACATTATCTGCTTTTCTAAACTGGTGCCAATTTGCAGAGCTCATTACGTCATCGAAATTAATAGTTAATAATAGTCCAAGCAAAATGATACCATATTTGTAAACTAGAGAATGTTTGAGGATAAAGGAATTTCTTAATATATATGGAATTTTTAGATAACATCATTAAAAAAAAGTATATATTATTTTTGAATTTTTTTGTTCCTGGCTAATAGAATTTTAGTGATTATCTATAATTGTTATCGAAAATAACTTTTCATTGTAAAAACCTCTACTAAAATAATTTTAATAATATCCTGATTAATCTAATTTATACAGAGCTAAATATTTATGCATTAAACTTACACTGCAATCTTTTCAATTTTAATCCAATAATTCAATCAGAACACAAAATGTAATTACAAAATGTTTTTATTCTCTTTATTTTCATGGATTAGTTTAATTTTCAATTTTATGAAACAAAAATTTAAACTCGCATAGATCTATTAAATAAATGCTAATTTATATATTATCAATTTAAATATTTGGTAACAATTTTAAGATTAAGATAAAATCCAATAAATATAAATTAACATACCTGGACCTTGTCCATCATATTCGAAGTCTTTGATGAAAATCGTATTTTCATTGGCTATGTAGACTGTTCCTCTAACATCGTGAGCATTTGTTTTGAAAGTACCTACAAGTTTTCCATAGTATTTTGTCTGTGCCTTTACTGAAAAATTAATTAAAAAAAACAGGTTTAGAATAAAAACTACTCATAGTTAAAGGATAAATAAATAACTAAATAAATAAATACAATTCTCACACTAAGAATAAAGTTTTACTTAAAAAAGGAAACAATTCCATTATTCATTTTAAATTATGCAGAATTGTTTCCAAAACAGTTAATGGCAACCAAAATACTCTTTACGAAGAAACAAGAAATCATTCATATTCTATAAGATTTTGAAAACATTACAAAAAATAGTATAAAGCCACCAAACGATTTTTGCTTTCAATTTAAAAAATTACATTTTCTATCATTACATTGATGGTATGGACAGTAACAGACGATAGGCTTGTGAAAGTAAAGTTTCAAAACTAGGGTTTTAGCACAAAAGTATTTTCCACTTAATTTTTAAATGATAAAGTCTTGTATTTTTGATAACTTAAACCCATATTTTTGAAGCAATGATTACTAACATTAATTTAAAACAAATACATTCCACTTTTATCTAAATACCCGTTTTAAATGTGCACTATCTTCTAAATTACATATTTATTTTTTAAAAATATTATGGTGCAAAGATGGAATCCTTTGAATTACCTAAAAAAATCTTCGGCAAATGATCCAAATTCATTTACGTAGCAATTTTAAAAAAGAAAGAGGGAAAAAAATTGACATCGATTATATGATAAAATGAAGGGATGGCCACTTTCGCAATTGCCGTTGCTTATTTTAATATTAGGGCGTTTCCATTTTCTAAACCAGGTGATTACAATGTCTAAAAGCGAACAAAATAATCTATTTCCATCAAATTTCTTTCGGTCCTTGCCCTCTTCATCAGTAAATTCCCGAACAAAGATAAGTTGTACTTAGACAGTGAAGCATATTCAAAAAATAAATTCGGACTAAC
The DNA here is from genome assembly GCA_963978545.1 of Linyphia triangularis. Lineage (NCBI taxonomy): Eukaryota > Metazoa > Arthropoda > Arachnida > Araneae > Linyphiidae > Linyphia > Linyphia triangularis. Next base: position 62,089,828 of record OZ021728.1, on the reverse strand, counting down.
TAGAAATCGTTTTATATATAAATGATTTTATGGAAATTGCTCAGTGCTTGAATTTAATAATCATACAGTCAATAGACAAGTCTTTGATATGGTATGTAAATATACTTGAAATAAAATAGTTTATACATTTTGGAAATATATGCAATTCAACTGGATATTTGAATAATTGAATATATTAATAGGAAATTGGATTATAAGTAACACTTTTCTTTCGACAAAATTACACCACAGAATGTGAAAAAAGTACTATTACATTTCTTAATCAACGTAAAACACATTTTACTTTTCGATTATAATTCTTGTTATTTAACAAACACAATATTTGAAGCCCAAATATTTTTACCTAATCATCGGTGTTTGTTTTGTAGATTTTCTTTCGTGAAAACTACTTGAAGGCTGTACTGAGCTGGAACATCGTTGAGTCAATTTTTTTAGTAGTTTTTTGGCACAAGAACAACATGAGTACCATTCTGCTCAGTAACCTCGTAACAAAAACATCTACAATTACAACTCGTAATTTTGAATTTAGCCAGATGAGGAGGGGTCAACACTTGAGATAGCATCAATCTCTCCATATCCACATTACACATTGAAGTCTCGACGAATGTAACTAGCAGTAGCCACCATTGATTCCACACGCCAATGTTCGAGTAACGTTCTGGCTCGATCTCACGACAATCCGGTCATGTAACCGCCGACATAGCTAACCGAGTCATTGGGGACTTTAGTTAAATCAAGATAAAGTCAAATATAAGTAGTCCTTGTATGGTTAATCATGATACCGAAAGTTAGAAAAAATTCATTGTGTTTTTATATTGGTTCAATCACTTATCTTTAAGTGCATTTAATAAAATTTATTTTCATCAATTATCTAAAATTTTTATCAAGTAAGAATGTTCGCATATCCTCATGGTGGTTTAACTTTTTTTCCATGAAAACGCGTTTGCATAATTCCCCCCCCCCCCCCCCAGTTTCTGTATACAGACAATCACGATTGCTTATAATATTGAATAGAATATATCCTTAAAATACCTAATTACTCTCTTAACATAGCAACCTTTTTTGAATAAAAAGAACGATACAAATTAATAACGAATTAAATCTAAAATAATAACAACAATCAAAAAACACAACAACACGATTCCTTTTCCATTATACATAATACATCCTACAACAATTACATTCTGGATAAAATTACAAAGAAAAAACATAACTTCGTGCATTACCCATCTTGTAATTAAACCATCCCCAAGTGACAGTTTCCCTTTTTCTTTTTTACATCCAATTAAAAAAGTAGTACAGTGTCTACTATAGCAGTCAAATGAAAAGAAATTAAGAAGAAAAAAACTTGTCTGGTCCAGCAAGTCTCTTATTTTAATAAAGACCAGCAGGTGGCTAAAGGGCATTGATACCTTCTTCAATTGAAGATCAGGTTAAAGAGACAAATCAGATATACGCTTTTGTAAGATGAGGTCCTACAGTTCACGGCCTCCGACATCCGATGGCTTTCGTGGTGTTTTTCTTTTAACTACCTATTTACTTATGTTTGGATCTATATGCACGTAATGTAGGTACTTTCCTGTTTGCTTAGGTTGTACGTGATTATTGTGTTTGCGGTTTAGAGTTGAGGAAAATGTGGAGTTTTGTTCTTTGATTCACACTTCAGTGCGCTAAGAGCGATGTTTCAAGATTGTGTTTAGTTTTGTGACTTTGGTGGACTCCTTATACAAATAAAAGATTTATTTTAAAAATGAAGAAAAGACTAAATTTTTATTTTTGGTTCTGTGACCCGAATTCCAAGCAATGCCCATCGGTAGCATATGAGCACACTCAATTATGGAGTTCAGTTAATAATTTCTATTAAAAGTAATATAGTAGAATCCCACTTAATTGATCTCTTCTTAACCGAGTAACTTATTAGAGTATAAATTAAAAACCTCAAAAAAAAAAAAAAACCTAAGTACTTTATCCCTTGTGATGTAACGTTATTGCACATGCTTTTCAGATGATTATGATGATGTCACCTATATCCAGTGCCGGAACTAGGGGGGGGGCAGGCGGGGCAGCTGCCCCGGGCGCCAACCAGAGGGGGCGCCGAAAAGTCAACAAAGCACTATTTGTTGTATAAATTTTAATATTTGGACGAAAGGATAATTTTTCATAAACAAATTTTCATTTTTTCTTAAAATTCTGGATGATCTTTAAGATATTCAACAGAAGAAAAAATCCACTAGAAAAAAAAATAATACATTTCTGTACAAAGAAAGTAATAATCTATCCTTTTACAAAAGAATGACAACGAATTCTCCCTAACCCCTGATGAAGAATAAGTTTGTGCTACATGGCAGGCTGCCAGAAATGCTAATTTAAGATCGCATTGGTAATATAGTCGCAATGTAGTTAGATAAAATTTAGCATTACAACAATTTAATGCTGTTGAAATTTTCGTAAATTGAAATATGTCGAAGAAATTATCTGGGGCGCAGAATCGCAGAAAATCAAAAGAAACTGCAAGAATATCCCAACCTTTTATCATCTTGGCTAGTTCACGAGACTGAAACCAATGAAGGTAAGAATTTTTTTAAATTTGTAACCTAATAAACTTCGGAAGATGTGTATTAAGGACAAGGGTTACGTTTGGGATATATCTCTTGCCAAATATATTTATTGTTCTCTAGGCGTCAGCAGGAATTTTTACAGGGGGCTGCAAGATGTTGAATTGTTTAGAAATCGTTTACTTTTGTTTTTGAGGTTGATTATCATTAACTTTAAAGGTTCATTGCGATTCCTAATGAAAATTAATTAGCAAAAAGTTAATTAAAAATTGAAATAATTAACGATTGAAACGTTTTCTTTAAGAGAATAATTTAGTATTTCTTCAGCTAAAAACAGGTTTTTTTTTTCATTTTTACACATTTTGAATCGTGCTGAGTTTAAAAAAACTGGGGGTGTTGAACTTTGAACAACTTTCAATTCCCACTGTTTCCTTCATTTAATTTAGCAATTATTTTGGCTGTAAAAATGACAGCGCAAGCACGGTTTTGACAAAAACCGTAACGCCAGGTGTAAAGGCCAAAGTTGGTCAATCCGTTTGAAAGTAATGCTGACCACAGACAACACACGGACCCACAAACTTTTTTTCTAGAACACTTTTTTGATTCAAAATGTTCTGAAACGTGAAGAAATGCAAAAAAAATTATGCGATAAAAAGTTGACACAAGAATTCCTATTGAGCACAAAAATTCCTATTTATCGCAAAACATATCGATTTTTTAAAAATAAAAACGAAAACAGTAAATTACATCCTATCCAAATCTCAATTTAAATGCACTGACTAAATATGTGACTCTATATTTTTAACAATATATTTTACTATATATTTTTAAATCCCTTATATTAACTTCACTTTTGTTTGAGTGTGCGTTTGAGCCTGGCGTACAAATCTGCGGATGCTGGTCTATTCCTAAATAATGAAAAAATAATAAAACATCAAGGCATGAATTCTAAAAATAGATCTCAAGGCCTTATTTTTCATAAAAAATAACGAAAAAGAAAGTATTTTCCAGGAAGTGATAAATAAAATAAAAAGAATATAGTCTCCATGCTACGAGAAAAAGACGCCAATTTTCAGCGTGAGTTATATTGTCATTTTGACGGCATTATTTTTCACCAAACAGATGTCATGTTCGTCAAATTTTGTCCATTGCATTGGTGAGAATTTTAAATTCTCCAAGAAAATGGAGAACTCACACATAGCACAGTAAGTAATATATTATTCATTCTATTATTAAAATGAGTTTCAATAAGTTTAAATTAATTGTTCTAAAATAAACATTTATGTGTTTACCAACTATTCAATGATTTTTGTAGACAAGTCATTAAATTAATTTGCTTTTGTGTTCAATGAGTTCTGGTAATATTCGGAAGCTTTTTAAATTTTTGTATTAGTATTTTACAGAAGAAAATATTTTTTGAAATGTAAAACAGCTTAATTGTTTATGATCTAAGACGTTTTGAAACCAGGTTAACCAGATTTTGTGTTAAAAAGTGTTACATATCATTCAACTATGTTCTTTTATTTCATTGTAACTGACATTATTTGTATTGATTCATTAGTTTTTTTTTTTTTTTTCTTTATGCAAATCTTTATGCAAGCAGAATGAACCCTGGTCATTAATAAGTGCTTGTCAAATATATTTATTTAAAATTTCAATTAATTAATTCTTTTATTGTTTGTTTCAAAACAGAATTTTACAAAGGAAAAACATTTGTTAATTTTCAATGTATATATAGTTAGCTTCAAATCTAAAAAAATATTGTGTGGGGGCGCCAAAATGAATTCTTGCCCCGGGTAAAAAGTGACCTAGTTCCGTCCCTGCCTATATCTGTACCTAAATTGATGTGATGCTTTTTTTTTAAAAAAAAAAGTGGCTAAACTATACTGCAAGTAATTGAATCTTCAGCAGAAAAACGCGCACCTTCAGCAGAAAAAAGTCACTGATTTCTTTAAAGATTGATCTCTATGAAATATAACTTATAATATCGAAATTTTTAATTATTAAAAATAAATTAAGATATATTTTTAAATTAATATTAAAGATATATTTGTTACATTTTTCATTTAATTATACGAAAAACACGTATCTCAATAAATTAACGTTGTTGTTTTCTCAATTCACCACTTTTTGCAGATTTTCGTTTAAACTGCTTATCCCCGGTTCTATTTAGATCGAACCTATTGTAGTGACATTTTATTTCTAGAAACTAACAATAAGATATTAAAGAGCTGTACACTGAATTAATTACTAAAAAAAAGTATATATTTAAACTGATTGAATACTTTGTATTTTAATATGAATATTTCACACAGCATCAATTATAGTTGACTAAATTTTATGTTTTTGAAAAGTTAGATATCAATGGCAAGCGATTAACAATTTACTCTACAATATGAACATACTAAAGTCAACTATGTTCAAATTATCTCGAAGGAAAGGAGTTTAAAAATACCCCTTACGTATTCCCCCGTGAAATGACGTATACGAACCTCCAATACAAACATAAAAAAATCGGACAAGAGTAAAAATTCAAAATTGAATTTATAAAATTTCTAAATGAACTAAAAAAGGACGATTATAACCTTTAATCTTAACAAAACAGTAATTCTTTTACTATTAAAACAATCTTCGAATTTCTTCAAAATGCCCCAAAGGGCATTAAAATAACAATTGGCACAATTCTGAGAGAGATTAATAGCGTGTCTTGTCTGACAATGCTTTATAAAAATAAAACTACCAACAGAAGAAAATCAAGAATTATTAATAGGAAAGGTATTCCTATCCCCTCTACAAAACTGTCCCACTTAGGTTAAACATTGATAGCCACTCTCAATCATGCACGCCAGACAAGATGGAAAAAGGAATATTTGGGTTTCGAGATCACATCAATCGATTAAGAAAAATACATCAGAAAATTACTTGTATGTTCTTTTAGGACCTTTTGGACCATGAATATTGATTGCAGTTTTATATTCTTCAATCTTCATAACGAAATTAATAAATAATCGAAAATTAGCCATGAGTGAAATAATTAAGAAATCAAAAAACTGTCTATCAATACATTCTGAAGAATCGGGAAGATGTATGATGAAAATGATTCCCTTATTGAGGTTTATGGTTTCTGAAGAAGTCGAGTGAATTGATTTAGAGCCTTTAAATGTCGGGTAGATGCTCCTTTTTCTTCCTCTCCTGCAAGTAGAAAAGCATCTACCTTCCATTTACTGTGTTGTTGCTCACTCACACTGTGGAGTGGTCTTTTATGTGTTGCTTGAAAATAATAATCCGTAAAATATTTAATTGCTTACTTACCATAAAAACCTCTCTTGAATTACAAGAACGATGAAAATTAATAAGGAATTGAATTAATCTAGAATAATAACGCCAATTTAAAAACACATCGGAAGAAATAAAGCTTTTTTCAATTTTAAAGATTGCTAGAATAATATATGTAATTTAGAATAATCGATCTACATTTATGTGTCATTGATTGACATTATTATTTTGTTATTGTTATGTCGTGTCAAATAATTCTTAACCGGATTCTTTGTTTTAGATTAAATTTTTAATAACGCTTTCAACTCTTGTACTTTTTGAAGATTTGAACTTTTTTTCGCTTATGGTAATATCAAAATTATACTTAAAATAAGACATCGGAATATTTATCAATACATGTTTTTACTATTAATAAGATTAATTACTCTCTGTCGTTAAAAACATTCCAAGGACACATGCTTAACAATAATTTCATATAGTTTATAAAATCCAGCAGTTTTAGAAGACATTGCCACAAAGAACGAATAAAACTATTTTTAAACACCTTTATAATTAAGATTTTTAAATCTGGTTGAGGAGTGATTCTTATCTTAAATTTTCTTTATGTGACTACTCATCTCTGACATTGATCTACAATAGAATTATTTCCTGAATAGATATCAGTATGTCAACCTTTGAATTTTTTTCACAAAATATCTATAGTAAAAGGCAGTTTAATTCTAAGACGTAATGACCTGATCTTTATTCAGGAGTGGTACGAAATGAGATCGTATCGCATTGGGGAACTCAAAGTAATCATCTGATGGATTTTACAACCTCCGGTCAGGTGTTCTACCACTGCCTTTAACTCGGGAATATATGCAATCTTGGGTTTGTGCTACAATATCCCGCCGTTGATGATTGCATCAGCGAACTTATTTCAGTAGAGAGTAAAGGATAATGCTTGGAGAGAAAAGTTATTAAGAGCCGATCTAATTTATTGCGCAAAATTTTAATTATAGATATTACAAATACTATATGATGTCAGTATTCATAAAAAGTAAACGAATAATTTATAGGTTATTTGCACCATTCTTAAAAGGATGTAGAATATTTCAATGTTTGTATTATACAAACACAAAAAAGGAGACAAATAGTACAATAGTTTCTTTAATGGAAATGGGAAGAGATAAAATGCAAATAGAAAATTACATGCTTCCTATTAAAATTCCTAACAAAAAGAAAAAGTGTGTGTGTATGTGGGGGGGGGGGGGGGTCCCAATTGAGAGGTAAAAACGCAGCAGTTTCCTATTAAAAGACCACATGGAAGCCATTCTCCATATACATACGCACTACTTTCAGCAGTTAATATCTTCACCAAACGATTTTTCAATGTAGAAGTCCTCGAGTAGGATTTGCGCAGAAAATCTCCAATATAACAGCCAACTTTTAAAATATTGTTTTACGACAATCATATTCAATGCAAATTGCCAGACACATTTGAACATAGAAGTTATTTGTTGAAATGAGAGTTTGTTGTTAGCCTTTTTTTTTTTTTTTAAATGTTTTGTTTAAGTTATCTAAATGCGTTTGTCAAATTAAATGCTTAAGTAATTTCCTTAAAATTTTATTTCTATGAGCTATTAAAAACTTTTTTAATACGAATTCAATTTAAATATCATTTTGGTAATTCCCTGTCTATTATACATTTCGAAAACAATCGCCTAACTTAAAAGCCTTGTTTGAGATCTAAAGCAATAGAGACTGATCAAGGGCAACAATTTGCCACCAGCTACATGGTCATTGGGTACAATAACCGTTGTCCATAAAGGCACAGATGGATTGGTTAGAGTTTTAACTGTGCAAACGAAAGCAAGCTCTTTTGTTCACCCCATAACGAAAATTGTAAATTGCCCTCTACAAGTTGTAATGCATAATTTATAGTTTTTCATATTTTCTTTTTATGAATAAACACTTTAGTCCAGGATTTATAGCTTGGAGTATGTTGGAGATCAAGACATCAAGACCAGTTGCAACCGACACAGCCATTTGAATCAAGACTAGGCCGGCACCTGATTGTTGGTTTTGCTTTTTTCTTAAGGATGAAGAGCCATAGTTTGATACTGAATTTATATTTTCAGAAGGAAGTAAAAGGAGTTGATGTGACCCCCAATTTATGATTTAAAGCCAATATTTTTCAAACATACACAAAGTTTTGTGCTAGTGTATTAAGCGATTGTGACGTATTAAAAGGAGGTTGATTTTTAAGTTTGTGTCTATTTTCAACCAAGGTAAACTTTGGGAAGCATTTACCCCATTGTTGCCTCTAGCTGTTCAGTGGGAGGACCACGTTTTTTCCGAAACGAGACGCAAATTCGGAGCAAAATCGCTTCAAAAGATCTCATGAGATTCATTCCACTCTTTACGCAGAACTTGTATTTAAAACTTGTGGGCCCTGACTGAACAGGACAAAAATGTATTGTTCGAGACTGAGAACATCTTAGTTCTTGTTGAGTTCTATGTTCAAAGAGTGATATGTATACGATTTTTAAGATAATTACAATAGTATCCTGCTGATTATATAGTTCAGCATCTTCTTGCACAACACACCATCTTATAAACATCTCCACAACAGTTAAAACCAATAAGATAAAACTATGAAAAATCTCAAGCATTTATAGTTTTATTTTTTTATTATATATTGTGACTTTTATTTGATTATCAGTTTAAAACATCTCCAGTGTCTTGGCACTTTCTTGCACCAACCACTTCAATTCTCAACACCATTATATCAAACCGTTGGTATTCACGCCGTTCTCTTTCAGTGTCAGACAAAACGATTCTGATCCCACAGGTCTATGGGGTCAGTGGCCGTATTTCCATAGCAACCAGACATAGGCTTCATTAACACCGTGAAATACATCGAATTCAATAGAGTTATCTTTTTCGAATGACTCCAAGTCCATTCTCACGCCATATTAGTTGAAATTACCAAGGTGTAGCGTAGCATTTTTTAATTTTTTATTATTATTATTTATTTACTCTTTCGCAATATTTTATTAGTTTACTGCTTGTTGGAATCATTCTTTCATTTCTTGATTTTAAAGGAGTGGCATAAGAAGGAATATTATATTCACAAATATTGGGATGCAAGTATTTTTTGTTATATAGTTTACTAACAAATTCAGCATTGAATAGTCTACTGGCGGAGGTCAGAGTAAGTATGAACATAAATATTTAAATCTGTGCACAGGCCGACAGTTTCCAGGCTTCTTCACAGGCCTGATAGATAAACCTTTTCGATATTATTTATTAGAATTTAAGAAATGACACCTTAAAAGCCATGATTTAAGAATTCAATAATAGAGGGGAGGGAAGAAAACATGTTTACCATTTTTCATGTTAAATCACTTGAAGTCGACACATTTTTTTTTTTTTAAATCCATGTATAAGATTTTAATTTCATTACACGGCTGATAAAAAAAAGCGCATTTAGTTACGTAGAGGTAAAATACGAATTATCCAAAAAAATAAAAGGAATTAGTACAATTTAGAAAAAAATTTCGGAGTACAAAGGATCTCGACATTTCAGATACTAGTCTGGTGAAATCATTAGAATACTGATGGAAAGAATCGATAGGGCTGTCTTTTGTTCATCGTCGGTAACTTTATATCTGGGTTATATTCAAGATCATGTTTTATATCAACTGAAACTGCTTTGTGTATCTAAAACGATACATTCTAAATTGAGGGTAAGAAAAGACGTCGCATTTCGTAAACACTACAAAACGTATAATTGTATTTTTATTAGGATATAAGATTGTTATCTTATAGAATAAACTAGTTGCGGATCCCGCGTTGCGGAAACTCGTCATTATGTGTATAAGTCTCAGCTTTTTACGCTTTGCGAACCAGGCTCACTTCACTCACTGAAAGGTTCATTGATACGTAAACCCTTTGGTTTACGCTTGCTTCACTCACTAAAAGTTTTAGCTTTACGTAAGCACAGGCTATCTTCGCTATCTGAAACTGAAAATTTTATTGCTAAGCAAGCATATGCTACCTTCCCTCACTGAAAATGTCATTACTAAGCAAGCACAGATATTTTTCGCTCACTAAAAAGTTCATTGCTACGTAAATCCTCATTATTAGAGCTCCGGATGCCGAGATACAAAAAAAAGGGGGGAGGGAAGGGGAGGGGGGAATTAACCTCCCTCTCCTCCGAGAAACTATTTTTTTATTCTATTCATGATAGTAGAACAAATACAACACGACCCCTGTATACCTCCCCAACCTCTTTAGATAAAACCCTTGAAACAATCCTCGTGAAACGAATTTTAACATTCTGTTTGTGAAAAGAAACTTAGAGAGCCTAAAATTTTAGATTTCCATAGTTGAAGTCCCTTTGTGAAAAAACTTTTATATTAATTTTTTTTTTTTAATTTAAACATTCTGCTTGTAAAAAGTACAATTAGAAAACCAAAACTACTTTTGTTGAAAATTTCAGAGCCCTACGCTTATTGCAAGTCACTTTGTAAACAAGTTTTTTAAAATAATTAAAAAAAATAATAATAATTTTAACATTCTGTTTGAGAGAATCATAATTAGAAAGCTAAGCTACTCTTGTTTAAAATTTCAGTGTTCTACACTTATTACAAATTCATTTGTAAAAAAAAAAAAAAAAAAAAAAAAAAAAAAAAACTTTAATATATATATATATATATATATATATATATATATATATATATATATATATATATATATATATATATATTTTTTTTTTTTTTTTAATGTTAACAAAAGTCCATTAGGAGGAATAAATTATTTATGTTGAATATTTCGGAACCCTACACCTATTGTAAGTTACTTTCCATAAATCCACCTACAGACTTTTTGTTTTATTTTTATACCAGTGAGAAAGATGTGAAATTAAAAACATGTCATTGCTTAAATATCAACGAAACCAGGTATATTCTTGAAACAAAGTAGAATTAAGAATCATAATTTTTATTTTATTATATTTGAAAACTTACCTGCTTTAAAGAGAAAAAATTTGATCACTGGAATTAATTAGACACTTAAAAATATAATGATTACATTACTTCAAACAAATAATCAAGGCATTTAACTAAAGATAAAAAAAACTAAACTATATCGAGATCAGACTTAGCATGTGCGCAAAACGTTATTATTTTTATGTATTTTTATACAATTATTATATATTACTTGAATATTTCATTATTATCTGATTTGTTTTTATAATTATTCAAAATTCTTTCTATATTAATATAATTCTTACTTGTTTCTTACACATAAAGTAAAATTTCTTTATAAACATCACCTTAATAGACATTCGTTCTTTTTAATTATGTTTTTAACACAGTTCTGAAAATTAATCAATGTTATTTACCGAATGAAATAAAGCTATTTAGTAAGGTAAACATGCTGTTATATTTAGCATTTTTATTTGTGAACCATACAAACTTGACAGTTTATGAACATGGAGATTATCAATTCAACTTTAAAGTTAATTATTTGACTATTATTTATACAAATAAATGTCGTTGTTTAATAAAACTCAACTCTTCTTTTTATTAAATAAAGCCTTTTCGGCGGAACGAGAATTGCCCATTTTATTAATAAACCCATCGGAATTTTACAGTTTTATGAACAAAAACTGTTTTAAATATTATTATTTAAAATTGTGATAATATGCAATTAAAACATAAGAGAGAAAAATGCTCGATTTGCTTATAAACATAGTTTCAACATCAAATAAATTTATTCTTCCATTTATCAAATGTAAATGAAATGATTTTAAATAAGTAGACTAGACCAAGTAGATAGTGGTATTCATTACTATTCATTCGGCAAAAGTAAATGGACTATTAGAACAAAATAAGATACCGGATCACGAATTTTCTTTAGGTATCGGGTTGCCATCTATTTCTATTTTCATATTTTTTTAGCATGTTTCCTAAGGTCATTAATTAGTGCTAGCACGTAATGAAAACAATTGTGGCCTACCAAGTTTATCGATGAAAGCATCTGAATAGGGACATATTCGTAAAACATAATGAAGGAATGAATTCACTCATTTTTAATAAGTTACAAAACGCATATTCAAGTATTGTATAAAGCCTTAAGGCTTTGTGAAAAATAAACCTTTCATACCCTTGGAGACATTTTTATAATATTTTATTTAATCTTCAATTTTTATTAATTGTTAGAGTATTGTTATTGACGAATCTATAAATAATTTTATTAATCTTAAGGTTTATAGTTACGTAGTTTACCTATGTGGCTAGAAATATTTTTGTGTTAAATTTTTGTGTGTTGTAAAAATCCTGAGTTACGAAATTATTTTTTACACAACTTGAGTATTCTGGCATTAACATTTTTATTAATACATGCAACTCTAGATAAAGAATTTTTATAAAACACAGATTAAATTTAAAAGATTCCATATGGAGTAGATTTAATGAGATAATAGTACAAAACAAAATAACTTACTGACTAACAAACATTTTTATAACTTTCATATGAAAACCTAGTGTTATTTAAGATTAAAACGGATAATTAATGACAAATTAATTACAATTAATCTTCATATATATTTTAAATTTTAAACATAAGCTGATGTGAGAATTCTAATTATTAATTATTATTATTATTATTTCCTCTTTTTTTTTTTTTCCTTTTTTTTTTTTTTTTTTTTCAAAATACTTTTAATCATTCCTTCTTCAAATCCGTGACATAATTTTTTTCAATTAATACAAATAATCTTCAAGTAAGGCGAATAATTTGAAATCTTCACTTGTGTAATTCTGAAGACAATTAAAAGTATGTGTTGAAGTCCCAAACAATTCAATTTTAAACATAAGGTAATTCTGATTTCAAAACAACCATTTAATTCTATAAAACAATTCGAGGACATTGAATGGCTTCGCATCAGTATTCCATCATTAATATTTCGCAGAGGCGATTTTTAATCTATCCAGACAAATTCAAACAAAGTGCAAGTACCAGCTATAAGATCGTTACAAAACCCATCAAAAATTCCACTTTTCCCTTTACCTGCCGACCCAAAAGTCACTTCTTCCGGCACATAAATTTTAGTCCATCCAAAAGTAGGTTAAAAGTGATGGCAGTGTCGAAACTGTTCACCCCCTACTTCGCACGTGAGCAACTGTTTCGATTTTCCTCTTTTTCTTACCATCATTTTCTTACCGTTGATTTTTTTTTTTTTTTATGTCTACGTAAGATGTCTTTCTGAAACAATGTCACGGCCATGTGTCAGTCTTGGTATTCTATTTTCGATTGATGCTTTTTTAATGAAGTTGCTACTGGAATTTCTTCACATAATTGTCAACAAGGAGTTTCCTTCTTCAGTGGATTGGATTTTGAAAGTTCTTCACCTTCGCTGTTAGTGAACGTGTTTCTCAATCTCTAAATCGAAAGTTTGCTTCATTGGTGAATTCATCAGTTCATTAGTGTAAAGCAAGTTTGAAACATCTTCATTTAACCATGAAAAAACTACTGCTCCTGTAGGTATTTTTCATGTCGACAAAATAATTGGCTCGATTTGTTACCAAAAACCACTCCAGTCAAGACAAATTTGAGGTGTATTTTTTTAATACTCACATATTTACTCAGAAAGAAGCAATTAGTTTTCAAAAGATTTTTTTTTATCTTTTTATTATCTATCAAGGAAAAATTTCTGTCTGTGTGTACGTGGTCAGCATAACTCCCGAACAAATTGACCTACGATGTTCAAATTTAGTGTGCGGGTTGGTGATGGCACAACGATCTACCATTAAGGCTTTCGTCAAAATTGCGTAAGCGTATAGGGTAGCTACCATTGAAAAAATGAAGTTTTTCAGTAATTGGCAAAAAAACGCGTCGAACGATTTTGTTCAAAATTGCTGTAGTAATACCTCTTAAGGTGCTCGGAACATCCTCACCTCTGATATTCCCATAAAAATGCTTTAATGAAATAAAAAGTTGAAAAACGAATGCCTTTAACACAGAGTTCTCTTTCCTTGAGCCATACCTCATCAACAATCGTTTTTTTCTTCTCTGCTAAGTTTCACTTATAAGTAAGGATAATATGAGAATTATCGAAAAGTATATCGCCAAAATCATCATTTTGGCGGAGCGGAGTCCCCCCCCCCCCCTCTCTCTGTGATCCATACAAGAATTATTGCAAAAAATCACCAAACTGGCCAATTTTACTAATTGAATGATGACAATACAAATACTGTAGATGACACAAATCCACGTCAGTATTTTAATGTAATTGAAAGTTGTACGATGTTCTACATTCCTACTTACTAACTGAATTTACACGCACGTAGAGGCAGTATGGTTAAAAAAGTTTCTGTTGATATAATCTAATCTACGAGATATTGTCAGTTAATTTTAATATCTAGAGATCATGATGGCAATGGAGATTCGATAATTTATAAGAGTGATTTAGGGAAAAATCATAACATACAGGTGAAACTCGTGGAACAAAGTAGATATAAAGAATTAGCAAAAAGGCTATTTAGGTATATGTTAGAAGTCGAAAATAGCTATAGCAATTTTAAAATTCATTAAACTTCAACTAAAATATAAACCCTAATTTAATTCATGATTTCGTATTTATTTATTTTATATATTTTTAAAGTTGAAAATTAGTATACATTTTTTTACAATTTGGCTACAATTTTGTGACTGACTGAACTGTAACCGTGAAATAAATCTCACCAGCGACCTAGTAATTAAAAAGCCAATTCATTGTTAAAGTTGTCTGTGAAAATTCATAAAAGTAATGACTTTCCTCCATTTTAGTTTCATTGTCATCATTTATTGAATGAATTTTTGTGTAAAATTTGTTTTAGTTGAATACAAATATCTTAATCAGAAGCGGAGTGATGATAAAAAATTTTGTTTGGCGATATGAATAAAATAAATCTTATATTAACTTCATCTCATTCGGTCATTAAACTAAACTAAACATTTTGTTATTCCCATGTGTTACATGGAACAGTTGTTTGTGAGGTTTCTGAATCCTTTTTGGGGATTAAATTGTTCTTTACAAAAAAAAAGTATTATAATATTAAAATGTAATGCCTTTATAAATAAATGTAAGCAATATAAATATATATTAAATCATTGTATAATTATTGTTTTAAATTTAATTTTATAAAAAAATTGTCTTTTGTTGCATGTTATTATCGTTTTTAAAAACGAGTTACAAGAAAGCTATTGCGAGATTTTTTTTATGACCAATTTTCCATGAACATAATTAAAATACTAAACAAAAATTAAAACGTGAAAAAAACCCATTACTTTTATGTAATTGCATAGAAAATTGCAACAATGAATTGAATTTCAATTGCTGATTATTAAGTAATTATGAGCTATGGCTGAGTTACTAAAGAAACGAATTACTTTAGAGTCGTTGTTGAGATGACACCTTTTTAATGCACTTTAGCTATTCAAGTCCATGTAATAACGTTTGTAAAATATCTTACTTTATTGCTCGTAAAAATGCATAGTAAAAGAGCTATTGAAATTTAGAATACAATTTATTTTTACATATCTTTCAAAAGGATTAGTGGCAGTGAATTTTCGAATTCGAAAGGCATGTTCTAAGAGAGGTGACAATGTTCCGTTCCTTTATATTCCTTCCCAGTGAAGTTTACGTCCAATGGCAATTGACTCCGGAGTATATACTCTTTTGGTAATTGACTAGTTTAATGTCAATTGAATATGGAGGATGTTTCTTTTATATAGAACTCTGTGTTCATTGAACAGAGATAGAATAGAATCAAGTACCTAATGGGAGGATTAGTAATCCTATTACAAACAATTTCCTTCCCTCAGAATAATAGAAGACTCATGATGACAATGCATTCTACATATAAAGTTGCGAAACGTTACTTCAGAAGTATATGGCATCTTTAACATGCATGAATTGGTTACCATTACATGTTGCGTGCATCTCAATGACAAAAGAGTACTTCCACTAAGCTCCTCAGAATTTTAGAGATGATAAATAAAAATCTAGTTTAAACTATTCTGCAAGAGTAATTTAAGAAAAGTTGGCTTTCAAAGTTAAAATGTAACAAAGTTTAATTAAAATGCATTTAAAATACTTAAAAATATGGTAAATCTATGAACACTCAATAAATTCCGGCTCAAAACAACTTTGGAATCGTATCGGCATCATCTCAACTTACCTATTGCCACAACGCAATGAAATATCAATATACAAATGTAATTAATACCTAAGTGACACCATACAGATGAGAATAAAACTTTAAAGGCTTATACGCTTGATAAATGATAAACTTCTAGAGTCTAAACATTAAAAAAGTTTTCCATTTCACCATACTTGAACAAATTTCCAACAAAAAAATATAAGTCGTGATATACAATCTTATTATGATACAGAAGGTTTCGAATTATAGTTAATAATTCTAGAGTCAAGGATATTAATAACAAGGTAAACAACTCAAGAGTTTCAACTTGTGTTTAAATTTTCGGTCAATAGCTTTTTAAATGTTTTGGACGAAACGGGAATCCATGCCTTCTGTTGAGAGAAATAATATCTTTATAGTTTAATTCATCCTTGAATGAAGCACACAGTTTTTCCAGACGTTTGTGCCTCCAGATTCTTGAAACAGGATATACCGAAAGAGAGGGTCAAAAGGCTAGATCTCCATAGCTACCCACCAGTAGTTATCCGTTTCTTTTTTGGCAGGTGTATAGCATCACGCTTAAACGTGATTGATTTGAAATTGGATTTTCCGATTTCGAGACCTAAATGAAATTTCCCATTACCGGTTTTATGTGCTGATATTCACTTAAGCCTTAAATAATTTTTACTGCTATGGTTAAGTTAGAGTTTTATTTAGTATCCAGCTCATTCGGATACATCAAAACGTGTGGGATGTCTGTTTCTTTGATGCAGCAGAAGTAAGCCTATTAGAAAAACAAATTCAATACCATAGAAGAGTAAAAATTAATCAAGTATGTGATACATGTAACGCATTGTTAACTGTAACTGTTAATGCAGTTGTAATAACATCCCTCTGTTACACCACTTCTGAATACCAAATCGCCAAATACACAGTGTAAAAAGTTTTGTTAAATACTTTTACTCAGTAGTTAACCTTATAGTTAGCTCAAGCACGTACGGAATCTTAAAAGGCCATCTAAACTTAAACAGTCAATCACGTACCCTACTCCCTGCCACTTAAAACACGACCAAAGGTCACTTCCTTCATCCATACGTGCCCATTATACCATTTTGTGTGCATTTTGCATGGTTAGCGGCGCGTTTAACACCCCCCATTGTTGAACGCAAGCAAATTGGGACACATTTCCCTAATTAAAATTATTTCTTTTTAAGGTCTTTTCCGAACTTTTATGGAATTGTTGATCGAACGTCCAAGCACGTTTCATGCTGGCGAGTGGATCATGTGTATTAAGAAACTTCTGGGACAAGCTTTAATATAAGTAGTTTGGTAAATGAAATGGAATCGCGTGATGTGTTTTTAACTGAATAATGGTATTTACCAATCTTACTTGGCTTTAGGTAATGGATTGAATTTCAGTCTCTGAAATTGGAAAAGTAAATTTACAAATCGTTTATGGTAGTAGTTTGGAGCCTTAATGGGTGGTAAATGGAGCAGGGTTAGAAATATGTGTTATTGAGAAGAAGAGCTAATGGATCTTTGACACCATCATAAATATTTAGAGGAATAATAGTTGGAAAATTACATGTGTTTCTTTGATTAATTAACTCTGTAGATCATTAGATTAATGCAAGCATTCTGGTTAAAAAACGATAGTTGCACTATTATACATTACTAATTTTGAGTCATCTTTTTCTATGGCTTTTTCACGCTGTATATAGTAGGTCAGTTCTTTTGAAATAATTTACTGTTGGACACATTTTGTTAAACACAATGTGATATGTATGGCGAAGTAATTTCTAACTGTTCTTCTGATCGGAAAAATTAAATAAGCCTTAATGTTTGGCAAATGAAATTTGAAGATACACATTTATTTTTAAATGGTGTTGTGATCAGTCATAAGTTTAGATAGACGATAAAATCTTCTACCATGCATAAAATCCAAACAGAGCTTCAAGGATCGATTTAGAAAATCGATTGCTATATATACAGTATAGATAGGACCCCTCCCCCCCCATTGAAGATTGTGTGTGTTATTTAAATAGTAATGAGAATTTTATTACCGTCTTAATTAAATTAATGTCAAGATATAATTTTTTAATAATTAATGAGTTATTAAATAATATCATATTTGATGAAATTGATCAAGTACCTTGGACGGAATATTAATAACTACATAACAATATAATTTTAATTACATACATTATGACAAAGAAAGTATGCATTGTTATTAAATTTGGGAGCCCTCAAAATTCGGCGTTGACCCTAGGCATGAATTTTACTGGCCCTATGGGAAATAAGACTCTGGAGAACGTTTATGTACAGAGAAGTAAAAAAAATTATTAGTATTAAAGCCCAGAGAAGTCCACTAATTAAAATTAATTACTTAGAATAATTTACAGTATTGTAAAGTAATGGACATTATAAAAGGTGCAATTTCCTGTGGGATTGCATTGCATGGCAACATTTGTGGTATACCTGTGACCCATTACAATATAAATAAATTTGTCATTCTATTAGCCAATCATAATATTAATTTAAATTTCTCGCGAAAATATCAATTGACTGTAGTGTAGTCATCAGCGGCGTGCGCTCCATAGAAGCAACGTAAGTATTGCTTACCTTAAATAAATGAAATATTATGGAAAATAAACATTCGAAACATTCTGTATAAACAATAAAAGCGAAAGTATTTCGACTTGTTTCTGAAACCAACAATTTTCTGTTATAAATAACATTTCCCACAATACACTATTTGTTGTGAAACATTACTGCACCCACTAGTCTTCATAAAAATTATTCCGCCAGGTGACTACGAAGCCTTTGAAATTGGCTTTGTCAAGCATTTCAGAAATTGATTATTGTCCAGCATTGAATCGATCTACTGCAATCGTAAACATTTTTTCGTTTTAAGTTTTATTATCCAGTGCCATCTTTTTTTTTCTATTTAAATCTTGAGTAAAGTTCGCCGACCAAACGGTATAGTGGTTAGCGTGCTAGCTTCTAGACCGCGAGGTTGCGGGTTCGAGTCCCGTGTTAGGCATGGATGTTTGTAAATGTATGTTGGCTTGTCTAATGACGAATGTTTCGGCGCATTATAGCCCTTGTGTTGCTGACGGCGCCAGATAATCTAAACACAACCAACCAACCAACTTGAGTAAAGTTCTTTTAAATATTAAATGAATCTTTAAACATAATTTTTGTAGCTTTTTCAAACTTTTAATTGTACTGAAAGAATTTGGAAGGCAAGCAATTTTCAGATTGCTTCAATCGAGTCCAGTGTCATCACGCTGTCATCTATGAGCATAGCAAGCAACAATATTGAGACATGTTATATTTTGGATGAGTTAAAGATTAGACCATTCAATCAGAGAAGTTTTCAAGAAAAACTTGACTTTATAAAAGCTGATAGACAAAGCCAAAATTAAATACTCTATGTACAAAGACAAAAGAAGTGCATTCGTCATTTTCGTATAGAGGAGTATGAAAAGCAAATGGCTAACTGCTTTTCAAAAAGCGATGCCTGATTTGACAACTTGTTATGCACTATTCCTGCCACTTTTAGCTCAGCAGAGCGATGTTTCTCTGCTCTTAACAGAATAAAAACTTATCTCAGAAATGGGATATTCCAAGACAGATTGTTAAATATCTCCTTTCGATCTATAGAAAAACAATTCTTATGTACCATAACAAGTAAAAATAATTTTTTATGAAAATGTATTCAATTTGTTTGTGAAAAAAGATAGGCGAATCGAACTTAAATATAAGTAAAATGCATGTTTTGTTAATTTTATTCTATCATGTTATTCTTTATAAAGGTTTCTTTAAAACTTTTCTTCGTTCAATGTTTGATTACCTTAGAGTATAAACTTTTTTGTATGAAATAAATTCTACCTTTATATTATATCTATTTCAGTTTTCTGCAGTTATTTATGATTTTTGGGTTAATGTTTCCAATGGTATTTAACTGTTAATTATGAGTCTGTTGTATAAGATGATACATTTAATTATTAATAAGGTCGCTTTCCTTATGAAAAAAGTCACCGTCCACCACTCGTAGTCATGAATAAGCTCCATTAATTTAATATTGACTTCCAAATGCCTACATGACTATTCTAAAAAAAATATAACTTAAGCGAGCTTAAATGAAATATTTAGAAAAATAAATAGGATTATAAGTTATTTACCTTTCAATATTTACATAAATTCAATTAGTAAAAACAATATGCCCTTACATACAAATAATTTGGGATACAATAAAATTTTCTATTTTCTATGCTTCTCCCATGATCACCCATAATTTCGCTCACTACTTCACGCATCAGCAAGCACAGTGAAAAGCAACCATCAAATTGAAAGTTCCAATCTATCCGCGATACCTTTCTCCGGTCTCTCAACACTAAACAACCGGACGTACAAACAAATTCACATTCAATAGCAACCAACTATCAAATTAAAATGAACAAAATATCGACATTCCCCCTCAAAAAAAAAACAAAAAAAAAAACATTTTATTACATCCCGGAAGCATGAAGAATCTATAAAAAGCCCATTCACAGACGATTTGATTCAATACAAAAAAGGACTCCCTTAAAAAGAAAAAAATGTGAAAAACACTCTAGGGAAATGCAGAGAAGTGGTAGTACATGTATGGAGGCTTTTGGTAAGCGTAGGCTGTGCTGTCCTTTTCTGAATGTGTGTGTAAAGCCGGTTGGAGAGGGGTCATTTACCTGAGAACCGCAAAGGATGGTATGCTTGTGTCACCTTACTTGCCACTCCCACAGGCTATAGCATAAAGTTGGCAGAAGAAAGTGACTGGATTCTCCTTTGTCGATTACATAAATGGACTTTCGGTTTCAATGTTATGAAATAGCCTGCCTAATGGATAAAGGGAGATGCCTCAGGTGTGCAAGGTAGCCATGTATGATTGACTGGATTCAATGACTGCTAAGACAGGCATTATCTGGTTCGTGTATTGGTATATGTGGTATTTAACCAATATAAATTTAATGTATTTTCTATGTGGACGTATATTACAAAACGTGCACAAGGAAAGTGGAGGAAGACCCTTTGAAAACAGCAGAGAAACTTGCACTTAAACCTTGTACTTTTAGCCATGCACTGTAATAAGGTTTTCCTCAAA
Source organism: Linyphia triangularis (assembly GCA_963978545.1). Taxonomy (NCBI): domain Eukaryota; kingdom Metazoa; phylum Arthropoda; class Arachnida; order Araneae; family Linyphiidae; genus Linyphia; species Linyphia triangularis. The sequence goes on along the minus strand of OZ021728.1, from coordinate 62,068,685 downwards.
AAATGAAAACATGTTATCAGCTACTCCTTTTTATTCATAAAACGTTTGAATGAATAACAACCGAGGAATAAAAAGGCTGCAATACTACAGAAAAAGTCAAAAGAAAAATATTTTTAAACCCATAAAAGCATATACTACTTACATGACATATCATCAATAACCTAAAATGTTTCATTGCAAAGTTCATGTAAAAAAAATTTCAACTTACAATTGTAATTAAAAGTAGATAAAATGCTTTTGGTATTGCTTTTGATAGTAGATAAAATACTTTTGGTATAACAATAGTTCAAAAAAACAAAATTTCCTAAATTTGTTTTACGATTTTAAACTTTTGGCTTTTTTTAAAAAGTTTCAAAATGTTACTTCTTCAATATTTAAGCTTATTATAAGAAGAAAAATATGTATCTTCTTTGTACTAGTTGAAATAAAGTGTATTTCTGAAAAATACTCTATTTTGGATTCTTATAAAATTTATGGTGTACATTTTTTAGAAATTTTTTTGAAAAGTGATCTGTTCGATCATTTCTTCAATTAAAAAAATATCCAGTGGGGGGGGGGGGGATGAATACTTTTATGGAACATAAGAGAAAAACATTAGAACAGAGGAGAAAAAAATATAGGGTCGATTTTTCTAAAAAGCATTAGCAATTTAAATGTAAGTAAAGGTCAAGAAACAAGGTTTCATGGCCCTGATGGTTTAATAAATGTCTCAGATTTCTTATTACCGAATTAAGTGTAATAAAAATCAGACAGATTTGAAGTATAGTTATTTAAATTATGCAAAAAAAATGCCAAATTTTGTGAATTTGGATAAGATTAGGGATTACGATTTTCTAGTGCTTCTACAGCCAAAACTTTAACTATTTAAATATAAAACATCTAAATTTGGTTAGAAATATAACATTCTTATCATTTGAATCAGAAAGATTTGAATTTTGTAAAACAGTAAATAATAAGAAGATAGAAGATTTTGAAGAATTATAGCTCCTTAAGATCAACATATCTATAATCATTTTAAATTACATCTCTTTTGTCTTTCACCATATTTGCACTGAGTAACTAAGTGTTTAGGCATACATTTCAAGCAATTTTTTTAGACAGATTTCTTGCTAAAGGGATAGTTAATTTAAAATAGTTTCCTTTTCAGTAAATTAGCTTTTAGAAATGGATTATGTATAAAAATAATGTTATAAGAAAAGCACGTATTTTTTTACAAACATAGCATATGTCACAAACTAGAATAAATGTATTTAGTCTGTGATTGTAGATAAAATCATCTACACTTTCGCTGAAAGTCAATATCTTCTTATAACAAAACCATATTTACTAAATTTCCTACACGGCTGCATACACTTGTTTTAAATTACTTTCAGGTTTCATATAAAAGGTTCATTTAATTTCATACTTATGGCATCTTCCTGCTCATATCAACTATACAATAAAGCGACTTAAAAAATAAACACTTTTATCCGTTTTAGAAAAAAAAAAGCAGCATCACTAGTGAAAACCCATGCTTCCAATGCTTTAATTTAGCAGATGTCATTTGAGTGTTCCCGGTTTTCCGTATTAGGATACTATAACGTTTTGACCTGGTTAATTCTCACTACACCATTAAAATTTTTTAGGTAAGATGCAATTTTTTTTTTTTTTTTTTTTTTAATCCTTGTAAAAGTAATTGTACAGAGTTTGTTTTTTAAACTTGCAAAATATAGCATGTTTAAATCGGTAGATAAATTAATAATAGCCTGTTAAAATTTCACAAAGTGCACATTTAAGAAATATTTTCGTATCTGCAACTAGTTTGAAATATAAATTGTTTTTTAACATCAAACTTAAGTGTTTCGTTTCAAAATTTATTTCAAATTATTTAATTCTTTGGATTTCAGATCGTTTTATCTTTTAATACTATATCTAATTTATTTGATAAATATACAAAAAAAAACTAGGGGTGTGGAACATCGCACAACTTTCAATTACACTATGTAATATTGGTCATTGCAGTGCAATTTAACATGGTGTTACTTACCGTTTTCTTATTTGCACTCATATAAATAAAAATGGCCAGTTTGGCGATAAATTTGGCAGTAATTTTTCCATGAGCAAAACAAAAAAAGAAGGGGGGGGGGGGGAGAGAGAAAAAAAATGGCAAAAATTGTGGTTTTATTCTATAGACATTACATTGTCCTTTCTCGAGCGTGAAACGCAAAAAAATCAATCATTGATGGACGTAGCTCAAGGGCACAGATAGTGCTCTCTGTATTAAAGGCACTCGTTTCTCAACTTTTTACACTTTTATCGCATTTTTATGAGAATTTCGGAGGTGAAAATGTTTAGAACACCTTCACAAGCATTACCACAGCGATTTAGCTCACAGTGGTTAGAGCTGTTTTTTAGCAATTACTGAAAAACACGATTTTTTTCAATGGCACAGCAAATTTGAGCATCGTAGGTCAATTTGTTCGGGAGTTATGCTGATCATGTACACACATACACAGATACAGACATTTTTTCTGGATCACTTTTTAGAAATCAGAATGTTCCAAAACGTGAAGAAATACAAAAAAAAAAAAAAAATCGAATTTATTTTTTTGACCGAATACTATACTTTCATTACCTTATGTATACGTATGGGTAATTGAAAGTAAAAAACAAGAATATAAAGTCGATATGCGAAATAGTTTCGATAAAATATGTTTTCAAATGTTCTAGTTAAAATTCTCTTGAGTCTATTTAAACGTTCTTTTCTTTCGTAGGCGATTTTTCATTTTAGCAGGGTCATTCTAAATGGATTATTTAAATGGAATCTGATACATAATTACTTCATGCACATCGAAACATGTACAATTCAGAGAACTTGAACAATATTTTTTAAATATTACATTTTTTTTTAGTTTGATTTTTTTTTTCCTTTAATGGTTTTGTGTTTGGTACTAAATGAAAGGAACTGCTAAGATTATTTAAAACATGTATAACGTGTGTTTTATTAGAACTTAAGGGGGTCCAGTACCGAAATTTCTTCAAAAATCCCAAATTTTTTTTCTGATTTTAAAAAATAGTTCATACATTCCTGAAGAGAATGATGTTTTTATCTTATTCCTCCGGTGATTAGAACGCCACAAAATTACCTGTGATTTAAACATCACTAATGGGCGTAACACATTGAAGCGTCTGCTTAAAGTGCGTTTTTCGAGCACTAGTGTTTTTCACAGATGTTGCATATTCAAATCGATATATCTCCAGAACTATTAACAATTGGCTATTCAAATTTTTGGAGCATTTAATTTATATAGTTTTAAATATTTTGTCTTCACAGAATTTTATTTTTTTAATTCTGTTTTAAAATATAACATTTAGCATAAAAAATAACATAAAAAAAAGCAAAAATTTCAATATTTTAACTTTGAGAATTTTTTAATTTTTTTTTTAATTCACCTATCAAAATTCTGTGAAGACAAAATTTTCTTTATATAATTATGTATTACAGAAAGCTTTCACTTTGAAAAAAAAAATTATTTTTTCTTGACTTATATCAAAATACGCAAACATCAATTATTATGGATTTTTCTTGGTTTTTAATTTTTTTTTAAATAACTAAACACAATATTTAAAAAAAAAAAATTCTCAAAGATATATAAATAGTATCTCATACATAAAATAAATTTTTGATATAAAAATGTACATAAATAAAGTTTTTTTTTATTTTCGGTACCGGACCCCCTTAAAAAAAAAAAAACCATTATCTAATTCAGTGTCGGAAAACACCTGCACGTCCCCCCCCCCCTACCCCCTTAAATTCCTATACCCACAGTCAACAAAATTCGGGAAAGTCTATATTCCTCTTTCAGAATCAGCGGCATTTGTCAAATTTTGAAATTGCTTTTAATAATTCTAATCTATTTTTTAAAAAACTCCAATTATATTTTGAAAATTATTTTGAGAAACAAGAAAATAATCGGTTCCTATCTCTATATATATTAATATGTTATTATCCCTCAACATTCTATAAATGTAAGTCGAATTTTGAAGTATGCAAGACTTATATACTTCCGTGTAGCTGCTTCTAAAATTTTGTATAGCATCCAACTTTGATAGATAAATTATACACGTGTCAGATAATATAAACAAACATATTTATTAATTATTATTATTTATAAATTAGATTTTTTAGAAAGTGGCTTTGCATAAGCAAGTCGACAAACATTCTCAAAATGGTTAGCATGCGTGAAAGTGAAGAATTCTAATTTTCCAGTTGTAATTACAGCACTCTTGAGATTTGTCGTTGCTAAGTATTATTGTTTGCTATTTCAGCTTTTTCATGTAGCAATTCAGAACACTTACCATAAATGCATCTGTTGTGTTCACTAGATGAAACTCCTACAAAAGCACTTAAATATACTATTTCCGCAAACAGACAATTATTTCTTCATTTCATTTTAGCTCAACGTAACTTGTTCGTACGAAATTAAATTTTTGTCAGCAAACCTAGTCGTTTCAACAAATATTTTGCAATCAGGAAATCAAGAACGGTAATTTTGAAATTGTGTACTCTTGTTGGTTTCAAACTTAGAAAATCTTGTTCTATTATAAAGAAATAGTTAAGGTGACCCTAAAACTTTTTAATTCTTTTTACGTGATGCTTGGTTAGTTAGAAAAACATTTTCAGGTTAACTTAAATTAAAGTATAACGATTTGTTTTCTGTACGTATGCAATGACGGTTTATTTCATTGATTTTCATTACTCGCTTGTTGGCTAGTTTTCTCCTTTTTATCTTGGCGTGAAAGAGACAACCGCTCTCCTGGATATTGGTTTAGTACATTTGTCGAGTTTTCCGAAAGAAATAATCCGTACACTCCCATACAAAACGCTTGGTATACAGTTTCCTGAAATCTTCAAGGAAGTCATTTCTACCCAATTCCTTTGCCTGACTAGCCATACTAAAAATCCATCTTAAAGTCAAGTTCGAATGATATAGAATTACTTATTCACAAATAATTCATCTAAATTGTATGATATTTGATCAGAACCAAACAAAGATGTACTGTACTGCTTCAGAAAGATTTCACCCAGAAGAACATTTATTGAGAGAATCCAAAAATTGAATATTATAAATGGGAGCAAACCCAGAAAACTGCCATTGTACTGCACGGAGTGAGAAGGAAATACATCCCAAACACTGTCTACCCGTTCTTGAAAGCAAAGTTCGAAATATTTTCAGAATAGACAAGGCAGATAGTATCTCTTCAGATGCCAAACTATCTGGTGGCAGTTTTCTTCGTTTCCACCCATGCAAGGCGCTAATCCCGAGACGACTATTCCCCATGAGATATTTTGATTTAAGTGCCGTCGCAGTAATGCCCCCGTGTAGCGTTTGTAGCAAGAAATCTTCAACCAGCCTCTCTAAATGGCCACATCGTTGTTCCATCATATAATAATAAGCACAAGTACGCCTACACAGAAGTTGTCCTGAAAAAAGCCGGGTTGCATGAGGGTAAAAGATGCAAAATGTTCCCGTTACCTAGATAAAAAGCTCAGGAGCGATGTTCAGTCAATGACCGGTTCGAACAACAAGTCGGCCTACTTGTCGATGGTACACGTGAATTAAGTGCATTGTTTATGGGGACATTATCGGCTACAATGCGAGGGACGTCGCGTTCTCAGATCATTTGTTTGAAAGAGAGCCGGTCGGCTTTTGCTTTGTTATCTGTAGGCCGCTGATCTGAAATAGTCTGTCATTTCCAATGATTTAACAGACCGGCCGGTTAGTTAGGTATTTATGTGCGGAGGAGATCTGGTTAATTAAGTAGAACTTGTTTTCTTCAAATCATACTTAGTTCAATACTCTCAAATAATTTTTATAGTTGATATGGTGTGATATGAATTTTAGTTGAGATTGGGTGATATGATTTTTATTTGAAATCAAATGATACAAATTTTAGTTGGTATAGAATGATATGTAATTTAGTTCAGATTGTTGATATGTATTTTAGTTTTGGGTGATATGCATTTTAGTTTTGGATAATATGTATTTTAGTTTTGGGTGATATGTATTTTAGTTAATCGGATAATATGAATGAAATTTTTGTAGATATCAAAATAAAAGTTTAATTGAAGTAACTAAGTTAAAATACCGTAAATTAAGAACCCTTTTCATAGGTTGAAATTAATTTTCGTTTGTTTAAAAATAAATTTATATGCTTAAAGAAAGTCAATGACTACGACCTTTAAAAATTTAGAAGTGTCTGTTACCTGCAACTTCGAAGGTTACCGAGGAATTAAAAGTTATTTCGATAAATAATTTTTTTACCTTCTTTTAACATGATTCAGATCAAAGTTGTATGACTTTACCTAGCCAAGGTATAATAAAAAATTCTCAAGTCGGGTATGTATTTTCTTTTTCTAACCAGTGGTCAGATCGAGCAAGCAAAATATACAATCATAAAATTTTCGTGTCTTTTACAAAATAGTTGAAGAAACAAGTTAATTAAAGCATACATTTTGCAAAATATCTTCCAAATTTCTCTGAAATGTCTTGACTGTCTAAATTATTTTAACCATAAAAATTCTAAGTAGTAACAAAATGTAATAATATTAAAAAATTTCTTTCAGAAGAATGATGGCACAGAATTGGAAAAACCAGAGATCAAATCAAACGAAAATAATTAATAGTTTAAAAAACTAAAAAATACGCTTTTATAGAAAAGTGAACTAAAAAGTAGAAAATAATTTTAAATAAGTTTGAAATAAGAATAGAGTGATTAACAAGAAATATTTATTTTATCGTAAAAAAGGGTGGGGTGCTTGATGTCAATTGTTGAAAATATCTTAAAAAGCACCCCACGCTTTTTTACGATAAAATAAATATTTCTTGTTAATCACTCTATTCTTATTTCAAACTTATTTAAAATTATTTTCTACTTTTTAGTTCACTTTTCTATAAAAGCGTATTTTTTAGTTTTTTAAACTATTAATTATTTTCTACTTTTTAGTTTGGTTTTCTATTAAAGCGTGTATTTTTTAGTTTTTAAACTATTAATTATTTTTTCTGTAAACTATAATTTATTTTTTTTTAGTTAGTGTACAAAACTCTCCAGTTGTTTCTGCCAATAGTCACATGCTTGTCTCAAATTTAAGTCATGTGTATGCCTTAGTACACACCGTATTACTTGGCACAAAACACTACCGTGTCTCTGAATATGAAAAATCACTAATCCTGAAGATCCTGGTAAGGATAATGCGACTAAAAAAAAACACGCTTTGTATAACTGTCGTTCAAACGACAAATCTTTCAAACGGCACACCAGGGTTCGATTCCGGAGAAGGTTGGTTTTTCGGAATTTAACGGCGCAAGGGCAACACGAGCTAATCCTTGTGATAAAGCGACAAACTTATTGAATTATTGAATTGTCATCGGTCCTTAATAAGTATGCCAAATTTCGAGTTAATCCGACGTTTTGAAGGGTGTCAAAATCATGTTCAAAGATTCCGTTACATACTAACATACATACATACGTCTGAAGCTAATAAACGCGTATTAAAAATAATTATGATTTACGAAATATTTATATACGAATTACATGTAAAAAAAAAAAATAAGCACGATAATGGAATTACGAGGTTGGAAAAGTAGTTTGATTAAGTCGTCTTGTAACAAAACCGAAAATGTTACAAAAAATTAAATTTGAAAGGACAGCTTTCACAATATTAATAAATAAAAATAAACTTTTGAATATTTATATTGCTAGAGAAAATGTCATCTTTTGAAATGGCATTTTGGTTGGTATGATTTAAAATATAGACGAATCAACATTTTAGAGAAATAAAAAATTATCTTAATATTCGGATTTCTTCTGAAAGTTTACAGTAGAAACTTGTTTATAGCTTTACTGTAACATAAAATCTTATTTTATCACATTGTTACCGAGAGAAACCGTTTCGGAATCTAAAACTTATATAGCGTGTTCTCCAAAGAAATCTTAACAAGAATCTAAAATACAACAATAAAACAATTGAACTCTTTACATATTGCCGATGTTGCAACTAGGTGACTTATTTGTATAATGCGTGCATTGCTGTTTTAAAGGAAGAAACATAAATCAAACCACTCGAATTTCAGATATTTTAAATAGAAGTCATCGATTGATTCTTTCGGATTTTAAGATTAACAATAACGAAATCAAAGCAATCGTAGTAAAAATTTATTACAAAAAGTTAAACAGTATGTGTATGAATTTGTCAAGAAGCCATGGACCGGACTCACGACACCAAAACTGATTTTCGGACACATTGTTTGATTTAATTTAAAAAAAATGAGCGCAATTAACACATTTCCAAGTAGTACACTGCAAATTGACAGTCTTCAAATAAGACGCAAAAGCGGCATTGGATTCAGATACCAAATGAAATCTGAGTTTGAGACATGAGAATTAGCGTAAGATTAAAATAAATATTTAATTTGTGATAACAAGCATATTTCAAATGCATTTTATGGAATAATTTTCGCTTTGCAATCAGGAATTATTTGAAAAGTTTTTAAAATAAGGAAACCTGGACCATTCAGATATTTCAACTGTCTTAAATTGCCACTCCAATAGCAACCCCCATCACGAATGTCTTAAAAATTAAGACCTCATATGGCGTCTGAATCCAATGTCACTTTTGTGTCTTATATTAAAACATTTCAATTTGAAGTGTATCTACCTATTACAAAGATCCCATAAGAAAACATGAAATGTTCCTGACCCTGAACTTGGAGCTTGAACTTTGAACAAGAGAAAAAAATTAAATGTAAAGAGAAAATGCGTATTCATTTTACAATTAAATTCATTGGAACTGAATAATGTCATCTCTTGTTCTTTTCAAGTTGAACAGCTGTTGACCCAGTGATGAGTATCTACAAACTTCGGGATTCATATCTAATGAGATGGCCTGCTTTATTAGATGAAGGTACTCTCATTGTGATGTGAACCCTGTCACTGAATGTGTCCGTTATTCGAACAATTTGATCATTGTGATATTATGAAAGAGTGTTTTTGGTGTTTTTTTTTTTTTGTTTTGTTTTTTGCTGAGAAGATGAAGATGAAATTTGAGATTTCTTACCTTTGAGGGGGTTAATTATTCGACACAAAATGCCACCGAATGAAAGGACAATTCTGCTCAGTTCTTTTGAAATTCACTTTTTTCTCATGAAAGTAAATTGTTCTTGAAATATCGAACGTTGAAGAGGCGTAATTGGTAAACATAATTCGAAAAGTATATTAAATAATCAATTATAAGTAGAAATATATTAAATAAAACCATATCTAGTTTTAGAATATTTAGTTTTGTCTGAGATCAACTTTCTCAGACAAAACAAGATATTCTACAGGCATATATGTGATATGTCAAATGAAAGGACTTATCGAGATGAATTTTTATTCAAAAATTTAACAGGAAAATGCGACTGAAAATACCAAAAAAAAAGGCGGCAGGAAGGTGATTTGTAAATCGTTAAGCCAAAACTATAAATTCCACAAACTTGTCTCATACACCATTTTGAAGTCCTCGATAAAATTAATGCAATTACACAAAATTCAATGGGAATTACCAATTGGAAGTGTTCTAAACTTCTACCAGAACGGTGCTTCCATAAAACTTCTATGGAAAGCTCATATCTTCTCCGCAAACAGAGGTATTGAATATTCGTTGCTAACTTTTTTTTTTGCAAGTTTGTCGGTAAACTGATATCTTTTTTGTTGCTAATTTGTAGGGTTTTTTACTATCCCATGTATCGCTAACATAAACAAGAGCAAATTTCTGTCATTAAATGTCCCAATTTGCACACGCTTGGCGTCTCGATTTGATATACAGTAATATGAACATGAATAAGTATAAAACATCCTGTCAATAGCAAATATAATCACAATCCAACTTGTTTGATTTTAGTAAATTAATGGATTTTAAAATACGCAGGGATTGTGGTTCAATAGGCCAATTTTTTTTTTTTTTTTAATTCTTCACTCAAACAGACTGAAATACAAATTAAAATGATTAGGATAATGCCTGGAATAAATTTTAAAATTATTAAAAAAAAATTCAATCAATTTTTTTCACTAATGGAGGGGCCCAAGTACTTATAGTCACTTGCAATGTGCTCGCAGTCACTTGGCCACTACAAGGCCGGTACCGATGACTTGTTAAGGGGCACCCAGTGGGAGGGCCATCATTGCCCCGAACTTAGAAAATCCATGTCTTACCCCGGATTCGAACCGATATCCACCAGCGTGGTAGTCTGATGCGCTAACCACTCTACTGAGTGGGCAACACTTTCTCAATCATAAATGAAAGGGATTAGTAGGCAATTAGCAGTCTTTAATGTCTTTTCATTAAATTGTAAATTGTAGGAATTACTAAGAGATTATAAGAAATTTTCTTGAGAAAAATGAATTTGAAAAATATTTTAAGTATTTTTAAAATTTAAAAAAATAAATCGAAATTTTTTTTTAAAAACGTTGAAAACAAATGATAAACTGTATAGTAAATTCAGAACTTTTTTTTTTTGAATATCGTTAATGAAAATAATGTATTGAAAAGTTTTTATTAATGGATTATACCATTGTTCAAAGATTACAACTACATTTGATAATGGAACGACCGTTCATTGACTTAGAACTTACTGACATACCTGGAAAATAATTTGATCGAAAAAAATAAGTTTATTTTGGCATCCGTAATAAATTCTTAACAAAACCCAAATTTATGCATGTCACTATCTAAAATTATCACTTTTCAACCAAAACCAATCGAACTCCTCATAAAGGTACTCTTATAAACAAGAAAAGCCCAAACGAGTTTGTGGTTCCATTACCAACTACAAGTATTCGTTTTTCTGATGATCATCTACATTTTGAACGACAACAATAACAGTTCTATTTATATTTCTTAAAAAGTTAAGCTGCGTTTCCACAATACAATGGACCAATGTTAGTCAATTTTAATGAAAAGTTTTGGGAAATATATAATTCTTCAAAAAGAGCACAGCACACTTTCGTTGCATTAAATAGATTTTGTGTACAATAGCTTTGTGACATATTTAACATTCGAAGGTACAAAAAAATAGCTATGCTTAAAAACAAATTTAGTATGGTTTTAACAATTTTTTTTTTCTCTTCTTTTTCAACTTTTATTCAATAAAATATTTCATTTATTTGAGTTTTAGTTTAATATATAAATAAACAATTAGCTTGGAACTATGTGGGTTTTTTTTAATCATTTTTTTTCTACTTCTTTTAGGATATTGCAGTGTTCTTCAACCTTTGCATCCAATGGAACCCTCTTTTCAAATAATTTTTTTATGGAGCACTTCGTTTAGCAGCAGACCCAAATTTGATTAGGGATGGGGGTGGAGTTGTATTACATATTATGAACAGGGTGCGCCCCTACTTTTACTATAAAACCTTTTCTACAAACTTACGGTTATTCAAACAGAATGATAAATATTACAAATAAAAATACAAAATATTTGTATTATACTTACATGCGTAAATGATAAAAAAAAAAAAAATATTAAAAAAAAAAAAATGAATGACTTCGTTGTGCTTATTATTACTGCACAATTTATCAATATCTGGATGGGTTGGTATTAATAAGAGACTCATATCATTTTCTGCATCAAGTCAATTTCTATTCTTAGTTTTTGTAGCGACTTATGTGGAAAAGTCTTTCCCTCAGAGGTACGTTGTTACGAAAAGCACCAATTTTTGTTTTTACCGCGCTTTTGGAAATTTCGGGATATCTTTCCTTAATTTTATCCAAAATGAGCCAATGCCATCCTATCCAAAGATAGATTTTAATAGGGTGTCGGTACATATATCTATAAGTTGCTCTCTTTCCTTAATCTGCAAAGTATCCGAAACACTTCTCTCGTTAAAAGGATATTCGACCCAACTTAAATTATTGCAAATAGGAGGAATATATTCCAAAAATGACTTTTGCCATTCAGTTAAATGTTCCACAATATTGCTTTTTAAATTCCGGTCTAATGCGACGTTGGTTACCAATAAATTGTATAAATTAGTAAAACATTCTGTATTATTTTTGGTGATGCATTCCTCCGAAAGCTTCAGTTTCAATTTTATTAAGTTTACTTTGTTATTAACCTTAAAAATTGTTCTAATTCAGTCTTTGAAGTGAAAAATTAACTTCGTTCAGGTACGTAAATATATTTGCAAGGTAGGCTAGATTTTGAAGCCAAATAGTGTCATTAAGTTTTCCAGCAAATTCACGCTCAGATAAAAAGATTCGATTTTCATCATTCAATTCCCAGAGTCTGATTAGAACCTTTCCCTTGGATATGCAAGCTTCTTTTGACTTGCGGAACTCCCATAGCATTTGAGTGGAACCCTAGGGTTCCGTGGAACACAGGTTGAAGAACACTGAGATATTGCAATAGGAAATATGTTTTATACAGATTAAAAAGAAATTTAAAAACAGGTTTTTTTTTAAATTTTATTTAAGTGACAAAATTATCGTAATTACGATAATTAATATATTGAGAAGGTTGAATAAAAACTTGTTTTTGTATGTTTATTTTCTATTTGAAAAATATAGTATAATTTTATATTCCATTTAGATATTACTGTTAATAATAGTTTGAAAATCATTGATTGATAAAAAGAGAATTTATCTTTTTGCAAGATACAAATAATGACAATTTAAATAGAAGTCGTACAATAAATAATAATAATAATAATAATAAATGATTTTGAAAACCTAAAAAAAATTCTATGATTTGAAACTTTAGATAGCAATTTAATTTTTTAAAATTTCATTTTGCAATTTTTACGAAAAAACTTAGGTGCTAAATTCAGATAAATTTCTACTTTCATCAGTTAATATATTAAATAATAATTGTCTAAATTTCATGAAAATATGATACGATTTAAATTGAAAGTACGACGAAAAATTCAAATTGATAGCATAAATGAATAGGTCCTATTGATCTGATCAAAATCAAACCTCACATTAAATTTTGAATTCAATTTTTTTTTTAAATTTAAAGAAATAATCTAGTTAAGTGATTAATATTTTTTATTGATAAAAATACAGATATTTTGTCTGATATTTTTGACAATGTCGATTTTGTAAAGATCATTTTAATGAAACAACAAATGCACACACACAATGAAAAAAGTATTTCTAAAAAAAAAAAAAAAAAAACTCTTATTTATAAGATCCTTTTCCAATCCTTTACATATGGATAAGATCAACTGTATATTTATATTGTAGAGAAGAGTACAATGTGAATTGAGAAAGCGGAAGAAAACAAACTTATAGAAATCGCTAGTCCTTTTTGTGTATCTAATTGATATTCATTCTAAGAGAACGATATACATACGAAACAATTTATCGTATTAATCCGGCATTTTTCAATATGCAACAAAATTTGTTGCAAAACCTTGTTTAGTCGATTATTAAAGTAATGTTGTCCTAAAAATTTAAGAATTCCAAACTGTATAACTTTTCGTTACATTCAACACATTTTGTGTTTCACTACACTATGACATTATTCCTATCCAGAGCCGATATGTTGAAAAATTATTTTACATATTGCTGTGAAACATTTTGCAGCACATATTAATAGTGCACTAGAATGCACTGAATTGTTTGGTTAATTTCTTTTACAATTCTTAATTCGGTAAAATTTATAAATTGTGCAAGATAGTGAAACATTTCTTTTAACTAAGTGTACTTAAATTTGTTTTAAAAGAAAGTTACATTAAAGATATGAATGTAAAATATTTTACATTTTGTTGCACAGTATTAAGGCTGCAAATTAACAATAATAATATATTTTCAAATTAAAAGTAGGTGGAAAGTAATTCATTACTTATATATTTAATAAAAGATATACACACATATTTAAAGTCTATTATATCATAAAGCACAGACTTGATGTAATTGTAATGCAATTTTTTTGCAAATATAGCATCCACATTATCATTTTCACTGGATTACATTGCAATATACAATACAAAATGATATACAACGTTGTTTCGATCAACTTTTATTTCAAAAGAATACCCCCATTCGGAATAATAATATCCAGCCTTATTCTTATAATGGACTAAATAATAAAATCTCGACTCACCTGTTCCAGCAGTAAAGATCACCTGTAGAGCCACGAAAGCACAGAGGGACGTGGATAACATCCTACAAGATGGACCGCTTTGTTGTAGCATCACCTTGCAAATCAACTTTTCGCGCTCTCGATTTGGAATAAAACACTAACACGCCTCCATTTTCAGCATCCAGACAGCGACATCTAGCGGGATCGGCCGTCGTTCTCGGAAGTTGAAAGATTGGGACTGATGAATTAATAAGCGACCGTTTGTGACATACAAGAATTGCGCGTTTGGTTTCTTTGAAGTGAGTGATAAAACTTGTCACGCATTCTATTGAGGGAAAAAACAACAGTAAAATTATTGGGAGCTTAGGGGAAGGGGGAGGAGAGGTCCTTTGTCTTCCTACCGTTACCGCTCTTTGGCCACAAAATTAACACTATTGAGTAAAATGTATTACTTTCGAATGATTCGTAAGAAAAATCGAGCATTAAAACAAAGTTTTTACTATAAATCCTTTAATTGTAATGCAAACTTATATGTGCAATTGCAACTTATTTAAGCGATTTTTAACTCATATTGAGTATTCATAATGTTTGACCGCTAGTTATGGAAGAAAACATCTATTCCGTGCTATTGACAGACTTTTTTTTTTTGCTTTTTGCATCCAAATCTTAATGGAATGTATTGCCATCGACAAGGAGTTTATCTGCCATGCTTCAGCTCGATTGGGTGCCGGAAAGTGGGTTAATTTCCCCTCTGAACAGTTTGAACATCACATACAAAATTTAAATTAATATTTAAGACAATTAAAATGATAGGTTTTTATCGTATAAATTAACCTTAACAGGGAGTGTATTCAGTCAAATTATACGTTCTTGATTATAACTTAATATCTAGATTTGAAGTCAAGTAATTAGAAACTTGGGTGTAAAAATTGCCTTTTAGTAAAGCCCCTCACTAAAAAAAAAAATTCATACAGTGCATTGATATCAACAACGAGTCTATCTGACAAGTTTCAGCTGGATTAGATGACGGCCAGTGGGTTAACTATACTTCCAAAGAATGGTCCACGGTAAACACAAAATCAGAGTTAGTATACAGAATTCACTTCTTTTTATTAGCTAAACTAGCTTAGCAACGCAATTTTACCATATGCAATTTTTTGGCTAGCTGCGTAGCCCTGCGTTGCTGGGATCCGTCATTGGTGTATAGGTCCCAGCTTTTGTCACTTCGCTCACAGGAAGGTTCATTGCTACGCAAGACCAAGCTAGCTTCGCTCGCTGAAAAGTTCATAATAAGCACAGGCTTACTTCCCTCGTTGAAAGATACATTGCTATGCATGCATGAGCTTGCTTTGCTCGCTAAAAACTAATTGCCCTTAATATTAGAAGCATCTCCTCTGTCAAAAAAAAAAAAAAAAAAAAAAAATTCCCCGTTAATACAAATATACATACCCCTTTGAGAATATTTTAACATGTTTGTGAAAAGTAAAATTAGATAGCCAAAACTACTTCTGTTGAAATTTTCAGAGGTCTTCGCCTATTAAAAGTCGCTTATTGTGAAAATATTAATTACAAACAAATGATAATTTTAGCATTCTTTTTGTGAAAAGTCCAATTAGAAGAGGCCAAAACTACTTATGTTCAAAATTTCAGAGCTGTAGTCCTATTAGAAATCGTTTTGTAAAATATTTATTAATTAATTAAACAATTAATTTAAAAAAACTAAATAAAAATTTAAAATTCTGTTTATCAAAAGTATAATTATATAGAAGCCTAAAACTACTTCTGTTGAAAATTTCTGAACTGTACCTCTATTTGAAGTGATTTTGTAAAAAACAATTAATTAACAAAATCAATTAAAAAATAGCTAATTAAAATTTTAACATTCTGTTTGTCATAGATACAATTAGAAAGCCAAAACTAATTATTTTGAAACTAATTTTGAAAATTTCAGAGCTCTACTCCAATTTTAAGTACCTTTCTATGGATCCACAGACAGACACACATACAGCTTGTTTTATTATTATAGATTAAGTATTTTTATATCAATAAATAAGATTTCAATGAAAAAATAAGCATTGATAAATAAAAGATTATAAATCTTTGGAATATTTGGTGATCTCAGCTGACTAGTGGATAAAAGAAATTAAACTTACCAACTAAGGTAAGGAATGCTTAAACAAAAACAAGGAACAGTTCAGAGCTGATTAGGAAAGATTTGGAAAATATATAAATAAATTGCAATCGTTAAATTTTTAAGACATACAAGTAAAAAGAATAGTAACTACAGGTCCAATCTATCCGGATTGGACTAGTTTGAAAGACTGTTTATAATCACCCATAATGCTTCTAAAACTATTTTTTTCTGTTGAATATTGATCAATAATTTATTTGAAGAAGAAATACTCCTTATCACTTGATTTCAAAATTAAACTGTGATTTATGAAACAGAACTCGTAACCAAAATCTCTTCTTGTATCATTCTAAACTCTTTTGAAATCTCACAGTTAAGAAATGTAATTTTTTATATAAATAAACTAAAATTTTTTTCTGATACAAAACCTCAACATTTCAATAATTTTTTTTTATCTAAAATTACTAGTTTGAATGATAATAGCCAACATTTGTCCAGGCCTAAACTCAATTTTAATCCGTTTTTACTCATACAAATGATAAATATCCTTATATCATGCAGGAGAGAATTGCACTGAGAATTGTATAAGTACATAAGAAACAAGGGGGGGTGGGGGTGGAATTCACTGCATTAAAATCTCTCATGGATTGGTTTAATTTACAGTTTTCCTTTTCTTATTATCATTATTTTTTTTTTTTTAGAAAATGTCCAGTTTGTCGATGATTGGCAAAAAAAAAAAAAAAAAAAAAAAAAAAAAAAAAAAATATATATATATATATATATATATATATATATATATATATATATATATATATATATATATATATATATATATATATATATATATATATATATATATATATATATAATAATAATAATAATAATAATAATAATAATTATAATAATTTCGATAAATAATACTTATTATTTCTTGTGAGTGCACGTGCAAAGGAAAAAAAATCAATCGTTGATGGACGATGCTCAAGGGAAGTGAATTCTTTGTTATAGATATTAGGTTTTCAATTTACGTCTTTATCTCATTTCTACGGAAATTTCGGAGGTGGCAATGTTTAGAGCATCTTAAACGGTATTGCCACAACGATTTTGATCAAAATAGTTAAAAGCTCTTTTTTGACAATTCTTAAAAAACATAATTTTTTCAATTGCAGTTACATTATGCGCATGCGCAATTTTGGCGTAAACCTTAATGACAGGTCCCATTGCCACCATTAACCAGTACACAAAAGTTGAATATCGTAGATCAATCCATTCAGGAGTAAAGCTGACCACGGACACACTTTTCGATAAAAAAAAAAAATTTAACTCAGGATGTTCCAAAACGTAGAGAAATGCAAAAAAATGCATTACTTTCACTACCCTAGGGAACTTAAAAGTAAAAAATAGAGGATGGAAATGTCATGAAATTCATCTCCATAAGACATTAATTGCTTTCAATTACGCACATATTAACATAAGGTAATGAAGGTATTGGTTTAATTAAAAAAAAAAATCGTTTTTTTGCATTTCTGGAACATCCTGACTTCAAACTAGGGGAATGGAACATCGCACAACTTTCAATTACACTATAATATTCATTACATTAAAATTTGTAATTGCAGTTTTTGCATTAAAATTTGATATATGGTGTAATATATTTACTGTTTTTATATTTTCACTCATTCAAATAAAAATGACCAGTTTGGCGATATTTTTGGCAATAATTTTTACATGGGGAAAAAAAGCACCACCAAAATGACAAAATTGGCATTGTTATTTGATAAACATATTGTCCTTTCTTGTACGTGAAACAGAAAAAAAAATCAATCGTTGATGGTCGATGCTCAAAAGCAGAGAATGTGTTAAAGGCACTTGTTTTTTTAACTTTTTACGCTTTTATCGCATTTCTACGGGAATTTTGGAAGCGAGGACGAACCTTAAGAGGCATTAACACAGAGATTTTAATCAAAATCATTGGAGACGTTTTTTAGCAATTGCTGAAAAACATGATTTTTCAGGATTTCAACCTTCTGAGCATGCGCGATTTTGACGAAAACCTTAATGATAGATCCCATGGCCACCACTAACCCTCACCCCAAATTTGAACATCGTAGGTCAATTTGTTTGGGAGTTATGCTGACCATGCACACACAAACACACATACAGACACACAGACAGACATTTTTTCTAGATCACCTTTTTGAGATTAGGATGTTCAAAAACGTGGAGAAATACAATTTTTTGATCGAATGCTATAAATTCATTACTCTATGTAAACATATGTGAAAGTGAAAGTAAAAAGTGGTGTAGCCGAAATGTCTATCTGTGTGTTCGTGCACAGGTTAGTGGTGAGCATGGGACCTGTCATTAAGGTTTTCGTCAATAGTGCGATGCGTAAAACATGTAAAAATATTTTATTTTTTTCATTAATTGCTAGAAAACGGCTCTAACGATTTTGATCAAAATCGCTGTGGCAATGTTTCTTAAGGTCTCCTAAGCATCCCCAACTTTAAAATTCCCGCAAAAATTCTATAAAGGTGTAAAAAGTTGAAAAACGAGTTCTCTTCCCTTGAGATCGCTCATAATGTATGATAATGATTTTATAGTGAATTAACTCGTTAGTGCTTTTACTTTTCTATCAAACGTTTCTGAACTAATTTTATACCGTACAGAAGATGGATCCATCATCTGCAAGACATTCGTGGCAGAACAACGGACGATGGACAGAATGCTGCAGCATAGACGTAGCTAGAATCCGACTTCAGCCTGGATCTGAGGCAGGGGTATGTTGGGAACTGTACTGAATTATTTACACGGACTTAATGATCAAAATTCTCTATTACGAAAAAGCTCGCATAACTTCCAAATTTTAGTAGGAACTATTATAATACAGAAAACTCGAGCAGCTTGTATCTTGTAATAAAAAAAAAATACAAGGTTTGCTGATCAAATTATAAATACCAGCTTTATCAGGAATGCCAATGATTGATGCATCTCAATTGGAATATTTAATCACACCTCGCGAAAATGAAATCTGCAAGGACTTAGGAATTTTTTTTTAAGGAATTTTCTACATTTTTAACGAGAATCTTAATGTATTGAACACATTTCAACCATAGAGTTCAAAACTGAAAATGTAACTGAAATTACATTGCACCTTTGAAAAAAAAAAAAAAAAAAAAAAAAAAAAAAAAAAAAGGCGAAACTCACCATTCAATTGAGTACGTATCTTCGATTCCGCATATTTACATAGTTAACTGATAGTGTTTGTTATTAAGGAGAAAGTGATGATGAAAGGTACAGTCACAAATATACTTTTTCCCATTGGTATATATATTATTGATAAATCAAAATTGTCGTTCTATAAAAGAAAAACATTTGTAAATGAAATTCGTGGTTGAACATATGATTTACTACTCTCTCATTCTTTTTTCTAATCGAGTTTGTGAACTCTTTCACAGTGATAAAATATATGTAAATGTATTGGGGCGTTCTTAGGAAAAGCACTATTTTCATGAATTTCGTTTGGGGAACGCGTGATTTCTGGCGTTTTATTATTTTTAGAAGCATAAGGGAGAGCACGAAATATCTAAGAACTTGCAGGTTATGAAAGTGGGACATTCAATGTGTGGATGAGTCAAAATTCGAAGAAATCCATCACATCCGATTATACGATTGTGGAAAAAACTTAATATCCTTTTATTTTCTTTTATACAAATGATACAGAAATATCGGGTTTTGCTTAGGTTTTATACACTCAATGACAATTATCTAATTTTGTGCACAACGGGCGGGATCTACAGCCGGATTAATACACAGCCGGGATCTACAGCTAACGTTGATCCTGAACCTCAACGAACATCGATGTCTAACCCAGCACATTGACATGTGAGGCCAGAGTGCTAACCCCAAAGCAGGTGGGCAGAAACACATCGGTGATATTAAGTCTGAAAAAACATGAAAAAATAGTTTACAGATTGCTCAATTTAATTTATGAGGCGTGCTTGTGGAAAGTAAAATTGGAAGACCAAAACTACTTATGTTGAAACTTTCAGAGCCCTAGGCCTATTAGAAGTCGCTTTTTGTGAATTAATTATGCTTTTGTAATTAAAAAAGTAAAAAACAAATTAAAATTTTAACTTTCTTTTTAACAGTCCAATTAGAAAGCCAAAACTATTTGTATTGAAAATTTCAGAACTGTTACAAACTGCCCAATTACAAATCGTTTTGTAAAATATTTACTAATTAATAAAAAATTAAAAAAAAAAAAAATTAAAATTCTTTTTTTCAAAAATCCGATTAGAAGACTACAGCTACTTATGTTGAAAATTTCAAAGCGGTGGCCCTATTTGAAATCGTTTTTTAAAATACATATTAATTAATTAAAAAAATTAATTAATAACGAACTAAACAAAAATTTTAAATTCTGTTTTTCTTAAGTCTAATTAGAAGGCCAAAACTAGTTATGTTGAAAATTTTAGAGCCGTAGCCCTATTAGAAATTGTTTTGTAAAATACTAATTAATTAATTAAAAAGAAACTAAGCAAAAATTTAAAATTGTATTTTTCAAAAGTCCTATTAGAAGGCCAAAACTACTTATGTTGAAAATTTCAGAGCTGTAGTCCTATTAGTAGTCGTTTTGTAAAATGTTTATTAATTATTTAAAAAAAATTAATTAAAAAAGAATAAAATAAAAATTTAAAATTCTGTTTTTTAAAAGTCCATTTGAAAGGCCAAAACTACTTATGTTGAAAATTTCAGAGCTGTAGCCCTATTAAAAATCGTTTTGTGAAGTATATATTGATTAATTAAACAAAAAACTAAACAAAAATTTAAAATTCTGTTTTTCAAAACTGCAATTAGAATACCAAAACTACTTATGTGTAAATTTCGGAGCTGCATCTCTGTTTGAAGTCGCTTTGTAAAAAAAAAAAAAAAAAAAAAAAAAAAAAATTAAAAAAGAACTAATTAAAATTTTAACATGTTTGACATGTATACAATTAGAAGGCCAAAACTACTTATGATGAAAATTTCAGAGTTCTACTTTAATTTTAAGTAGGTTTCTATAGATCCATAGACAGACAGACATATAGCTTGTTTTATTATTATAGATTAGTTGAATACCCGAGCTTCGCTACGAAATTTTAACATGTGCAATATTTTAGCTAGCAGTGAGGCCTCGCGTTGCGGACGTACAGGCTTACTTGTGGTTAAGTACAGTCTTACTTCATTGAAAAGTTCATTACTATGCAAGAATAGGCTCGCTTCTCTCGCTGAAAGGTTCGTTGTAGCGTAAGCATAAGCTCGCTTCACTCACTAAAATCTAAAGCCTTAATAATCTCCCCTGTCGACACACACACACACACACACACACACACACACACAAATCCCATTAATATAATAATACAACACCCCTTTAAGATTATTTTAACACGTGTTTGTGGAAAAGCAAAATTAGAAGGTCAAAACTACTTATGTTGAAACTTTCAGAGCTCTAGGCCTATTAGAAATCGTCTTGTAATATATTTGTTAATTAATTAAAAGAATTAATTAAAAAAGAACTAAATAAAAATTTAAAATTCTGTTTTTCAAAAGTCATATTAAAAGGCCAAAACTACTTATGTTAAAAATTTCAGAGCTGTAGCCCTATTAGAAATCGTTTTGTAAAATATTTATTAATTAATTAAAAAATAAATAATTAAAATATTAACATTCTGTTTTTCAAAAGTCCAATTAGAAGGCTAAAACTACTGATGTTGAAAATTTCAGAGCTGTATCTCTATTTGAAGTCACTTTGTAAAAAAAAAATTAATTAAGGTTTCTATAGATCCACAGACAGACATACACACAGCTTGTTTTATTGTTATAGATTATGATGTTTTACTCATCAAATACTTCAACAGTGATGTCTTAAAGTTTTAAATATTTCATAAAATATAATTTCATTAGTAGCGCTAGATGATATACCATAACGATAATAGCAAGTATATAGTGTACGCTTATAAGACTAGAGCACGCGGAAAAGTTATCTTTAGATACAAAACTTAGCCAAATTCAAACAGATCATATTGTAGTTCAGATTCAGAAAATTCAGACATTAAAATTTTATTTTCCTTAAATTCAATTTCAAATCAAAATTTCCTGATGTCTAGATCTAGCTTAAATTTTCCTTGTGATGGTCCAGCTCCAGAGCCTCATTTTATTCCTGGGTAACATTTTATTATTAATATAAAACAAAGCTATTTTATATTTTTAAATTATCATCAAGATGTTTTTGTGTACTTGTTTCATCATATGATAAAGTTTCATTAAATGAGATAAAATTAATTACAAACACATACATGCATTTTAGAATTTGGAAGAGAACACACATACCGCTATTTTTGTCGCCAAGGCGAAAGACAGGACATTTAAGATCACTATTTCTGGTTAGAATACAGTATGCGCACCCCCCCCTCCCCCTTTTTTTGTGATTTTGCGCCAAGTATGGTAACCCCGCTCCTATATGGTTAAATTACAACTTGGCATCCATTTTAGCAAACCTGTAGTCCAATTCAATAGTAGTGCCAATGCAACTTTGCGGTATTTTGCAAAGACGCCAAAAAAATAAAAAGGGGGGGGGGGGGGTATAACACATTTTAAGCCTTAATGTGTTTCCTTCATAATTTTCTATAGTTCCGAGTAATCATCTACTAATTAATGCGGTAAAATGTCCAACCTCAGTGCGGATTTTACGCCAGGAATTGCTTGCATAAAAACCCAGCGCCAAATGAAATTTAGTTATACAATATTTCACTTGCTAGTAAACAAATACTTGTAGCCCTTTCGTACATGTTGCTGCCATTAATCGCATTGGCTCAGAATTCTTACCGGTATTGGAAATGAAGCGCTTCATATGCCGTAAATCCAAAATTTCACGTCGAAAACATGTCATGTGAGCGAAAATTAATATTTGCAGTTTGTATCAAATTTTTTACCGGTAAGAAAATTATTTACTGGACACTTAATCCGTTTCCACGTTATCTGCTTGTTGGTATACGTCCGCCAAACTACGAAGTTTTAAAATTTTCATAAGCATTTTGGCCATCAAAATTCAGTATAGAAAAAAAGAATTCTGGTGGATTAAGGAGGAGTGTGTGTCTGGGGGTGTAGGGGAGGCTATCATGATGAATCTAGTGGAGTAAAAATATCATGTTACTATTTATGAAATTTGAAAAATCGTGTTTGATAAAGGACTATTTATTTCAAAAGTTACATGCTATTAATGTTTAGTCTTTATATACTACTGTAACAAACTAGCGTTTGAAAGAAAATTAATGTAATATATTCATTATTTTACAAATTATGCCTAAAGTAGGAAAGACTCTCATACTGGTCAGTATATTTATATTTGACATGGAAATTCGTCATCTTCGTTTTTATATTTACATTAATTTAAAACAATATTGGCCAGTTTGGTGATATTTTTGGTATTATTATCTTTGAGTAAGAAAAAGTTTTTGGTGGGAAGAGAAGTCTTTGTTAAAGATGTCGTTTTTCAACTTTTTAAGCCATTATCGAATTTTTTTATGATTTTCGGAGGAGAGGATGTTTTAAACACCTCAAAAGGCGTAACTTTAACAATTTTGATCAAAATCGTAAGAGTCGTTTTTTGATAATTTCTGAAAAGCATACATTTTTAATGACAGCTACCTTATGCGCTTGTGCTATTTTAACGAAAATCTCAAAGACAGGTACCACTGCTCCCTACTAACCCATATACAAAAGTTGCACATCGTTGGTTGGTAATCAATTTGGGAGATACGCTGACCATACACAAAAGGACAAATAGCCTTTTTTCTTTACCACTTTTATGAACTTAAGACGTTCCAAAACGTGGAGAAATAGACAAAAAATAGATTTGTTTACTAAATCAAATACTTTTATCACCATATGTTACATGTAGGATAATTAAGAGAAAAAAAAAATGATGTCCCTTTTTAACTTTATTGGATCATTTCTTTATCGTCATTTAAATCATAAATCCGGAATAAGGGAATAAATGTTTTCTCGCTAAATGTGAAAAGGTTGCAACGGACAAATCTTGATATGCATTAGCGGTCAACTGCTCCAATAAAATGTGACGGCGCGTAAATATTAAATAATCGGCCTTAGAAACATTTGTTAATTATCACTGCAATTTGCAAGAAATCCCAAAGCAAAAATGTAATCATAAGTAAAAAATTTATTTATTACTTTCAATTACCCATGTGCATATTATACATAGGGTAATAAAATTATAGCATTCGGTAAAAAAAAAAAAAAAAAAAAAAAAAAAATTGCATTTCTATACGTTTTGGAACATCCTATTTTCAAAAAAAAATTATTTAGAAAAAATGTGTGTGTATGTGATCAGCATAACGCCTGAACAAATTGACCTAAGATTTTCAAATTTTGTATGAGGGTTAGTGGCGGCCATGGGATCGATAATTAAGGTTTTCTTCAAAATCGCGCATGCGCATAAGGCAGCTGCCATTGAAAAAATCCTATTTTCAATGATTGCTAAAAAACGGCTCAAACGATTTTGATAAAAATCGAAGTGGTAATGCCTCTTAAGGTTTTCTAAACATCCCCACCTCCGAAATTCCCGTAAAAATGTTTTAAGGGCGTAAAAAGTTGAAAAATGAATGCCTTCAACACAGAGTTCTCTTTCCTTAAGCATACCTCATCAACGATCGTATTTTCTTCTCATCGCAGTTTCACTTATAATAAAGGATAATATTAGAACTAGGGGGCTTCGCCCCCTGCTCGCTAACGCTCGTCAACCCCCAAACGACTCGCTGCGCTCGGATTGAGCGGCTTTGCCGCTCGAATAGGTTTGCCAGCCATAAAAAATGTAACCAAATTTTTATAAATTTAATGTAAGGCCTAATAGAGAAAACACCCAAATTGCAAGTTTCATAATAGAAAGTTAAATATACTATCCTGCAAAATTCTGACTTAAAACTTCATTAGCTATGCCCTTACATTGAAGTCCTAATATTTTTTATTTATTCTGATAAGTCGCCCAGTTAGAGAACGACGTCCAACGTGAGGCATTTTTTGGATAGAAATATTTCAAAATAATAATTACTCTAATACAAAAATGCTTCAGAAAAACAGAAAAAATCAACTTTGAAACGAAGAGGAGCTTTAAAATTAGCAACGGGTTTGTTGTTTACATACGTAAGGGAGAACGACTTCCAACGCGAGGCATTTTCTGGATAGAAATACTTCAAAATAATAATTACTCTAATACAAAAATGCTTCCGAAAAACAGAAAAAATCAACTTTGAAACGAAGAGGAGCTTTAAAATTAGCAACGGGTTTGTTGTTTACATACGTAAGGGAGAACGACTTCCAACGCGAGGCATTTTCTGGATAGAAATACTTCAAAATAATAATTACTCTAATACGAAAATGCTTCAGAAAAACAGAAAAAAAATCAACTTTGAAATGAAGAGTTTAAAAAGAGCTTTAAAATTAGCAACGGTTTTGTTGTTTACATACGTAAGGATGTTGTCATTCATATATTCAAAATCATTGAGGCTTTGTAGTAGCTTAATGATGAAAAATATTGAAATTTAACTAATTAATAAAGTGTTAATAAATTATTTTGGCACGTTTTGGCAAATCTACAGCTTATTTCCTTTAAAATGACACCTTGATCATTGAAATTGGTTGAGCAGTTTAGGCGGACGGACTAACCCACAAAATCGTATTGCCTATTAAATATATAGACTAGGGGGCTTCGCCCCCTGCTCGCTAACGCTCGCCAACCCCCAAACGACTCGCTGCGCTCGGATTGAGCGGCTTTGCCGCTCGAATAGGTTTGCCAGCCATAAAAAATGTAACCAAATTTTTATAAATTTAATGTAAGGCCTAATAGAGAAAACACCCAAATTGCAAGTTTCATAATAGAAAGTTAAATATACTATCCTGCAAAATTCTGACTTAAAACTTCATTAGCTATGCCCTTACATTGAAGTCCTAATATTTTTTATTTATTCTGATAAGTCGCCCCGTTAGAGAACGACGTCCAACGTGAGGCATTTTTTGGATAGAAATATTTCAAAATAATAATTACTCTAATACAAAAATGCTTCAGAAAAACAGAAAAAATCAACTTTGAAACGAAGAGGAGCTTTAAAATTAGCAACGGGTTTGTTGTTTACATACGTAAGGGAGAACGACTTCCAACGCGAGGCATTTCCTGGATAGAAATACTTCAAAATAATAATTACTCTAATACGAAAATGCTTCAGAAAAACAGAAAAAATCAACTTTGAAACGAAGAGGAGCTTTAAAATTAGCAACGGGTTTGTTGTTTACATACGTAAGGGAAAACGACTTCCAACGCGAGGCATTTTCTGGATAGAAATACTTCAAAATAATAATTACTCTAATACGAAAATGCTTCAGATAAACAGAAAAAAATCAACTTTGAAATGAAGAGTTTAAAAAGAGCTTTAAAATTAGCAACGGTTTTGTTGTTTACATACGTAAGGATGTTGCCATTCATATATTCAAAATCATTGAGGCTTTGTAGTAGCTTAATGATGAAAAATATTGAAATTTAACTAATTAATAAAGTGTTAATAAATTATTTTGGCACGTTTTGGCAAATCTACAGCTTATTTCCTTTAAAATGACACCTTGATCATTGAAATTGGTTGAGCAGTTTAGGCGGACGGACTAACCCACAAAATCGTATTGCCTATTAAATATATAGACTAGGGGGCTTCGCCCCCTGCTCGCTAACGCTCGCCAACCCCCAAACGCCTCGCTGCGCTCGGATTGAGCGGCTTTGCCGCTCGAATAGGTTTGCCAGCCATAAAAAATGTAACCAAATTTTTATAAATTTAATGTAAGGCCTAATAGAGAAAACACCCAAATTGCAAGTTTCATAATAGAAAGTTAAATATACTATCCTGCAAAATTCTGACTTAAAACTTCATTAGCTATGCCCTTACATTGAAGTCCTAATATTTTTTATTTATTCTGATAAGTCGCCCCGTTAGAGAACGACGTCCAACGCGAAGCATTTCTGGATAGAAATACTTCAAAATAATAATTACTCTAATACAAAAATGCTTCAGAAAAACAGAAAAAAATCAACTTTGAAACGAAGAGTTTAAAAAGAGCTTTAAAATTAGCAACGGGTTTGGTGTTTACATACGTAAGGATAGCTTAACTGTTGGTTGAACCCCCGAGCAGCTGGTTTGTTGTTTACATACTTAAGGATGTTGCCAATCATATATTCAAAATCATTGAGGCTTTGTAGTAGCTTAATGATGAAAAATATTGAAATTTAACTAATTAATAAAGTGTTAATAAATTATTTTGGCACGTTTTGGCAAATCTACAGCTTATTTCCTTTAAAATGACACCTTGATCATTGAAATTGGTTGAGCAGTTTAGGCCGACGGACTAACCCCAAAAAACGTATTGCCTATTAAATATATAGATTATCGTCAAGTATATCGCCAAAATCACCATTTTGGCGAATTTTTTTTTAAAATTACCTATACAAGAATTATTGCAAAAAATGTCGCCTAACTAGTCATTTATTCTAAATGAAGGATGAAAATATACAAACGGTAAATGACACAAATCCACATCAGTATTATAGAGTAATTGAAAGTTGTGCGATTATCCACACCCCTAGTTTTTATAAGAAACTGAATGTAAAATTTTTGACAAGTACACTTAAATTCAACCGAACTTTGATCATCCTACAGAGATCGAGGGCATCTCACAGGATTAAATATTTATCTTCTGGCGTTTTTCACACCACTCACGTATCCTAAGTTTGGAATAAACATAATGTTTAGTGTATTAGGCATATCGAAAGTAGTTCAGAGGGGCGTGTTCAATAGATTTCTGAGACACTATCAGTTAACAGATTATTTAAGCAACCCTGTACTAGGGGTTTTGTTTCGACAAACCACTGTTATTCAAAAATAAAAACAAAACAAATAATTCGCATTTAAATTACAGGTATACTGGACACTGTCCATTTTTAGCAGACCAGGTAGGAATAACTTATCCATTGGCAACTTACTTAATACTCCAAGGCCGGCCTGATGTTGCCAGTATTTTATCAGACATGCGCCCTAAAGGTAGTAAGTATGAGTTTAACAAAGAACATAGTTCCAAACAGGGCAACAAAAGCCAAAACGGTAAAAGCACAGACAAGAATAGCCAGAGAAAGAAGTGGGTGACTGAAGGTGGTCAAAAGGGAAAAGGAAGCCTCCAGGAAACAAGCAGCTATCGCTGTGGTTCAGGAATCCACAACAGGCCTCCCCATTTAGAAGTGGACATAGCGTTTGGGAAAAATATGAAAAAGGAAAGCTATGAGTGTGGATCAGAAGGACATAAGCATTTGCATTTGGAAGGCGACGTAGCATGTAAAAAGAAACAGGAGAGGGGTGGTGGCAGTAGTCGCACAGACATGCAGAGTCATTCAGAAGGAGACAAATCATCAAGAAAAAAGGGTATAAATGAAATTTAATCTTCTTAAGAATAAAAACAATTTTTAAACAATATCGGTCGAAATGCTGCTTACTTATGTGCGTCGGAGGTAGATAAAGCGGCATGACATTCTTATTTTTTTTAAAACTATAATGAATGCTATTAGCAAACAGGAAGTCAACGACAATCAGTTGGATTTAAAAACATATTTTAGGGTTTTTATTTCGAACTCGGTCAAATAAGGACGTGTTTTTAAAAGCAACTATATAGCCCACATTTAAAACACTGATTTAACAAAAATTGAACACTCAAATTAGTTTAAATTATTAGAGAACAAAGAACCATAAGATGCAGTCATTAAAACATGTTTACCAGTTGTAAATTTTGACAGTTTCTAAAAGTTGTAAGAAATAAAAAGTTCGACATATTCTCTTTAGAATGAACTTTGGATATTAATTAAGAGCCAAAATGTTATGGATACAACTAAAATTTGACAATTATTCACTTACTTGGAATATTTAAGCCATAAATTGTAATACATCTATTGTAGCAATTTCAGTAATTTTGTATCATTTTTTTCCCTTCTTTTTTTTTTTTAAGATTCGTCTCTGAAGGATAAGTTCATTGAAGCACAGAAACAAATATTCTACAAAATAGTTACAGAGGTTGAAAAGGAGAAACTCAAAGATACCCACCCACCATGTTGTAATTCCATGACAAGCTATAAGAAAACGCATTGCTGCTGACGTGCATTTATTCAGATGTAATAATAACCATCAGCTAAATGTATAAATCATTTTCGGAATCAGATAATAAAATATGAAATATATTAGTAACAATTGTATTTTCCAAGCAAATGCAACTTTGATCAAATTCAAGAATGGAATACGCGTCTAACAATCGTTAGTCAAAATTATTATTCTATAGGGATAAAAAAACAGTGGATTTCTTTCTTTATATAAGATAGAGTTAAAAAGTGTAAATTAGAAAATCTTTAGCAGAAGGAAACGATTCTGGCTCTGACAGAATATATATATATTTTGTTTATATATATTTCTAAACTTTTTAACTAATTTGTTTAAATATTTAACTAAGATTTAGAGAAATAATTTATTATTGAAATATTTTACGATATTGGGAACTTAGAGTGAGATGCTGCCAACGCCAGTTTTGGTCACAAATTAATGGAACATTTGGAAGCAGAAAGAGAAGGCCCATTTATTAGTAAAAGCTGCAACTTGATCAATGAAACATATTTGTGGCTGTGAAGGCCCGTTATCAAAAATGTTAGTGCAGCCGGAGCAGACTCCTCCCCCGCACCTACAATCATTCATGAATGGAAATTCTTAAATCTGAATTACTCAAACTTAATGTCTTCTTTCAATATTTACAAAATGATACGATGAAAAAAAAAAAAAAAAAAAAAAAACTTATTTAAATTTACTTAGGTTTTCTAGATGTTTAGACACCCTGATCAAATAGAACATGTATGCTAAAGAGATAATATGCAATTTTTAAAAAAATAGTTTTGCTGATAATGAAAAGTTTATATTATTCCGTAACATTAACTTCTAATGGCTTACCACTACAATCTCCATGTAAATAGCGCCAAAATATGGATGAACGTGCCTTAAACAATAAAAAATTTCCCCGATTTTCATGAAATTTTAGAAAGTTCTCCGACATTTCCCTGATTTCCAGGTTCTGTGGCCACTCTGCAATAGTCAATTGTTAATGGTCTGGAGATATAGATTTTAGTTTGCCACTTCTCTGAAAAATACTAGTGATCGAAAAACGCACTTTATAAGCAGAAATTACAATGCGTTACACCCATTAGCGATGCTTAAACAACAGGCGATTCCGGAACATTCTAATCACCGGGAAGAATAAGATAAAAACATTATTCTATTCAGAAATGCACGAACTATTTCTTAAAAGCAATTTTTTTTTTTTTTTTTTGCGAAATTTCGGTTATATTTTTATCTCATGTGAATTGGCGAGATATTTTTCGGTAAATATTACATTATCCTTTCTTGTAAGTGAAACAGTCATTAATAGGCGATGCTCATGGAAATAGAACTCTGTGTTAAAGCGTAAAGCCATCCGCGTTTCAACTTTTTATGCCTTTATCGCATTTCTACGGAAATTTCGGAGGTGAGGATATTTAGACCACCTGAAAAGGCATTGCCACACAAATTTTGATCAAAATCGTTCGAGCTACAGCGATTGCTGAAAAACATTAATTTTTTAACGTTATGCGAGATTTTTAAGAAACCCTTAATGAGACGTCTGAGGGCCACAACTAAGCCCTTTAACAAAGTTGAAGATCGTAGGTCAATTCGTTTGGAAGTTATGCTGTCCACGGACCGAGATACACACAGGCATTTTTTCTAGACCACTTAATACTTTCAATTACACATAGGTTAACATAGGGTATGGAAAGTATAGTATAGCATTCCGTTAAAAAAAAAAAGCGACGTTTCTCCACGTTTTGGATCGTGCCGAGTGTAAGAAAGTAGTCTAGAAGAAATGTGTGTCTGGTTGTGGTCAGAATAACTCCCCAACAGATTGACCTACGATTTTTTATGTTTTACAGAAATTGCAAAAAAAAAAAAAAAAAAAAACCGGCCTTAACGATTTTGAACAAAATCATGTTGCCAAATATTGCCATTGACCAGCTTATTGACACTGGTCTGGAGTGAAAGTTGATAGATCTGAATGCCACTTTTTCAAGCTTACACTATTGCATTATGCTTCAAGACATGGGTGGCCAGATATAATAAAGTTTCTTGTAGGCTTGGGCGATGTATCGATACATCGTCTAAAACCGGTGGGAAATCAGTATTGTCAAACCGGTGTCACTATTTTCCCTAAACCGATGCATCACAATCTTTTTTGACGAGAGCGCGATACACTCATTGCCTAGCACTTCAAGGACAAAGAACCGTTGATGCCACGATTCATGCGCGGTGTTTCTAAAATACTCTAGAAACGTATTGAAACCGTCGACACCGCGCCGTTTGAGACACGATACTTCACCACATCGCAGTAATCCTCCCTGCATATGCGCGGTGTATCCAAGACTATATAGAAACGTAGTGTAACAGCTACACCGCACCGTTTGAGACGATTTCCATTTGCT
The DNA here is from genome assembly GCA_963978545.1 of Linyphia triangularis. Classification (NCBI taxonomy): domain Eukaryota; kingdom Metazoa; phylum Arthropoda; class Arachnida; order Araneae; family Linyphiidae; genus Linyphia; species Linyphia triangularis. Next base: position 62,036,818 of record OZ021728.1, on the reverse strand, counting down.
GTATCGGCATCGTGGTAATCGTATCCGGTATGTGCGATGTTTCCATGATTGAATAGAAACAAAATGCCACAGATGGCATCGCGCACTTAATCACTTGCTACTTGTTGCATTCGCTTTTGCATCCCCTGGCTTTTGGAATATAAAATAAAGTTGGAAAAAAGTGCAAATTTCACGGGAAAAAAAGCACGTATGACATGTTGAAATTATTATTCAATTTTACGATGTATTTATTTTTTATTTTTTAGGTCTCGCGTTTATTTCCTATTTCGTTTTTACAGCTGAGTACTAAAGCTGAGTGTACTAAATTGCACCATTGAATGGTTGCAAAACTTCCTATAAAAAAAAAAAGCAAAAATCCACTTAATTGTTAGTAATTTGTAATTGTCTGTTAAGTGTTCAAGAGACACCTATAAATTCATAAAAACTACCTTAAAGTAAGAATTTTCCAAGTCTGGAATTGGGAAATGTGTTGCTGAAACCTAGCGTTTTTTTCGAAAACTCAACAGTTTTTTTTATTACTGCTTGTACTCTGAAGCTCCAATGTTTGCCTATAGCATAATCAAAACCAAGTAGGACGAGAAACAGCAGGGATCATACTCATTTTCAGTAAAAAAATTCCCTAAGTTTTCCATTGCAGAGTTAATTATATTTAGCAAGAGTTTATTATTTTAGCAAGCCAGATAAATAGTCAAACCTTGATTACACAAATTCTTCTGACAAGACAATTTTCTTTAAGAATAACTTTTTGCAAGTCTATGTTATCAAATAATTCCTTACCTTAATTCCTCGAGTTAAGGTTAAGCAAACAGCTCCAAAGAGTATGATTTTTTTCCAGAGTAACGACTTTTCCAAGATTTAGGGTGATTTTTCTTTTTCCCTTGAGATTTTAAGGCTGATTTATTTTCCCTGAGGTGTATGAACTCTGAACAGCTTAGAATTTCAAATTTTGTAAGTTAAAGATCGAAAAATTATTTTAAGACCATGTGAACCCTGGCTTATTATAATTTAGTTGAATCTATTGGATATCTAAGGGAATAATATTGAGTCAAAACATTGAAACATTTGACTTCTCAATGCAAGAAAATAACATGATCCTACAGAAACTTATTTTGATATAAATTCTGAGTGTTGCTGATCAATTGATAAAATGACTATGGTATGTAATAAAATGCTTCCACTTATACAAACATTTGTCAAAAATTTATTCCACCTTTGCACATAGCTACAATTTGATTTAGGTAAAAAGTGTCTTGTAAATAACAAGGAACAATCATAAAATTGTAACCAGGTACATGAGTGGTCAAGCTTGAGATACAAAACCTTTAAGACATGTTACACAACTATAAATAAAAAAGTGTTAAGGTTGGTGTCAAATTAAGATACTTAAGAATAACTTTACAGAAATCCGAGATGAATTTTTTTTTACATGCCTAATACAAACACGACTATGCAACAAAGCATGGATTTGTGATGGATATCAGTTTTTCAAGAACCAAATTCCCTTAAAAAAGCATTAAAATGTAATTTAATTAGTAAAATAAATTGTTATAATAAAATACACGCTATTTACATATCTAAATAGAGACTTAAAAATAAGGTGGCTAAAATTAATCATGTCATCATAAAAGAAAATTTATAAATCTTTAGCATCACTAAAATTGAAAAACAACAAAAATTGTATTGAAATAATAAGTTTCATAATGCTCATTTCAGATGCAACAATTATAATTACTATGAATAATTAAAATACCTTGCCCACATCGGTTCTAGGTTCATATAACCTAACATCACTTCTACTTGCTTTTCAAAAATAATTTCTGCCTTTATTACCCAAATTATTTTCAGGTAGAAACATAATTAAAGATTTGAATCAACAATAAAAAAGCTTTAAAATATAAATAAAACGGAAAGTCCATTGCAAACACAGAGGAAGAAATTAAAATAAATAAGTTGACTGATTAAAGCACTGAACATCCATCCCAAAACCACACAGATGAGTAAATGATTTAATTATTATGCTTTAAATAAAATATATTTATATATGGTGATGTCAAAAAAGGGCATGTTAAATAAAGGTTTCACCTCAGATTCTGCATATACAGTCAAGCCTAAGCAGATACATTAAATAAAAATATGTACACTATATATTTGAAACAGTACTCAAAATAACATCTCTAATACCAACCGTATATCTAAAAAACGCGCATTTCTGCCGCTTCTGGCATAGTTCGGTCATCGCAAAATAGAATTCGAAATGTTTTAAAATCACAGTGCTCTTCTCGTAACGATTCGGCAGACGCACATTTTGCTGCCCACATAAAACATTTTTGCACTCTGTACAATGATCAATGTTGACACCATAAAAAAACGAGTAAGCAACGCTTAGTCCAGAAGATAGCAGTGACTATACACTCTTCTCCGACAAATGAGATAATACGTTTTAAAATATCGAGAAAATCTTTGTGTGAAGGGTTGTAACTAAACCAGCCTCTTTTTTACAGCTTAGAATGAGGAAATGAGAGAAACCATGTACAAATGCTGATATGAAGCTCCAAATGACATTGCAAATACGAAAAACCTACATCAGTTCAGCTCCGGCAACTAATGTTAGATTTGGTACTTCGAACACGGAGCCACTTTTGCCCCTTTCTTTACACTTTGACCACCAACAGAGATGAAAAGTGAAATGAATGGTGTATACTTTGTTTTCAACTATGAGGGGTGTCATCTTCAACAAAGTCCCTCGCTTCATCTTGACTAACTGCTTCAATGTGACTCACCTAGAAAGAAAGAAAAAAAAAAAAAGATTTTGAATAGAAAATGGCAATGTATGCAGGTCATCTAGTTTTAAAAATCGGCAATGTGCAAAAAGCGACATTTTACAGGAGAGTCAAAAATTCGATTTCCATCATATTTAGAAATAAACCCAAAACTTTAACACTCTTTTTGTGTACATCAAAGGTATTGTAGTAATACCACTAAATAATGATTAAACCTCAATAAACAAATCAATAGATGTGTAAAATAATGTCTTGAAAATGAATAAAATGCAAGTTACCTTGTTCCTGAACTTTACACCATAAAATTTATCTGCTTTTTCTAAAAGCTCTGGCCGGAAAGTGGTTGTAATAAACTGTGCACCATCACAGAGCTCATGAATCATATCTGAAAGTGAAAATAAACTTTAAATGTTACATACTTTAACAATATTGAAAACCTTGATACCGAACACTGAGTTCTTTATTCTTCCCAAGTCTTTATAAAGTAAATTAACTATTTAAGTTGGTATTCTCAAATATTTATTCAGACATATTTAGATAGTAATAATATTCAAATTTATTTGGCATACTTCAAATGAATAATAAAACGTTACAGAATCAAGCCTTATGACATCCCATTAAAAAATAACTTCACTAGGGAGGGGGAGGGGGGCAAAACACCACACATAATATGGAATCTTAAATACTTAGAATAGGGAGACCTTTTATATATAAAAAAAAATAATAATAATGATACCACAAGGCCAAAGACAACATAAAAGTGAATTAACTTGCTATATGTTATTGCCATTATACACTCTCATTTATACAAGCAAACTTGCACAGTTCATTTCTAAAACTGTTCTGGAAAAATGCCTTCCTTATATTAATAAAAGAAAGATCTAACTCACCCGAAACTGCTTTCCGGTGCTGAGAATCGAGAGCTTGATCAATTTCATCAAACAAGTAAAATGGTGCAGGATCACACTTTTGAATTGCAAATATTAAAGCAAGAGCAACTAAAGATTTTTGGCCGCCAGATAGCTGTTGCATTTCCTTCATTTCTCCTGATTTTCCAGTAAAGGATACCTAAACAAAATAAACTAAATTTGCAACCAACACAAACAGAAAGATTATGTTATTTAACTTTGAGAAACTATACAAAATATGAGAATCTTGTAAATCAATAAAAATAGGACAAATATTTCAGAAACTAACTTCTTAATTATAATTCTTCAAAATTAGACTGGTTAATATTCTAATAATACACATTTAGGATTCAAATAACAAGGTGTCCACAGAAAAGTTATTTTGAAATTCCTTGACATTTCCCAGATAATTGGTTACAATTAACTAAATCACTTGTAGTTCACTAATTTCGTACAATTTAATTACTTGTAATACTTATGCATCGTACACAACACAACTTATCAATCCTACCACTCATACTAGTTACGTACATTTTTTCCCACTTATCTTCATCCCCATGGTTTCATAAAGTTCACAGCGATTGTCATGTGATTTGCTCCTTCGTGCTGTCCAACCCTTTATACGTCGTAGCGGTGGTTGCTTCTTACAGTTACAATTTTGTACGGGCCAAAACACTTTGGACGCAATTTCAGTCCCACTCCAAACTGTGTTCGATGAATCACCACTAATTCTCCGACTTTAAAAACAAGCGGTTATTTCCTTCTTCTGTCAAAGTACTTTCTGTTTTCTTCCTGCATCTTCGCAATGTTTTTCTTTGCTTCGACTCTCATCTCGTTTATTTCTTGATTTCTGTTGTTGATGTACTCCTCTTCAAGCAGTTCCTTGATCTTCAAGATTTCCTTAGTTTTTCCAGTGAGTAACTCAAATGGTGTAAAACCAGTGCTTCGTGAATTAACACCGATTATGATTCTTTGAACTCTTGGCACAAACTTATACCATTTGGTTGGATTTGGCGTTCTCCTAACAGTACCACTCTGTACCAGTCCCATGTCTGGCTCATCTTCCTGGAAATCCGGCAAACTTTCTAGTATGTTGCTTCTACTTTCTTCATTAATCTCTAGTTTGCTCTCTTTTGATGGTACTACTCTGAGATATATTACTTTCGCATTCCTAATTCTTAAAATTTGGATGCCATTCTTATTTATACTATAATTAAATTTACTCAAAATCACATTACCAAGAATGAAATCCGATTCAAATCTCTGCATCACATATATTTTAGAATGCACATTTGTACGAGTCAATTGCTATGTTACAAGTAAAATACGCTAACAGTGTTATCATAACATTACTAATACTAACTAGTGCTGTAGCATCTGTTTCAAGTTTGGGTTTTCCTAATACACTATACACCTTATCAGTACACATATTAAGACTCGCAGCAGTGTCCACAACTGCTCTGATTTGTTTATTCCTGACTTCTATGCACTTCATAATATTACTACTAGGTACTTCATTTATGTGAACTACATACACTATTTACAGATGCATTATTTACAGGTTTCAACCCTTTATTTGGGCACTGAAATGACTTGTGGCCCATCACATCGCAGATGTAGCATGATACTCTCATTTTTACTGTCATATCTCTTAGATTTTTGTACATAATCATTTTTAAAATTTCTATTATTACCATTATTAGCACTGTTATTGTAAATAACCCTCTCATTACTACATACATTCCTACTTGGGCTAGGATTATATATTGCTGCCATGCATTTAGATTGAATTGATGTGTTGAATCTTGTATGTTTGTTTTCATATACATTTGTTTTGTTGACATGAAATAACCGAACACTGTCATAGTCATCTAGAAGATCTGTGATTTCTTTTACTGTTTTCACTTTGGGCAATTTGTCCATAAATTGCTCACAAGTTTCTTTTGGTAATTTCCTCCAGATTCGATCCACCACCAATAATTCTTTTAATTTATCAAAAGTCGTGACTTCTGATCCCGAGATCCATCCATCCAGGTTGCTTGCCAAGGCGAAAGCAAAATTCCGCCATGTTGCAACAGTTTCTTTTTTTTTCTTTTTTTGAAAGGCAAAGTTGACTCTGAACTGCTCAGGGGAAAGGTGAAAACGTTGCAAAAGTATTTTCTTGATGTGATCGTATTCGTTGGCGACATCATCTGCTTCTCAGGAAATGATATTCACGATTTCCAGTGGTAGCAGACCTAACAGATGCACAACATGGTTTCTTTCTGAACACCAGCCTGTGCGATCTGTCGCTCAAATAATTTTAAATACAGCCTCATGTTACACCTGCTTCAAATGGCTGAATTAATCTTTTAATATAGTACTGGTTTGTTACTTGTCCCGCCGCGGTAGCGTTCGCATGACTCAGAGCTAAGGACTCCGACTGTAGTTTATGAAGCTTAAACTCTCTGTTGTTCTTGCGCTTTCTCTTCATTTCGCTCTAGTTCAATATTTCCGAGCAAGCTCGTAGTAATTTCCTCGTTGTAATCATTACTGTCCGTAATTAGCCTAATAAGATGAGCCACTTTGGCACCTTTGGTCACTGCTAAATCGAGTTCAGATGATAGATTCATCAAGTCAATCTTTCGGCTTCTATGCAAGAACGCCATGGTTAACAGTCGAAAATAAATTCACAATAAAAAAAATAAGCACAGTTCCAGGAAACCGCAGTGATCCTTTCCCACTTTGTTTGTAAATTCAAGTCCGAAAAGTTAGTTTTTAGAATATGCCGTAGCAAATCTCTTCCGATTCGTTTGTAAAACAAGATCAACACTGAGTCCATGCTGGTACAAGGGCAACCCTGCAGAAGCAGTCAAGAACAGTTCAATTTATACTTCAAAAGTCTAACTCGCGTTAAAAAAATGATTTCCGTCGAGCCCCCATGTGAGAAGTGCCACCAAGCTACTAAGGAATCAACTGACGTATTAATAACGTTTTTATTTAAATCATTTAGGAAGACGTTTCTACTAACGTGACCGCAGTCATCGCTTGTACATTTTACTCTCCTAAAAACAAAACACAATCCTTCCGTTCGTTGTCACTAGCGACTCTTGATTAGTGATGCCATTCAAGAGTTGGGAGCACATTAATTCAACAGAGTCTACAGCCTCAGTTCACAACTCTGTAACACCTCACAGCGACATTTCTCCTAATCCACCAAAGGAGGCTACAGCATTGTGCTAAAACTGCCTCTGGGCAGCCAGTCTAAGTCTCCTACACTTCTCGAAAAACCTGCTCTGGTATCCAATTTTTACTTCTCCTTACGTTTTACCGCGATCCCCCCAAAAAAGGCGCGTTTATCCGTTTAACCAAACCAACCCCACCAGGCTTCCTTAAAGGCTAATAAGGTTTACATTTAACTTTAATCCATATTTTTGGGTTTGACCCAATGATCAGGCGTTCAGGGGAACTAAGTCACTTCTTAAGTTTTCCTGCGATTTCAGTGGTTGAAGGGTAAATTTCATTGATACTCCAACTCAGATTCCAGGTGTGTGACCCGTCAACCCCATATTTCGTACATACCTTCCATGCAAAATTGCGTACAAACAATGATTCTTAAGGTAACGTCAAAATTCCCTAACCAGTCGAATTTACATGGCACCATGTCAGACCAGTCTTTTCAAACAAAGAAATTTATATTCTACCAACTGTGTTAACTTAACAGCGAGGGCTCCCTGACAATCCAAACGAACCCTGAAAGCAATTAACTACAACCCACTTTTACAATAAAAAATGTTAGTTGAAACTTGATAAAGCCAGCTCAACAATGACATAGGAGGTTTAGGGGAGTCGGAAAATGGCTGTTGCGAGACTTGCAAGCAACTCCAATAAAAGTGCAATGCAGATCCCATGAAAATGAGCATCACACAAGAACGTAATTCACAGCGATTACGCCCGCCATAATCACGAAAATAAGGGCATTTTATTGCAATAATCCTAAGAAAAATGACCATCACATACAAAAGTAAATAATGCCGATAGAGGGTATAACATTAAATAAAATAAAGTGGGAAAGGTAGTCATTCCATCAGTGATTTGGGGAAGTCTAAACATATGCAGGTTCAGTGATAGTCAGGAAATTTTAACGCAAGAAGTTGTGATAGGTCAAGCAGTTCAAATTTTTGCATTTTTCAAAACTGTTTCTAATTTTTTTTTTTTTTTAATTGTGTTGGGCATTTTTGCTAGCAGAGTATTTTCAACTGTCAAAAGTAAAAGTAAAAGTTTAATTTCGGAAATTTCCCCGATTCCTTTAAACTTTTTGACAAAATCCTGGATAATTCCAATTTTCTCCTAAATGTTGAATTCCCTGAATTTTCCCGATATGTGAACACCCTGAATAACAATAAAATGTACAATGTAAACTTACCCGAATTCCAACTCCAACAAACTGTTCAACTGATTGAGCTTTTGCACCCTAAAAAGAGATTATATGTACAAATAATATACCATTGTATCAGCTTTTTATTTGTAACAAAAAGCAAAGATTTCCAATAAAAAGTTATTTTAATGTTGCTGCATAAAAGCAACATTTATACATACAAAAAATTGTTTTAAAACAACAAAACTGTGTAGCACCACACCAAAGCTTCTAATTTGTAATAAAAAAATAATTTTTTTTATTGAGAATTAAATGACTATATGGCTAAAATTTAACGTTGCTGTATAAAAGCAACATTTCTACGTATAAAAAAACTGTTTTAAAACAACAAAGCTGTGTGGCACCACACCAAAGTACCAAATGTATTTCATAAAAACGATTTAAATATTTTGTCTTGGAAGTAGATATTAACTTTTTTTTTAACATTAATGTCATCAAATAAACATGAAATAAAAATTTCATATACAATCACATATCAACTTTAAAATATTTGGTTAGAATGTTGACCTTAAATAGACAAGCACATTAAATAAGTTTCAATCACTGATCTCTATCACTGAAACGTCTGGATAATGCAAGCTTGGTTATTGACTTGAAGCCGAGTTTAACAATCATCGTAGAGATCTATATTAGTAACATCTCCCCAAACTAGTTAGTGGTAATGCGTTTGCAACCGTGGGCAGCCTATTACTTAATATAGATGGGGAGAAGTATTTGATTGGCTTCATATCCTTACAGAGCAGAACCTGCTTATAAGCTATCCAGAAGTTGTAGTTGGAAATAAATGGTTTCAAGTTAAAACAGTAAACTGCACAAGTCCTACATGAAATAACCAACTACTTTCAGGTTACATCATCAATGAATACATCAATTAGTTAATATTATAAGGAATTACCATAATACCTATTCTTATTCCGAATAGTTATATTAACTACATACAAGAATAATTGCACAAAATATTGAGCATTATAATTTGTCCAATGCAAAACTAATTATGCATCATTCACATAATTGGAAAACAGATGCTTACCGTTGAACCGCTGTCATCATTATCAGTCTTCATTACAAGTGTTGCATGACCTTGTGGAACTAATTTTTTGAAGACCTCACTAAAATATTTCGACACTTGTTTGAATGTCAACTGTATGGCTTCATATTTTCGAAGTTCCAAAACATTCATCAGTTCCATAATAGACTAAAAATAACAAATAAAAATAATTAACAATGCAATTATTGACAATTTAACTGTGAAAACCACAGTTTTTAAAAATTGTTTAATATAAAAACTTACAGTATAGCCCCGATCCAATTCCCCTTTGCGATTCACAAGCTTTTCTTTTTGCTCAGAGAAACTTATGAACTGATCCAAAGCTTTTTTGTTCACATGGTTATATTTTTTCAATTCATGACTACATTGCTCCAATTTTTTATACAACTGTGGAAGAAAAATAAAACATGAGTTTTTAAAAACACACAAATTACTATGCCAGAGAATTTAAAATATATTAAAATAGTAAAGGCCAAACCCAATGATTTAAGCTTAACTAGCTTTGCATGAGTCTAAATCACATGCCATTTTTTTTTTATCTTGAAAATCACATGCCATTTTTTTTTTATCTTGAAAATAAGTTTGGCTAGAAAAAGTCTTTTGATGAATATTTATACTGTCAAACCCTGTTAACGCAAAATCGCTTAACATGAAATCACATTTAACAAAAAGTAAACGTAACTACTTAACTTATTTAAACCTAACATTCGTTTAACATGAAATTCGGTTAACACGAACAATTTCGGTTGGCTCCATCGACATCGCGTTAACAAAATTTCACTGTATTTCAAATTTTTCTTCCATCAATATGAACTTTAAAACATTGTAGGTTAATGGATGTCAAGGAGCACACACCCGTCTAGAGAACTCATAAATGTGTTACAAAATTTATATCGAAAAAGCAGAACAAAAAGAATTACATGCAAGCTGCAAGCAAAAAAACAACACAGTCAAAGAAAGAAAAGGGATCAAAATCTGGCAACAATATCAGATACAGGCAGGTTGTAAATCAAATGTTTGTGAAATTTATATTTCCAAATTATAATTTTTTTTAAATTGAAACACGAGGATTTAGCAATTTTTCTACAACCACATTAAATAAATAATTTTTTTTAAAGATTTCAATTATCAACAGCTAGTTACTTTTATGACAAATGTATTTTTCTCTGGGAATATTGTAAATGATATAACCTTCTAGGTATTTTATCTTCATGTGCTTCTAACTATTAAACACTTAGATGAAATGTTATCAAAATTGCACAGTATAAAGAATACTCATATAGAAGAGGAACTATAATATTTTGACGTCTCTAACAATTTCAAAGTTGTATGATCATAAAAATAAGTTACCATACCTTACCTCTTCCTTACTTTCACTTACCTCCACCATTACAAAATTGAAAGCAGTACATATGAATTTCACACAAACTATTTTATACCACTTTGTCGCAGTCATTTGTCATTCTATTCAGTTTATTGTGAAAAAAAAATGTGTTTTGATTTCGATACTTGGGAAATTTATTGTGCAATTTTAAGTTAGAAACATTAAATTAAACAAGATACTTCAATCTTGTAATATACCATACTATAAAACATTCATAAATGAAAAAAAAACTGAGTATACTTCAAAATTGAGTTAACCCAAGAAAAGCTGTGCAACAGTTGGGTTTTAATAATGTACTGTAATAAAGATGTCCCAGTATGAAGTTACGTAAGAAAAAGCATTCTCTAAATCTAAAAATATAGATTAACAATTTTTTCTGACCTACAGTACAATACAACTACAATACTACACCGGGAGTCAATCTAACTTTAAACTTTATGCATAAAAAAAAAGTTTAATTTTTTACTAATTTTTAAACTTAAGAATTTTAAAAAAAAACTTTTTTGACATTAAACAAACTTTTTAAGGCTTCGGCTCTTCAGAATCATCACACAAAAAAATTTGAATTTAAAAATTATCACAGTTAAATAATTAACGTTTCAAACATTTTCAATTTCAGAATATTTTAATAATCTTGCACATATTTTAACAAATATTTTTTTTACAGACTTACTTGCTTGAAGGAGAGAGATTGGTATTTTTCAAATGCATCAGATGGCAGTGATCCAAGTTCTCGGATTTTACGTGTAAACTCTTCTTTCTATAAAATACACATACAAAATGTCATTATTTATATGCCATAATGAATCTAGTTAAACTGAAGTAATAATTACACAAATATTGTAAACTAAATAAATTTACCTTTTTTAATAACAATGATTGTTTGCTTGTCATTTTTTCTAAATCTTTTGCATCTTCATTTATACGTTCTTGGTAGTCCCTTTCTTGGGCTTTCCAGTGCTCTAACTCTTTTTGTGTATTCTTTTGATCTGAATTAAATTTTTCAAATTTCGATTCAAGATCTACAAAAAGAAATGAAAAATAAAAAATTAGTTAATAAAGAATGCTAATACAATTCAGCTATATCAAGCAGACATAATAGGTGTTTACAGAACCTCAAGGTATAATAAAAAAATACTTCAAAGCTAAATAAATAAAAGCAATGTCTATGGTATTTTTTCATATAAATTAAGACAACTTTTAGAATAGCACCTTGCCAAACAATTTCATTACACAAAAACTTGCTCCTGCCTTTGTTTATCTTTAGTGTTTTAAATAGAACTGCTGATAAAAAATAATAATAATAATAATAAAAAATTTGAGTAGCAATTAAAAAAGTTTTTTTTTTTTTCTTCTTCTCTCACCAGATAAACTGTTGACCAATGTTTGTATCAGCTATACTAAATTCAGCCACACAGAAATATTAATCCCAATAGCAATTCAAGATGTAAAAGATCATAGAGCTAGAACTAATTTCTACATGTATAAATTGGAGCTGTAATATTTACCTTTTACATTTTTATTCACATCAGTTATTCTAACACTGATAGCAGAAAGTTCTGCAGTACTGTTTTCCAATTTTCGCTTTCGATCTTCTACAGAAATTTCTTGAAGGGCCTGCAAAAATTTACAATTACATTATTGTTCTTATGTGTAAATGTCTTAATGTAGACATACATACAAAGATCATAAGTTTGCTTACAGCTTCCAATTCCTCTTTTCTTCTGTATAAATTGTTATTTAAGAGATTTTCTAGTTTATTTTTCTCGGCTTCCAGCTAAAATAACAAATAAATTTTAGTTTAACATAAAAGTGTTATAATAAAGCTATCATATTTTTTTTTTTTTAATTAAATTTTTAAATATATAGTCTTTAAGTAATTAATTGAATGGCAACTGAAAATGCTTGAAGTCAAAAGCTGTACATATATAAAACTCAATATAAATACAAGAATATTCCACATTTTCCCAAACCACAGGTTTTATTTCATTATTTTCTTTTAGAAAATGAAATACAGGAGGCGTAGTGAATCTTCCAAAGAAATTCAGACAAGAATTTTAGGGAGAATTCTAAAAAAATTTTAGGAATATTTTTAAAATTTCATATTTTTTCTTATAACTCACATAAGCTCCTAACGCAGACATAAATCCAAAACTTGTTTCAAAGATGGAAAAAATAATTAATTAAAAGACAGTGATTAAGCACTTTATATTCCTTTGTTCACAAAAGTGGTTACAACCTTAAGATGACTGCTGACCACTAATCTTTGCTTTCTCCCAACCCCTTCTCATTAGATAACTTTTGAAAATATTGTTCCACAGACAATGTACAGAGGCTATAATGCATCTTAGTTTTTAAGAATTAAAGAAAATTTTAGCCACAAACAAAATATTAAGGAATTTCAGGCAATTGCAATCCCTGGAACTATAAAGTTAAGGTAATCTATATAGGACAATGATTAAATTTCACTAATATATATTCTAATAGAGTAGCTAACATACTGACAACTAGTGAAAAAAAAGTGAAAAAATCATACATTCTTTAACATAAACATTATAATACTTAGTAAAAATATTCAAAAACAAATTAAACAAATAGAGAAATGGGATGTGAAGAGATATAAACTAAGAGCTCACCCTCATTCTTTCACTAAATGCATCCTTGTTCTCTTGGGTGAGCTTTCGAATATCATCATTTAAACGATCAACTTCCTGTTGGTCAGTGACAGAGAGTTGATTTAATAAATCTTGTTGAAGTTCACTCTTCAAGGACTGTTCAGTGGACTGCATAGACTTCAGACTAGAATCGAGACTTGCTAAACTCCTCTCCTGTGAACACACATAAAAGATAACACATTAAAATAATAACTGTAAAGCATTTGACTGTGCATTTTTATTTCTTAAGACAGACAACAAGTCCATGGAGAAATCAGTGGACTAAAATAAACAAACTAATTTATATAAAGTTATGATCATCCCAAACAAAGGACAACGGCAAATTCTGGATTATACAGTTTGCTAATTATGATGTGCTTTCAAAAAGTAAGTTCCTTTTCCATTTTTCTCTGCTGACACGCTGAGATCGCTGTTCCGTGCATGCACGGCAAAAACTCTGAGTCAAACAGAATGAAATGACGTCATTTTGAGCTAGCTCTTCGTTGTGTGTCCTTCGTGGTAATTGTTTATAATGGTGGCGTTGATTGAAAATCCTGTTGCTTTTGATATTCGATCAGTAATTCGTTTTATGAATGCGAAAAACGTTATAAAGCAATAGACATTCATCAACAAATCTGCGAGGTTTACGGAGAATCTGCAATGAGTGATTCCATGGTGAGAAGAAGGGTCCCACCATTTAAGGAAGAGCGTGATCAAGTGCAAGATGAAGAACGAAGTGGACGTCCATCTGTGGTTTCTGATGAAGTGGTTAGTGCACTTGAAAAAAAAAAAAAAAAAATAGATTAAGGAAAACGTAAGTTTACAATTAATGCCTTAGCTATTGAATTCCTACAAATTTCATGAACAGTAGTTTGCGAGATTTATTACTGAAAGACTGGATTTTGTAAATTTTGTGCATGTTAGGTGCCTAAACTTCTTTCTGAACAACACAAAAAACATTGGATGGGCAGCGACTTTCCCTCGAGCAACTTCCATCTCTTTCACCATCTGAAGTCTTTTCTAGGTAGTCAACATTTCAACAACGATGAAGAGCTAAAAGAACATGTCACCACATGGTTGACAACTCAGGCGGCAACGTTCTATGAAGATATAATACAAAAACTTATACCACGCTATGATAAATGCCGGGAATATTACGGGAGCTATGCCGAAAAGTAGTATAAGTGTTGTAGATTTTTTTTTAAATAAATTGCTTGGCTGTATCTGTACTCATTTTCTTTTTATTATCAAACGAAACTTACTTTCCGAACGCATCTCGTATAATAAGTACAGGGCTCCCACTCACTCAGAAAGATTTGGAGCAGGAAAAATCAAGTTTTGGAGCAGGAAAAATGTCTTTCGGAGCAGGTAAAATTAAGTTTCGGAGCAGGAAAAATGACTTTCGGAGCAGGAAAAATGGCCTTTGTAGCATGTAAAAGAAACTTTTGTAAGATGGGGAAAAAAACTAGTAAAAAAAAAAATATAGCAGAATAAATAAATTTTGAAGTAGAAAGGGGAAAAAAAATTATTAAGCAGAATTACTAAGACGAATGTCACTAAATCGGCGTCGCAAATCTCGGCAATAGCTGCTATTACATTACCATAGGCCTAGGCGAAAACGAATACAACACCAATGTAAATATCGGGATAGCACCCACCATACCATCTCAATCTCGGTAATATCCGCGCAAAATCCCAGTATATCGTATTTTTTGCAAGTCGCCAAACAGCATCGCAAATCTCGGTAATATCTGCTATTACATTACCATAGACCTCGGCGAAAACGAATACAACACCAACGTAAATATCAGGGGTAGCACCCGCAATACCATCGCAATCTCGGTAATATCGGCGCAAAATCCCAGGAATATCGTATCTTTTTAAGTCACCAAACAGCTCTCGACAATAGCTGCTATTACAACAGTGCTATTGCAATGCTTCAGCGAAAATGACAACTACACTTGCGTAAATATTATCGAAAGCGTTTACAATACCGTCGAAAATCTTGACAA
Source organism: Linyphia triangularis (assembly GCA_963978545.1). Classification (NCBI taxonomy): domain Eukaryota; kingdom Metazoa; phylum Arthropoda; class Arachnida; order Araneae; family Linyphiidae; genus Linyphia; species Linyphia triangularis. The sequence goes on along the minus strand of OZ021728.1, from coordinate 62,021,615 downwards.
AGGATAATACGTAAGTTGAAGACTCAGCAGAAATGACCATCGCTAAATCGTACATATCGGCACAATGTCGGTAATATTGACATTTTCTCGGTAATGTTTGTGCAAGATTCGGGAATATCGGGTGTTAACAAAAGCGCAACACTTTTCGAAAATGACCGTCACACCAACGAATATATCAGCAATAGCGCCGAATAAACCAGAGCAATTCTCAACAGCGCGAATATATCGGTGAAAGACTCGACGAAAATGAACATCACAATAATATGTGCATTAGCGTCGCAAATCATCGCAGTAACATCGACTTTTTCTCAGTAATATCGGGGCAAATTTCGGATATTGCAATATCCCACCACTCGGCAATAATTACAATCATACCAACGAAAATATCAGCAATAGCATCGAATTAACTGGAGCAATACTCAATACTACAGAGCTATTATAACGATGAAAGACTCGACGAAAATGGCCGTCATAACAACGCATAACTTGACAATAATGTCAGCATTATCGTCGCAAATCATCATAGAACTCGGAGAACACGAACACCGCACCATAGTAAATATCAGCGTTAGCGCCGAATATAAAGGAATAATTCTCAACAATAGCGATTTACAGCGGCGAACAATATCAAATTTCGGCCCTCAAAAAAAAAAAAAAAAAAAAAAGCGTTTTGGCGCAACTATGGCTAAAATAAAGCATTTGGCACAGCTTGGAGCAGATTTTTGCATTTGGCGCAGTTGGTCGCAATTGGAGCAGGTCTGGGACCCCTGTAAGTAGGTGGCACAGTTTTCAAATACAGTGATTTATTAATTTAATGAATATTTTATAAATTAACCATTAATTAAGTATTAAGGGGACTTGGCACCGTTTAAACATATTTTTTTATTTAAGCCTTTAAAATTATAATTTTTACATATTTGGAAGTATCACTAAGTAAAAACTAAATTTTATAAAAAAAAAAAAAAAATCACATAGTGCTCTAAATATTTAAATTTTTTAAAAAAATTCATCAAATTTCAAATTCTATCTTTTTTTTTTATTTTTCAATATTTTTTTCCTGTTTTTTTTTTTTTTTTTAAATAATATTCCTAGTAATATACTTTAACTTTTTAGGCATCGAGTTTTGAATAAGTAAAATAGTTTTCGAGAAAAATGATAATTACTGTACCTATATGTAAAAAAGAAAGAGTAAAAAACAAGTATTTTTCAACATAAAATTTGTAAAAATTTTATATATTTTATTTAAAAATCCATGCCTAATTTTGTCAAATAGACATTAAAAATGACACAAAAAAAATTTCAAGTCATTTAATTTATATTTGCTGAAGTTTTAGCATTTTGAGTAAGGTTAGAAATTCAAAAATCACGAACTGAGAAAAATGCTTTCTAAACATCAAAGAAGCTATTGCAGCAATGTTAAATTCTCCATAAAATATATAGTTTATCGCCAATTGTAGTTATCGGATCAGCTAAAAAACCTGCCAGAATAAGGAGAAGGTTTCAAAGATTATAAACACGCAAAAAATAGAAAATTTACATTTTTATTATTTTTTTGTGAAAACAAGGGGTACCAAATCCCCTTAAGAAAATTTGATCAAAAATTATTTTTTTATCATTATGTATATAATGAACTCATCATATCGAACAATATCGTCAATATTCATTTGATACAATGAGTTCACTAACACTTACAGCAACTCTGTCAAACATGACAGCAACTCTGAAAAGCAGTCACCCAACCACGGTCCCTATTTCACAATTTTTTTTTTAGAGATCAAGATATACATATTTATAAAAAGCCTGAAAAAATTTAATACAGGGATATTTTTTGTAATATATTAAGAATACAAAGAAAGTTCTACATTCAGATTGTTTTCAGGTACTTATTATCATTTAGATCATATAAGTTGGAAAATGACAGTCTCTATACTGAGCATTCACAATTTGGTGATGTTTATTGACTGAAATCTACCCATATTAAAATTTACAGCATCTGATGACAAGTCTGTAGCATTTGTAGTTTAGTTTGGGAATGTTGATTGATAAAGTTTCCACATAAGTTTATTTACTATATAATGTAGAAGCTAAAATTAGACACATGGAGAAAGTTTCCAGCTTAAACACAAATTTAAGTTGCATCATAAAGGTGCTTTTAAAGCAGTCGAAAATAAAGAATTAGTGGGAAAATAACATGCTGTGCAATTTGCTATTTATTTCAAGAGAAATTGATTTAAACGAGGTATCTTGCAAATATACTGACCTTTGGTTGATGTGATCTTTCAAGAGCGGAAACTTCCTCCTTCATTAAGCGTATGTCAGCCTTCAATTTATCAAATACATCTCTGAAAAATCATAACTATGAGCATACAAAGTAATGTAATAAAGAATTAAATGCATTAAGTTTAATTTTAAGAACATGTTTCAAGTTTTGCTTATTTTGTACCTTTAAATTAATTACTAGAGTTGGCTTGCGATATCTCGAAAATAACTGGTTTCCCTTCACCTTCATAACTTATTTAATGAAATGTTATCTCTTTAACTGTTAATAACTCTAAATTTTCTCGCAACTCAATTTTTCTAACTTAAACCAATATGTTAAATAGCAAATGAAATTGCTACATTTTCTCTTTACCATAGTGCATCATTGAAAGCGGATTCTCAATGGTACCCTGCATGTGCTTACTCATTTATTTGAATATTGCCACTCTGGATTCCCTGGGCTGTAACCTCTCCTTTTAGAGCAGTATCTACTAAAGAAGAACTAATGATTTATTGTACAGGGTTCCCACTCAAATCACAGAATGAAAATCAATGACTTTTAAGGACCTAAATAATGTTTTTAAGGACCTTTGTTTACAGGCATCATAAACATTTCCAGATCTCTATATAAATTTTTATTAAGGTATATTCGACGAAAAAAGTTACAAGTTGGCGAATGCGTAATATACACTGGTGTGCAAAACTTAAGCAACAATTTAAAAATTTAGCAGATAGCCATGAAATTACAGAAAAGGAGGTCTGGAGATCAGTACAATGAACACGTAAGTCAGTAGAAACGTCATAGGTATGCAAATATCAGGAACAAAACGTTAGAGGCGACGTGAGTGTATGCAAAACGCGTGACGTCGGCGCACGCAGCTCAACAGTAGAATAAAAGGAAGGATGGAGACGCAATTCAACATATTTGCTGCAAGTGCCAGTGAGTCAGTTCATGAAATATGACTAGAAAAAATCTCCTGGACGACTTCACAAGTGGAAGAATGATCGGAAAGCTGGAGGAGGGGCGTACTGTCACCAGTGTAGCTGCAGAGTTCGGAATCAACAAAAGTGTCATTTCGCGCGCTTGGAAAGCGTTCCAAACCATAGGTACAGCTGTTAGAAAGGATGGTGGTGGCCGCCTGAGGACGACAACTGCAGGGGTTGGTTGGTGTTTTATGGCGCAAGGGCTTCACTAGGGCCATGCTGCGCCAAACAGTGGTACTTCTTTTAAAAATTAAGATTCTTTAATCTTGAGATTAAAAACAGTTGAACAATTAAGATTGTTAAAATGGTTAAAATTTTAAATCAAGTAATAAAAACCAACATCTTTTAAAAAAAGCATAAAGATTTCGATGAGGTGGTGATGATAAAATTGTTGACAATGATGGATGATTCGTATTAAAATGTCGAAGTCTGATGTTGTTAAAGACAGGACATTCACTTAAAATATGTAAAACAGAAAAAATAACTCCACAGGAATTGCATGTGGGGGCATCTTCTGCCAGCAGAAGATGCACGTGGGTGAAACGAGTGTGGCCTATTCTTAAACGTGTCAGGAGCACTTCCCTTTTCCGGGATTGCTGGATGGGTGCGAATCCGGATACTAAGGGCTGAAACGAACGCAGCTTGTTAGCTGTCTGTGCATCCCACATGGCCTGCCAAGTGAGAGACAGAGCAGTGTCACAAGCATTTATTGCGTCGTCAGGGCAGAGCCAAGTGCTCCTAGGTCCACTAGCAGATCGTGCGATAGTATCGGCACGCTCGTTACCCATGATCCCCACATGACCTGGGATCCAACAAAAAAGAACATTAAAATCTCTATCGACAAGTGTCATGTGAATGTTTAAAATATCTAGTATAAAAGGATGGGTCTGGTTCAGAGATTATTCAGTGCATCTAGACAGCTTTTAGAATCTGAGTAAATAATCCACTGACCATGGCTTTGCTTTAAAATAAATTGCAAGGCCAAGAGAATAGCCAGGGACTCAGCTGAAAAGACGGAGCAGCTTTGGTGCAGTTCTCGTGACATGATGACATTGTCATGAACAGCAGCTGCTCCGACATGCCCCTGGCTTTTCGACCCATCCGTGTAAATAGCTTTAAAATGAGAAAAATTTTCCCGATGATACTAAAACAAATTTGTAAAAACGATATCCAGGGGTAAAACTTTTTTTAAAATTGCGAAATATATTTAATATTTTGATATCATGAGTATGCCAGGGTGGATGAGTGAAAGTGATAGGGCGAACCCTGAAATTATCAAGATGATGAGATGCAAGAATTTGGCGTATTCGTAATGAAAATGATGGGATGCAGGATGGTCGTGCATTAAAAAGTCTGATATGTAATGGATTATAAATATTTTGAGATAAAGGACGAGATGTGTGACTTTTAATTTCAAAATAGTATGAAATAGAAAGCTTGTCTCGTCTCAGTTTCAAAGGTCGTTCCAGACAAATGTTAAGTACACTTGGAATGGGTGATGTGCGGAAGGCTCCTGACACGATTCTGACACCTTGGTGGTGAACAGGGTCAAGGAGCATTAACGCCGATTTCCTGGCGGATCCATACACCACAGAACCATAATCAAGTTTGGAACGAATAAGGCATCTATATATTCTCAACATGGAGGTGGTATCAGCACCCCAGGAAGTGTTAGAAAGCACCTTCAGAAGATTCAGAGTTTTAGTGCACTTTAGTTTCAGATGTTTCAAATGAGGCAGGAAAGTGAGCTTCGAGTCAAAAATGACCCCGAGGAATTTAGTTTCTGATACAATAGGTATCTGATCCCCATTTAGGAAAAGCTCGGGGTCGTTATGAAGCCCACGCTTCCTGCAAAAGTGCATGGCCACGGTCTTCTGTGCATTGAATACAAATCCATTTTTATTGGCCCAGCCTGTAATCCTTCTGAAGGTAAGTTCAATTTGTCTTTCGATGTGAGACATATTAATTGAGGCGCACGTTATCTGGAAGTCGTCGACAAAAAGCGAACCAGACACTGCAGGTGGAAAGCAGGTCATAATGCCGTTGACTTTTATAATAAACAGTGCACAACTCAATACACTTCCCTGGGGAACGCCTTGCTCCTGAATAAACTCATCTGATAAGATGGAGTTGACGTGTACTTGGAAGACTCTCCGAGAGAGGAAATTCTCAATAAAGAGTGGTAAATTTCCTCTGAGACCTAAATTATGTAGGTCTCTGAGGATACCATATCTCCAAGTACGCTTCTCCATGTCGAAAAAAAACAGATACCAAATGGTTCCGCTTGACAAATGCCTCCCGAATAGATGTTTCAAGGAGGAGCAGGTTATCAATTGTACTTCGCCCACGACGGAAACCACTTTGAAACCGAGAGACAATTGTTATCTTCTAAATAAAAAAGAAGACGAGTATAGATTAGTTTTTCAAGAAGTTTGCACATGCAACTAGTCAATGCTATGGGTCTGTAGCTCAAAGGACTCTTAGCGTCTTTGGGTGGCTTGACTATTGGAATTACAAGAGCTCGTTGCCATGCTGACGGAAATTTGTTTTCTAGCCAGATCCTATTATACAGCTGAAGAATATATTTGAGTTGGAGAGGCTGGAGATGTTTCAGCATACTATAATGGATTTCATGATGACCAACAGCCGAGCCGCGAGTATTAGAAAGAGCTCGCATTAACTCGGCCATGGTGAAATCAGCATTATAGTCTTCCAACTGGTTGGATGTAAAGTTTAATTTTGTTTTCTCAGCATTACGTTTTATAGTCGCAAACGGCTCTTTGTAATTCGAGTTGCTAGATATGTTAGCAAAAGAGTCAGCCAGGGTGTCAGCAATACCTTTAGGGTCTGAAACAAATCCCAGATCTGTCTCCAGGATAGAAATAGAGTGTCTGGGATATTGTCCCTTAATTTTATTTACTTTATTCCAGACCTTTTTAGTAGAGGTATTTGATGTTATAGTACTGACATAAAGCATCCAAGAATCCCTTTGGCTACGCCGGCGGATCCTACGAGCTTCAGCTCGGGCACGTTTAAAAGCAATGAGGTTGTTTTCTGTGGGGTATCGGCGAAAAATACCCCAAGCCTTCCTCCGCTTTTTATGTGCAATTTTACAGTCGTGGTTCCACCACGGTTTTGGAATTTTCGGTAGCTTAGTAGATGTCATAGGTATGGAAATGCGTGCAGCTTCCAAAATGGCCTGTGTGACAGAATTTACAGCGTCATCGATGTTATCTTGGTTCACCATCTCGTCAGAGAAATCGACGACGGAAGAAAACTGTTCCCAATCTGCAGATTCTATTTTAAACCGAGGTATACGAAAAGAGGGAACAGCACCGCCTCCTAACATCTCCAGACGAACGGGGAAATGATCACTATGGTAAGAATCCCGTTCGACATGAAAAGACCATAGATGTAGGAGAGATGGCGAACACAAGACAAGATCGATGGCGAGAAACGTCCTCGATGGGGTGTGAAAGTACGTATTTTGCCCATCATTCAGAAGACAGAGATTTTGGTCTTGTATAAATTTTCCAATCTGTCTTCCACGATGGTTTGTGTCTGGGCTGCCACAAAGAGGATTGTGACCATTGAAATCCCCCATCAAAATAATAGGGGGTGGAAGCTGGTCACAAAGCCTGTCTAATTCTATTTGTCGGATGTTAAGATTAGGGGGGAGATATATTGAGCATACGGTTACTAAGAGATTTTTCACAGTAACTCGAACGGCAACAGCTTGTAATGAGGTCGTGAGCAATAGCGAGGTGGATGGACTGGTATTAGAAGTGAATATAGCAACACCACCGCTAGCTCTGTCGCCGTTGAGGTAGTCCTTGCGTAGAGGACTATACCCCCTAACAAGAGAGCTCTGGAAAGGCTTCAAGAGCGTCTCTTGCAAGCAGAAACAGTCAGGTTTGTATAAATCTACAAGATGTTTTATATCTACCGAATTGTGATGGAAACCATGACAATTCCAAGATAACATATTGAATGTTACTTGGAAGGATTACCGATCCGCCGGTCTAGTGACTTGCTCCTCGGATGAAGAAGAGCAGGGGTCTCGAGGCCTGGGTCGACCTCCATGTCACCTGGCTCAGATAGACCCGAGATGACATCAGATTCCTCATCGGTTGATGTTCCCGATGTGTCAGATTTAGTTTTCTTTCTTTGTTTGTGTTTTATTTGTGAATTTGATTGTATCTTTGACTGTACTTTATATTTTAAGGCATCTCCAGGTTTATTTGATTGCTTCTTGTTTTTTTTAGGTTTAGCGGAAGTTTTGGGTAGGTTTTCTACGAGCTTAGAGCTACCTTGAATTGGGTTTGTTTGAGAAGAAGATGTATTGAGTTTGGCAGGTAAAGAGAAGCATTTAAGAAGCTGTTCTGGAGACATTGGGGAATTTGGGATGTGGATATCGGTTTGTGTAGTTACGGATTTTACTTGGTTTGGTTTAGGTACAATTGTTTTTGCTATTTTACTGGCCATTGAATTGGTTACGGTATTTGTGTATATGGTTCGGGCTTCTGGATAGGAAATGTTATTATTTGTTTTGATCTTTTGGATTTCATTTTCTTCCTTCCATTTTGGGCACTGTCTGGAAAAAGATGGATGGTTTCCAGAACAGTTAACGCATGAGGGTTCATCTTTGCAGCCTTCGCTTGGATGGTCAGCGCTGCCACACACTGCACATATTTCCTGAGAACCTCTACATGCGTTTTTCGAGTGCCCGAACTTTTGACACTTGACAACTGCAGGGGATGACCGATATATCGTCCTGCAGGTGAAAAGAGGCCGACAGCAGTCAGCAAGCGCCATTACTCAGCAACTCTGTACAGCAACGAGGAGGCAAGTGTCGCGGTTTACTGTGGTCAGTCGCCTTTACAAAGGGGGCCTATTCGCTCGCCGTCCTGAACGCTGCCTCCCGTTGAAAGTTGGTCACCGACGCCACCTCTTATAGTGGTGCAAAGAGCACAAAAACTGGACAACTGATCAATGGAGTCGTGTCCTCTTTACGGATGAGTCGGTTCAGTACCGGAAGCGATTCTCAACGCGTTTTGATTTGGAGAGAGATTGGGACCCGGTTTTATCCCAGTAACATCAAGGAAAGACACCGTAAAGGTGGTCCTGGAGTTTTTGTCTGGGGAGGCATTATGCTGAACGGGTGAACTGAGCTCCACGTTTTTGACAGAGGGTCTGTAACCGTGGATCGCTATTGTGAGGAGGTACTCCTTCCCTATGTGCGTCTGTTCCGAGGTGCCATTGGTCCAGACTTCATTTTTATGGATGACAATGCACGGCCACATCGGACTCTTGCTGTTGAGGAGCTACTGGAAAGTGAAGATATCACTCGAATGGATTGGCCAGCGTACTCCCCAGATTTAAATCCCATCGAACATGTGTGGGATGCTTTGAGGAGACGCATTGCAGCATGCTTACATCCTCCGAAGAACACCCAACAACTCAAACAGATGCTGATTGAGGAATGGGCACTCCTACCGTAAGAAATGTTGCACCAGCTGGTTCTGAGTATGCGGAGACGGTGCGAAGCAACCATTGCAGTGAGGGGAGGGCATATCCCATATTAAGGAACATCTGCTTGTTGTTCTTCTTCTTGGATAGACAATTATGAGTCACGATACTATGCGTTCAATAAAGCTTGTTTTTGTTTGATTCCATACCGTATGTATTGTATTCCTTTTTCAGCGCCGATACTTTTGTCATCCTTTACGTACATAATACTCTCCCTCATTTCTGAATTTCATGTCTCTCAGATGATTTCTCGTGGAGTTATGGCAAAAAACCCACCTGTTGCTTAAGTTTTGCACACCAGTGTAAATAAGTCAGAGAATTCCGATATGGGGTGGACAAGTGGCGGTCACTCAGGGATAGCAAGTCTGAGTTGTATTTTTATAAATTTTGCAGTTGGGCACACAACATCCGTAAAAATTAAGGACTTTTAAGGACCTCTAAGCATTTTTAAGGCCTTGAAAATAAGTTAAAATATATTAAGCACTTTTAATAACCGTGGGAACCCTGTCATATTTTGTGCCAGCTGATATTTTTGGTTTTTATATGTGGTCTTTTTAAACATGCTTTTATTAGCTTCGTATGTACCTATGTAACGCAATCCTTAAACTTGATTTTCAACCACCACAAAACGTTGTATTAATTTGAAAACTTCACAGTTATCAAGGACTGATGACAACACAATAATTCAATAAGTTTATCGCAAGGATTAGCTCATGTTTCCCTTGCGGAGTTAAACTAAAACCAACCAACCTTCTCCGGAATCGAACCCTGATGTCCCGTTACAACCCCAGTAGTCACAGAACCTACCATCGACAGTTGATAAGGCAGACATTTGAAAGATCTGACGTGGGTTATTAAAAAGGTTATTCAGATTTATTATATAATAATGATGGATGAGATTGGTCACTGATTGGTTTTGCTCTAATATTAAAGCATTCCTTTCATCTGGTCGGAACTCTGCATTGCAAGGATTAGCTGTAGAAATACCACAGTTTTCCATGTAAATGTGGACACTATCTAAGGGACCATAACCGAATTAATGAGCTATTCGCAGTTTCACCTTAATATGATGTGTACTGAGACATGCCTGAGTTAATCATTGAGACAAGTATCTAACTACTCAGGGTCCCCACTCAAATCACAGAATGAAAATCAATGACTTTTCAGGACCTAATTAAGGTTTTTAAGGACCTATAAAAATTTGTTTTCAGGCATCATGTCTGTATTTAAATTTTTAATAAAGTATATTCTATAAAAAAAATTACAAGTTGGTGAATACATAATACGAATATGTCGGAAAATTCCTATAAGGTGCAGATAAGTGGCGTGGCGGTCACGAGGGAATAGCAAGTCCGGGTTCTATTTTTATGAATTATGCAGTTGGACCATATCTGCAAAAATTAAGGACTTTTAAGGACCTCTAAGCATTTTCAAGGACTTTTAAGCACCTCTAAGCATTTTCAAGGCCTTGAAAACAGGTTCAAAAATATTAAGCACTTTTAATGACTTTCAATGACCGTGGGAACCCTGCTACTAGCCAGATCAACTAATAGGGAGTTTCATTCATGTTTCACAATTGAATAATAGTTTAAAAAACTAAAAAAACACCCTTTAATAGAAAGTGTGTTTTTTTAGTCGCATTATCCCTACTAGGATCTTCAAGATTAACGATTTTTCATATTCATAGACAAGGTAGTGTTTTGTGCCAAGTAATACGGCGTGTACTAAGGCATACACATGACTTAAATTTCAGACAAGCATGTGACTATTGCAGGAACAACTGGAGAGTTTTTTACACTTAACTAAAAAAATATAGTTTGCAACAAAAATAATTATTAGCTTAAAAAACTAAAAAACAAGCTTTAATAGAAAATGAAACTAAAAAGCAAAAAATAAATAATAATTTAAAATACTAAAAAAAAACGCTTTAATAGAAAACTGAACTAAAAGTAGAAAATAAATAGTTTAAAAAACTAAAAAGCACACTTTAATAGGAAAGTGAACTAAAAAGTAGAAAATAATTTTAAATAAGTTTGAAATAAGAATAGAGTGATTAACAAGCATTTAACATTTTATTGTAAAAAAAGTGTGGGGTGCTTTTTAAGATATTTTCATCTAATTTTACCAATATCTGTCATTAAATATTTACAACAATGAGGAACTTGCATAAGTGAAGAAAATGAATATTTTTTTGTATTTTCTAGTGTTATCTAACGAATATATTTGAGCAGCGCAATTATTTTTTATCTTTATGTTTTCAATTACTCAAAAATCGAGTTTGAAATCAAAGCAAAAGTCCCGTGACCAAAAACAGTGATGTAATTAAGCATAGATTCCGTCGAAAATCAGAGGAGGAACCTCACTCCTTCCTCATCTAAAACAGGTTTTAGACTGGTTCATCATCTGTGCATTGATGTCACACACAAAAGTAACTTTTCCCTGCCAAATCGCAAAGTGAAAAACTAAATATTATTTTTAACTATCTATCCAAGCTCAAATTTTTGAAAGAATGGTATTGTTTTTCATGATTTTTTCTCTATTTTATTTAAAAATAAAACCAAAAAACATGAAAGTTTCTCATTGACATCAAGCACCCCATGCTTTTTAACAATAAAAATATTTCTTGTTAATCACTCTATTCTTATATCAAACTTATTTAAAATTATTTTTAATAATGTTACCAACCGTTCAGAATGCAAACCCACTTAAAATCTGAAGAATCAGCCACATTTTAACACAGGATCGCTTCTCACTTGATTAAATTATCTAAGGGTGTTAATTTCTCAGAGAATAATTAAGATTACAAATTACATTTAGCCCTTGTTTCACTATTCATATAACTTCAATGCCTTAATATTGTAAATAAAAAAAAAAAAATATGATGATCGTTATAAATTTTCAACAATTACAATTAATAGTTGTCGAATAATTTATAATATATTCAATTCCAAAATCAAATTAATGCAAAACAGCAGCAAATACATGAAATTCACAAGTATTAAATATACCACTGAATAAATATTCATGCAAAGTTTAGCATGCCTTTGACACTATGATATTCAAAAAGTATATAAATAATTCTTACTTGTTTTTGCTGTTTTTCGTTTCAGCTTTCTGCATATCGCTTACAATAGTATTAATTTGGGCTTCAATACGTAAGGAAAGTTAAGGAATGTAGAAGAGATAAAATGTAAATATATATATATAATGCAACACTGTTAAAAGGAAACAAATAAAATACACAATACTTTTTCACAACAAAGCCAATAGTTTAAAATTATAGTATAATAGGAAACATCTTGCAAGTTAATACATTATTGTTCTCATCAAAATGCCTTACACAATTATAATTCACAAACAATTTACAACAAAAAGGATATCTGTCAAGGTCTTCCTATGTTGGGTCAGCTGCCTTTCTTGTTCAGTAATTTCAGTATTAAGTTGCACATGTGCTTTATGCATATCCAGCCTTGATCTTTTAGTGTCAAAATAACCTCCTGTCAAAGCACCTTTGTGTGACACTTGATCTCCTACAAGAAAAAGCAATTATATTTGGCTTCAAAAGAATAACCAAGTTATCCAAGTAATAACCAAGTACTTACAGGAACACTTATTATACTTTGCTTGACATATCCTTTTCAAAAAGTATTTTGCAGTTTTAACATAACAACTCGGTTCTTATTGTACAAGATACGATACTTATATTTTTCTTGGGAACCTTCTAGTTAAGAAAGTTTGTTCTTAGAAAAAAAATATCTTATTTCATGTATCCTAAAAAGTGAGCACTTAAGATAAATAAAAGCTGTCGATCTTGGAAGAATATTCGTGCTGCAATTTTTGAAAAATAAATTGGTCTTAATTATTGATCACTAAATAAGAGAATTCTCATAAGAAATACCATTTAAAAAATAAATTAATTTTCAGTTAAATTCATTCTTTAAGTTTCAAGAAAATAGTACCACTCAATACTAGAGTTCTTGTGATACCAATAATTTTTGTGGAAGTACCACATGCGATTTCATTAGAAAAATATTAACTTATAATGGTTATGATAATCAGGGTGTCCAGCAAGATTTCTGATAAAAATTTAAGCATATTTCAAGGTTTACTCCAAATATCTTTAAGGACACCTTCCACGACCAATTAATTACCACCATATTTTCCAAAGTATATACCCACACCCTTATATTTTTATTTATTATATATATGTGCTGAGCTAATCTTAAAAATTAGAAAAATTTATGAAATTACGAAATAACTAACCATCATATAAGAATTAAGTTGTTATTTTAAAAATAAGAGAGGATTTTTTTTTATAAGGCTCTTTCTTGAAGGTGAGGGATAAAAAAGGTATACAATTGTTTATCAAGTCATAAATATAAACGTTTAAAACTAAGCAGATAAAAAGCATAAGGAATTGCTTTAATTTTTAAACTATTATTTAAAACTATAGTTAAATTGCAAAATTTTTTTTAAGTTAAAATAAACTATTTTACATACAATAGTAGTTAAAATTACAATTTTAGATAAGGATATACAGTAAAATCGGGATTAATCTTGCACAATATTAAACCCAATAATATAGCACAATATTAATCTTGCACAATACTAAATTAAAATTCTCGTTATTCTGTATCGATTCAAACCAACCGCCGAAACCAATCTTCACACACACTAATCACGCATATAGCGGCTATTACATCAGAGGAAGCCTAGCTGGTTGACACCAAAATGGAGTTGTAAACATCAGCAATAACTACAATTAAAATGGCTTAAACCCAATTGAAAATTACCATACTCCATCGTAAATATCAGCCATAGCGGCCACCATACTGTCACAAATTTTGGCAATTACATTAAAGCATCAATCGGCAAAAATAAATGTGATGTTCCAACGAAAATATCAGCATTAGCACCCAGTATATTGTTGGAAATCTCTGCAATAGAGGCGATTTGCGAGATTTTCAATCACGTAAATCAGGGCGATTGACAACCACGTTAATCTCGGTGATAGCGACATTTACAGAAGCTCAAATAATCAGAATAGTCGAGTATATGGTTGAAACACTCATAGAAAATTAACACCACAGCAACGTAAATCTTGACCATAGCGCATGATGTAGCAGTCCAAATCTCGGTAATAGGAAACCTTACACCCAAGTAAATAATGGCGACACAGGTTGGCAATCTGCAGGAAAAGTGGTCATTACATAGGAGGTTTGTGGAAATCTAAACAGACGCTGGTTCAATGACTTTCACACTTGCAAGCAAGCCCAATAGAAATGTAATACAGATTTATATTGATCTTGGGATTGATCGAAATAACAGTCATTTCATCACCATAACTCTCAGCAAAATGGCCATCACATACCAATGTAAATAAAGCCAATAAAGGCTATGAGATTAGAGAAAAATGTGGTGGGAAAGTTCTCATTCCATCGGTGGTTTGAAGAAGTTTGAATGTATGCAGGTTCAGTGGAAATTTCACTGTGAATTCTCATTGATTTCAGGCAGGATCAAAATTTCAGTCAAAAAGCCTGAAATCCTCAAAATAGTGCCATGTTTAAAGTAACAGAACATTTCTGAGAGAAAAAGAAACTCTATTCACGAGATCAATGGAAAATTGAAAATAATGCTGATTTTCTATGACATTTAAAAAAAAAAAAAAATGCATCAATTGGCGGAAGAATAAAATCCTCTTTTTCTCTTTTTAAAATAAAGAGATTTTCCAATAAAAGCACAAATTTCCTGATGCAAACCAGAAATTTCAACACCAAACCTGAATTTCAAGCAGAATTCTCGACCTTCCCGAGGTGCACAAAATTCAAGTACACTTCCCGACTTTTAAGGCCGATGGACAACCTGATAGTTCTGGTTCTCAATTTTTTCCCTACTGCTGGAAAGCTATAAAGTAAAATAGCAGATAGTACTATAACACAGTCGTAAACATTTCCTTGGTGCTTAAAGTAAAAGGTTTCCTAGTACTTAAATACAATACTTTGTACTGACATTGATTTAGAAAAAAAAAAAAAAAAAAAAAAAAAAAACTACACTCAAATAGTTCTAATTTGATGTCAGTCCTATTCTGTTAAATTTAAGAATCATAAAAAAATCAAAGCATCGAACCTTCCAATGTAATGCAATCTAGGTTTGAAGTTCGAGCTATCTGAGTAGCTACTTCTAAGTTTCGACAAATGAGGGTCTTTCCAAAAATATATTTCATAGCTCTTTCGTGCTTCGGTTCATATGTCAACTTGCTTATCATGGGAATCGCATCCTATAAATTAAAATATTGAATAAGAAACAATACATAATAGTACTTCACAAATTTAACATAAAATATCCAAAAAGTAAATTTACAAAATGCTTTGATAATGAGGGTTCACTAAATAAAAATACCCTAAATTTGAAATATTATTTGAAAAATAATTCAAACAACAATAAACCTTCAAACCAAATGAGAATTTTTATTTTTCAATAGTGTAAGTTATGACATTCAAATGAATTGACAAAAACATCTCTTATGCTATTTCCCTAAACTTTGATAGTTAAACTTGTTGCCATTCAATTACTGTCTGTAT
Source organism: Linyphia triangularis (assembly GCA_963978545.1). Lineage (NCBI taxonomy): Eukaryota > Metazoa > Arthropoda > Arachnida > Araneae > Linyphiidae > Linyphia > Linyphia triangularis. Next base: position 62,006,262 of record OZ021728.1, on the reverse strand, counting down.
ATTAAATCATAGAAATAACTTAATCACTTTTTTCTCTCAAGACAACGTAGATAAGTTTTCCCATAAAAAAAATTTATTTTTTAAAAAATTTCTTATTCTAAATTGTTTTCTAAAATTTGTTCAACTAAAGAAAACAGTGCTATTATTGCAGATGTTCAAGGAAAATACCCCTTCTAAAAGAAAACAAAGTGTTGAAAACAGGTAGTATCTATAAAAAAGTAGTTGCAATAGATACTTTTGTTTAAAATTACAGCAAGATGTTATAGGATTTTTCCCCCACAAAAAAAAAAAAAAAAAAAATTAAAAAAAAAAATTGAGTATATTTTATAGTGAATTATTATTTCTATAAAAAATAATTTAGCAAATTTAAGAAGAAAAAAAACTAGTTATAGTTTCAGATTTCAATACAGTATAACTTACATTAGTATTAGGATATTGCACATCTTTATACATCAGCCTATTCAATGGCATAAAAGTAACTTCACCAGGCAACTGTTGACGATTCATTTCTTGTAAAATTTTTGTACCAATCTTGTCATTTTCCACAATATGGTAAAACAACCTAACAAAAAACAAGAATAAAGGTTTCATGTTACTTGTTAAATGCAGTTATTATTAAAACCACTAATATTACAACAAAGTAGATTGTCACTTCAATAAACTTCTTATACTAGAACAGTGGTAATCTTAAGCGAATAAGGAGAAAATGACACAAGTTTGACAAAATTATTGTTTTTTCCCCCTAATTTCATGGTTTTAAAATTATTAACAAGTTACAAATTTAAATAATTGTTAAATTTGCAATATACATCTGGGTGAAGCAAACAGCTCCTTGAAGCAAAACTTTTGAGATTTGCTGTGATAAAATTATGGATTTTAAAGAATTTTTTTATATGTTTGTTGAATAAGTTACACTGGAACACATATACATGCAATTGAAAATTTCATTTATTATACTCAGGGTTCCCACACAAATCACAGAATGAAAATCAATGACTTTTAAGGACCTTTGAAAATTTGTTTTCACGCATCATGTTTATATATAAATTTTTAATAAAGTACATGTTACCTAAAAAGTTACAGAAAGCAGGGATAGCAAGCCCGAGTTGTATTTTATAAATTTTGAAGTCGAGCACACAACATCCACAAAAATTAAGGATTTTTAAGGACCTCTAGGCATTTTCAAAAACTTTCAAAGTCTTGAAAACAAGTTCAAAAATATTAAGCACTTTTAATGACAGTGGGAACCCTGTATACCGTAATTTCTTGACTGGAAGGTAAACCAGACTTCTAAAAGTTAGAGGGTTAAAAACTAATTCTAACAATAAAAATATCTGTTTTTGAAGACTAAAAAATCGAAAGGAGTTGTGCTAAAATAATATAACACTTTAAAAGATTTATGTAAAGCATACAAGTTAGTACTTACTTATTGCCAGAAGTGACTTCTACAGCTGTGTAAATGGTTTTATCACAACCAAAATTTTCAATAAGCATCCCATAATATGAATCAGCAATTTTTTGTTGGCTTCCTCCCTGATCTCGAAATGTTTGAAGTACTTTCCTAACACTGTCTCGTCCATTTAAAGTAGCCTATAAAAAAAAAATGCAAATGCGTATTTAATATTGGGAACTAAAAAGAAATAAACCAAATATAAATTATAACCAGGGTGTCCACAGAAAAGTTATTTTAAAATTCCCCGATATTTCCCTCTAACACCCATTTTTTTCCCTGATTATAAGCTATCGACAAAATATATATATAAATAATAAACTTTCAAGTAAAAGAACATTCAAATTCACCATCATAAAGAAAATTACGATGCTTGTACTGTTTATCTTTACACATTCATAACACAAACACCCAATTGCTTCATTTAGTGTAGTGTATGTGGGTCATTCTCCAAATACGGGCACTTTCTTGAAACTCGAGAACATTGACTATTCCATTAACAAAATATCTATTTAAAAAAATTGTATCATGTAGTTCTAGATGGGTACTAATTAATTACCTGAAATTCAAAATTTATTTTAAATTGCTTTAGTAGGATATAATTCAAAATATTGTAGGAAAGTCAACTCCGTGGACTGCAACCAGTCCATAGTTTACGTAAATAAGTTGTCATATTATTAAAACTACATGAAATATTATCTTTTATTTATGTAAAATTAAATAAATATATTTTGAAAAATAGTTTTACGTATTGAAGTTACAACAAATATTGTAAATTTATAAAGTTTTGGTTATCTTAAGTTTGCAACCAGGTTTTAGCATCATCTCCATGGACAGAGATATTTTTCTAAAATTCTTTACATACGGCAATACAAGTCATTTTTGTCTAGTGTTATTGAAGAGAGACAGACATTTTGTATGTATTTACATTGTGCATAGATCTGAATGAAGCTTTGTTTGTACACAGAAAAAGAAGACATTCTCAATTCTAGGCGAGTATGTTTATTGGTTGTCAACTCCATGGCTTATATAAAACCTATAAAATGTAAACTGTTGCCTGTTTTTTTATATCATAGTAGAAGTACATGATGAAAAGACATCAAATACCTGAACACCTTTTTATAACATTAAAACTGTGCTTCAACTTGCACTCAAAATGTGATTTCATCAACTCCATGGGCATCAACTCCGTGGGCACTACGTGGACAACTTCGCCCATGGAGTTGATGCTTTGCCCATGGAGTGGATTCTAAGCCTAACTAATGAATTTGAATTCTTTTCTAATAAATATATTTTTATAAGCACATATTTATTGATATCTACTTCTCGTGTTTTATGTATAAATTAAGTTTATGCAAATTTTTTGTCCATCATTACATGATATTTAAGCATATTTCCTCCATAAATAAGTTTTTAAAAATGCTAAGTTCCATACATATAAATAGGCCTAACCTTGGTGACAGTGAATGATTATGGTGGTATAGCTGCGTCGAATGTTTAAACGTTTTTTAAAGAAATGCAACCATAATAGTGGATAGAAATGTGGCTATTAATAGTCTTATTTGATTTTATTCTTAGAGTAGTAGTTAATGTTATAAAAAATTTACAAAAAATTGAAGTTACGTAACATAAATGGAAGCAAAGAAATTTTTTTATATCTTTTAACCAATTTAATATGCATTTTCTAAATTTTAATTGTGGCTTAAAGCAAGAGAGAATCTATGAAATACAAGTTAGAGTGGTAAAAACAAAACAAAGAATGCAAGAGAAAAAGACGTGAGCATGTTAAAAACAACCCAGAGTTATATGAAGAAGCAGCGAGAAAAGAACTCGAACAGTACCATGTTAAAAAAGAGGTAAAATAAAATATATTAATAAAATTGCACCAGCCCGAGAGCAAAGAGTTAAGCAAAAAAGTGGGAAAGCATGTTCAAAGAGATACTGTGCAGCCAAAAAGGAAGATGAAAAGTTAGTGCACATATTAAGTCTGGATAGCTCTTCTAGTCCTGGAATATCTGTAGTTCTAAATGAACTTATAGAACATCAAAACAATTCGCCATTATCACTGTGTGCAAGTTCTGAAAAATCTCCAGAAACTTACTATTCCAGAAAATCTAGAAGAAAAAAAGTGGTCGGAAAGGTAAAAAATGGTAGGGCAGAAGCTTACAAGAAAATAAAAAACAGGAAAAACTAAAAGTGTACAAAACAAAATATAACAAGTTAAAAAGTAGATAATATGGGGGGGGGGGGGGGGAATGAAACACCAAATATTGAAGTTAAGAAATTGACCAAAGGTTCGAAGGTATCTTCTCTTACAAAAAGATTAGTTTTTCGTGAAGCATTAATTTGCAAACTGACTGTAATTCTCAGAAAACATGCAGTAGGAAAGAATCTAGGAAATCTTTTTTCTGTTGCGTAGCTGGGAAAATTATAAGTTCCTCAATGAAGTTAAAAAATATTCAAAAATCTCAGAAGAAGAAATGTTAAAGAAAAAACCCTAATTCAAGCCCTTTTGGGACAGATTAAAAAAGTTATTCAGAATTTTTTTGGAAGACTATTCTTGCTTCACTTTATGTCTTGGAATGAAAGATAAAATAACCAGAAAAAGAGTGAAGAAACATAAAAGGTACTTGAACAACAGTTTACAAAACCTTCACAAGACCTTCTCAGCTAGTGCATGCAATATTCCATACATTACTCTACGTTTTGTAAACCTTGACCATTTTGGTGTTTTTAGAAAAAAATAGACCTACTAAACTCGCATCTGTCGGCTTCATGAAACTTATGTAGATAAAATTAAAACAGATAAAGATTGTTTCAGAGAATATCCCAGCTGAGATGTACAAAAGTTTGTTGTGGGATAAAGACAATATTAAAGAGTGTTCAGAGAGGAATTGTAAGGAATGCAAAAACAGAAAAATGCATTTATTGGATTATTCAAAAGAAGACACAGTGTCGTATGAGAAATGGATTTTAAAAAAAGTAGACATTATAGTCTAAGGTACTCTGAAAAAGATTAATAAATAGTTTAAAGATCAAATTAACCTTTGCCTGTGAAATATATTTGAAAACGCATTTGAGTTGCCGGAATTGAGTTCGGGTGTCACAGGCAAGAGGTTAACTGTTCTGCTGCTGAACTGGTTCATGCCCTACAATCAGAAATGCTAAATATGATGCTCATGATTCATATTAGTAACATTTTACACTAACATAAAGAATTGTTGAATATAAAAGACCGATTGAAACCCAAGGAAGTGTTAATCATATGGATTTCTCTAAAAATTACAAGTGTAAATACTTAAGTAAAATTCAAGCATTTCATTTCGATAGCTCACGTTAACAAGTGACCATCCATACAGTGTTAATTTATTATAGAAATTATACATACATGCTTAACAACTTAGATTTAACAAAAATTTCATAACGTCAAGTAAACTTCTTTAAATTTTTTTTTTTTTTCAATGTTAAAAGTATATGTTGACTAATTAAAGATATATTCTGTGTATAAGCAGTACTGTAACATTTGTTTATTAAACCTTGGTATATATTGTAACTTGGTATTTTGGTTCCACTTAAAGTGATGTTGAAAAATACTTAGTTTTATATTTCTTTCCTAAAATTCAACAATATTCTGCTCAATGTCAACTCCGTTTCTCGATCTGTCAACTCCGTTTCTCGATCTGTCAACTCCGTGGGCAATGAAAACATTAATAATTTTTTTCTTCAAAAATATTTGTCAGCGATTTTGGCTATGAGCTGGAATATATTAAGAACCATGTAGGGATTATTTAAAAAAATAAAATAAATCATTTAAAAAATTTTTTTTTTTTACAAAACATGACATTAAAAAGTGCCCAGTTTTGGAGAATGACCCATGTATAGTGTACCTGTACTGTGCGTGTGCAATTATACTTTAGAATCACACTTTTTTTCATTACAATCTAATCTCAAGAAAAGAGGACTCTGGTATCAAATTTCAGATTTAATAAGCTGTTTTTTAAGTATTATTTTAAAAATAAAGACAAACCATAAATCATGTCAAAATGGATCAAACACACACACACATTTAAAAAATACTCTGTATAATATATTAACTACTTTTGTTTTCTGAATACTTGCAATTTTAATAAAATTTTGAAAATAATTACTTTAAAATATTTTCGTATTGTAAAATTCTTATTTTCTATGAATTATATATCAATTTGTGAATTAAAAAAAAAAAAAAAAAAAAAAAAACACCGTCTTCAAATGTAGTTGGATTGGGGGAGTTACACCATTCTCATTGTCTTTTTAGTTGGCATAATTTCGTTGTCCGAATTGTTCAATTTCATTATTTGAAATGTTCTTTTTTGTTTAAGATCAGCTGTAGCCACTGTTAAGGTACAATACCCAAGCAAATTTTTTACAAAATAAACACATTTTCCCCAGACGAATTAATTTTAAACTATTATACATAAAAAAATTGCTTAACTTTAAACTATTACTTACATCTATAGTTAAAATGACAATTTTAAATAAGGATACATAATAAAAACTGAGACGATTTGATTTCTTGCGCAAAATTAAAATAAAATTCTAATCATTCATCATTAATTCAAACCTAACGGTGAAAATGATCCTCACATACACACTAATCACGTACATAGCGGCTTTCACATCAGAGGAAGTCTAGGCGAATGACACCAAAACGACGTCGCGAACCTCGCCAATAGCTTCAGTGAAAATGGCTTAAATCTAAATGAAAATTACAGCTACTTCAACGTAAATATCGGTGATAGAGGCCGCCATACCGGCACAAGTTTCGGCAATTATATGAAACCAACAACCGGCAAAAATGCCCGTACCGGTGCAGACAAAATGCCCGGTAAGAAGGTTCCGTGATTGTCAGATTTGCAAGTCCAACAAAATTGTAGTGCAGATTTGTATCGATCTCAGGAATGACCGAAATTTCAATTAAAAGAAAAAGTCGAAATTCACGTTTAAGCTGAACTGTACTATGCCCGACAGATGCAAACCTCTGCAATAACGTCAGTAACTATTAGTTGGGAGTAAGACTCGACGAAAATGAGCATCACACAGTAACGTAATAACGGCGATAATGCTCACCATAATCATAGGAATAACTGCCATTTCATCAGCGTAACATTCTGCAAAATGGCTATAACATACCAATGTAAATAATTCCAATAGAGTCTAACATTAGAGAAAAGTAAGGGGAGGGGGGAATAATAATTCCATCGGTGGTTTGGGGAAGTCTGAACGCATGCAGGTACTATGATTGTCATGAAATTTTAATCTCCGCGAGATCAATGAGAAAATTGTAGAAAAACTGATAGGTGAAAAAATAAGAAAAATTCATGAAAGCGGAAAGATGAGAAATTAAATCGGCGGAAGCAATCACATCCCTGCATTAAGGCAACAATCGGCAAAAATGACCATCACACCAACGTAAATATCAAAGTTAGCATCCAATATATCGATGAAATTGAGGCGATTCCATCGACTTCAAATCTACGAAATTGATAATCACAAACCTAAATCTTGATGATAGAGAAAACTATTGAGGCGCAAACCTTGAAATAGTGATTAATAGCGATTAAAATAAACATCACAAGAATGTAAATCTCTGTGATAGCTCCCGTCTTTACAGCCCAAATCTCGGCAATAACAAGCTTAACATCAGCGTAACGTTCGGCGAAACTAACCACCACACAAGGGCCGCGTAGCCCAGTCGGGAGAGTATCGTTCTCGCAACTAGAAGGTTGCGAGTTCGGGCCTGGGACCGACTAAAGACCGCCTTGTTCGCTAATGGTGACTGGAGCACGTTAAATCAGTCATGGTCGCAAAGTCCTCCAAGTTCCCATACAAATCAATACCTCTGGGGGTGGCAAAGCCAAGTCTTCTGGTGGAATCTTCTGCTTGGTGATGCCTCTAAATTAAGAAGTTCCACATACGGTCGGTAGTACTGCCATCTACCGGATAGCTACCGAAAGAGGTAGAAATGAACTCTTCGGCAGCTATAGGTAGACTTGCGCACTCCCTCTTGCGAGTGGTGCTCTTATATCCTGTGCAGTACTGCCCACTACCGATCTGTACGGGATATGGGGTTGGTACAAAATGCTCAAGCAGAGGAAGAAGAACCACCACACACCAGCATAAACAACAGCGATAGATGCTGGTAATCAGCAAGAAAAGTGGCAACTACATCAAAGTTTGGAGAAATCAGAACGAAGGTAGGTAGGTTCCTTGGTTGTGAGACAAGCAAGTAAACCCAATAAAATTGTAATGCTGTTTTGTATCTGTCTCAGGAATGATGGAAATTTCAACAAAAAAAGTGCTGAAATCCGTGTTTCAGCAGAACTGTAACATGGCTGACAGGTGCCATCTCTGAAATAGCGTCAGTGACACACCACGAAAATGAGCAGCACGCAAGAAAGTGTTTCTTGCTCTCTATAATCAGGAAAATATCGGCCATTTTACCACCGTAACGTTCAGAAAAATGACCATCACATACCAATGTAAATAATGCTGATAGACTACTATAATATAAGAGAAAAATGAGGAAGAAATATAGTCATTCCATCGGCGATTTGAGGCAAATCTGAACGCAAGCAGGTTTAGTGATTGTCAGAAAATTTTAATGCGAGAAGTTACGTGGTTGGTCTTGCAGTCCGAATTTTTGAAGTTTCTTTTTTTTTCTTCTTTTTAACTTTTTTTCAAATTGATTTTGGTAGCTGTGTATCTTTCTTTTTAAAATCAAAAGTTTCATTTTAATTTCGGAAAATTCTCTTAAACTTTTTGACAAAATCCCTGATAATTCCCTGATTTTTCCCGAAATGCTGCATTCCCCGACTTTTCCCGATTTGTGGACACCCTGATAACAGAATATTTAGTACAGTATCTCCAACAGCCAAAATATTTTAGCAAGAAATCACAATGAAAGAGACAAATACTACAATATGAATCAACCCTAAATGGAACATAACATTCAAGAAAAAATATTTCAATGAAAATAAAACAATTTGAAGTCATTTATATAAAATAAAATCTATCATAATGACATATATTTGCCAATCAAATGAAATACATGGTTTCAAAATTATAAATATAATTTTGATTCACTAGAAAATGTTACAATAAAAAACTCAAAACTAAATAATTGAGTACAGAACAACAATCTCAATAGTTTGCATCTAATTTTTCAAAACAATTTTATAAAATGACTACTAAGTTATTTATTTTATCAAGAGCTTATTTTGCAACATGACAAACTGAAAAAATAAGTTTGATTATACCAAATAATAATTAGGTAGCTTTCAAATGCAGAGCTCTTCTTACAAGGCTGCACTTCCACCCCTCACTAATTTTACATTTTAAAGCCGAAACTTTGACTGGCAATGGCAAATTGGTCGCAAAAACATGCGAATCTGCAAAACAAACAGAACGGATATCTACAGAAAAGTAGCACTCATAAGTTTTCCCTGTCTACTAAATCAAAAGGTTGTGGAAAGCACATACAAACATGTGGTCAACGTATTTAACAGTAAGAGTTCAGAAGATAATGACTTCGAGCGTGGTGTTATGAGTACTGGATTGTGATTATTAAATTTTGAATCTTTGAAACAGTTGAAGTAACATGTTATTTTAAAGGGTTTATTATGTTGTACTCTGCAAAATCAGAATAACTTATAGAACAGGGGTTTCGATAGATTTTGGAGATTTATGGAACATTAAGGATACCATGGAAAAAAATGCAAATACAGGGAAAAGTGGCTGAAGACAAATTTTGAATGAGACACGTTTGTTGTTATGATGTTATTTTATGGAACAAGCATCTAATAGTTATCTGAAGCATTCAAAGAAACTATAATATATATGTTATTTTAAAGCTGAAATATTTACTTTTCCTGTCATGGATCTAAGACCTTGATCTTTTTTTGATAATTCTTCTTTCAACATGGCCAAATTTTGCTGCATAGCATTTTCTTGTCTCCACAATTCACTTAAAAAAAAAAAAATGAAAATGAAAACTTGCATGAAAATATATAGAATCAAACTGAATAATATATTCCGGAGAGAAGAAAAAACATGCATTACTGCAAAGATGCATTTAAGCTTCTTTCTTATATAAGTTACAAATTACAATAAAAACATTTTAAACAATAGCTTGCTTTAACATTTCAACATAAAGCACTTTCAGATTTGATTAAAGACTCTTTATGATGAGGGTAATTCTTATTAATAAAATTTGTATTATACACATACTTCCTGTCACTCTGAAGGCTATCTTTTTTCTTTTTCATTTCATAGAAATTTTTGTTTTGGTTATCAATACTCTCCCGGTGATTTTCCAATTCTTTAGTGAGCTCCTAAAGAACAAAACAAAACACAAAATGAGGCAAGCTGTTTATCAAAATTTGGTTTTCCTTTAAGGTAGATCAAAACACACTTTTTAAAGGTAAAATATCTGAGAGAATGCAATATGTTAAAGTGAATAATGAATACATATTTTAAATTAGAAGAGACGAGTTGCAGCAAAGCAATCCAAGGTTAAAAATTCTAACCTCTATTTTCCCTTCCAGATGTTTCTTTTTCTCACTATCTTTAGTAAAATCTTCTTGCAACCGATCAATCTAAAAATAAAAATTTACAATATAAAACTGCTTATAAATAAAAAGCTTGATAAAATATAAAAGCAAGATTTAAATACTTAAAATTCTGTCATTGACAATTTTATTAATTAAAAAGGTCATGTATAAGATATTAATCATACAACATTTACTAAGAAATTTCTGCCTCATTCTAAAGTTCAATTACCTTCCTCTTAAAAAAGGACAGGCTGATACATGACAGGGAGGTAGGAATTTATCCATATTTTTTATAACAATAAATTTATTTCTGCACAGCATATATTAATATATATTGCCAATTTAAACAAATTGGATTATGATAGCATTCTAATTTGTAAATTAGCATAAATATTAAGTTTGCCAAGGATTTAACATTTGATAACAAAATGTTTACCTATTTGGTTGTCTAAAACAAATTTGTTTATAATTTATATAAGACTATTATTTTATTAGAAAAATTAACAATAGAAAATAATATTTTCATTTGCAACAAACCTGTTCTTTTTTATCTCGAATAGCTTTATTGAGGGATTTCAATTCTTTCTGAATCCATTTATCTCTCTCAGCTTTTGATGTAAATTGGCTGCCTCTTCCCTGCTTAGCATATAACTCTGTTCTTTTTTGCTCTTTGAGACTTAAACTGAGGAAAAAATTGTATGAATGAAACTACACATTTAATTCCAAGAAAAATAGTTTAAGTTAAAAACAACAACCTACAAACCCTAACGATATAGAAATAGCATATAAATGAGTATTGTTTCTACAATGCCACTTAAGCAGTTCTTTTTATTTAGTATTAGAAATTAATTTATAATATTAGAAATTAATTTATAATATTAGAAGACTTATTTATTAAAAAAACATTTTGATACTTTTCAAACTACCAATGGAATTTAATATTGTCACTTTGTTAAAAGAGGCAAAGTGAAATAAATTGTGCTCAGCTAAAAAGAAAGCCTCATTACATGCAAATTTAAAATTATGTTGTTATTCAATATATCTTCACACTTTATAAAATCCAACAAAAAAAAATAGGAGCACACATTGATGGGAAAACCCTTGAATCTTGATATTTAGAAAGGTTGCATCATTCGAGGGTTGGCTGTGGTGGATTATTTTTGGTGCAAAAATTACATAAGTTATATTGTGCCAAAACACTGATACATCACAATTCAGAATTTAAAGATGGAATATCTATCAATTTATATTTTGAATGACAGAAAATCAAGAAATCTCCCACTAAGTAGCCTGACAATCAAAAGGAGAGCAAAGGTGGGCTCGAATCCAAGATTTTTTATATACTAAGTACTTATTCTCTCTATGAGCCACTAATTCGACAAATCGTAGAATGAAAAGCAATAGAAAAATAAGTTCCATAAAAATGTGCATGATTAAGTACCTTCACAACAGATTTGTTCCCTAAATTTACTGAATGCCAGAAAAATTTAACTATTCAATATAAAAAAAATGGGTGTATAAAAGAATACTTTAAACTTCATATACACATTTATCAAAATCTATTCTAAAAAACTTTATAACATGTAGCCACAGTATACTATCTAAAAAGAAAGATACATAAAGGATTGATGAATTTTCGATCACAGAGGCCAGATGTTACAGAATCTTTTCAATCGAAAAGAAAGATGCATAATTCAACTTACGATCTAGTACACTCCTCCTCTCGCTTTTTTTGAGCTTCATACCGAGGACGAATGTCCTCAAGTTGCGTTAATTTCACTGCAATGGTATCTTTGAGACGTTCCAATTCCCTTTCAGCTCTCTTTCGAGAACTGTCGTCTCCTTCTACTTCATCTCGAAGATCCTTTATGGTCAATTCCAGGCGGGTTTTCTCCTTGAATAGAGATGACTGTTCTTGGCCGAGAGCTTCTTTTTCTTCTCGGTAGGTTTGGAGCTTGCCTTTTACTTCCCGCAATTCTTTGCTAAGTTTCTGCAAAATAAAGGCTGGTTTGAAAAATTATTGCTTATAAGCATTCTTGAATATAGAGCCTCACTTGATATCTTTCAATTTTAACATTCAACTTGACGAAGATCGAACAATAAGGAGTTATTGTTAGTCTCTATTATTATTTTCAGTATAAATATTAGTACCTAAATTAGAAATAAATCAAAAAGAAAAACTTACTTTTATCTGTTCAGTAGCTTGCTGTGCACCTTCCCGAAGCTTCTCTGTAACTGAACTAGAAGTCTCCTTTCTATTGTCCAACTGAAAAGAAGGTAAAAATATTTTTAAGAACTTGAAAATAACTAGTACCAGAATTATCAGGATTTGGTAATTGGCTCCTTACACTAGAGTTTATTTTTTTAATAGAATATTTAAAAGATAATTCAGGGATGAGTTTGGTAAAATATCAAAAAGCTGAAAACAAAAATCCAAAAATTTTATGCGTAAAACACATTTTAAGCAATACTTTAAATTTTTTTTTGCACCATCTCTGTCCGTGCGTGAGCAAAAATGGTTTAAAATAGCGGCACTAAGACGTACGGATACACTTTGTGCTGTCATCAGGCATGGTACAGCTCCAAAGTAAAAAAAAAAAATCTAGTGAAAGCGATGAAAACCAGCAAAAACTTCAAAAAGTCAAACAACTTTAAGCATTTATAACACATTGACAAATAGGCCGAATTTAATTAAACAGTTTTCTAAATTTTTGAGCTACAAACACTAAAAATCTTAAAATAATAATTTTTATTCATATCGTTAAACTTGTTCAGTAAAGTAAAAAGTAACAAATAATTTTACATACAATTGCAGTTAAAATAACAATTTTAAACACAGATTACTTAGAAAAATTACAACCGTCACTCAGTTTCAGAATATTTTTATACGAAATGATAAAATTTTTTTTAGTAATTCTGCATAGATTCAAATCAAACGGTGAAATTTAACCTTAAACTGGCACTAATCACGAATATGGCGGCTATCGCATTAACGGAAGTCTATATGAATAGCTACAATTCGGTGTTAAAATTTTTGGTAATAACTGGTATTGTATTAGCGTAAACCTCGGCGAAAATGACCATCACTTATACAAAAGTATTGTAAGCAATACCGGTGAAAATCTAGGTATCGGCAAAAACGAAAATCGCGCATATTGGCGATAGCGTTCACAATATCAGCACAAATCTCGGTAATATCGATCTTTTCTTGGTATTACTAGTGCAAATTTCAGTAACATCGGAGATGTTACTACAGAATGGCTTTCGACGAAAATTACTCTCACGCCAGCAGAAATATCAAAGTTAGAGTCAAATCTACCGGGGCAATACTCAACAAAAGCGCTATTGGATCGGCATAACACTTGACGAAAATTACAATCACAACAATGTAAATCTCGGCGATAACACAATTCATCACGGTAGTATCGACATTCTTTCGGTAACATCGGTGTAAATCTCAGATTTTACAACAAGGTAGCACTCAGCGAAAATGACCATCAAATAAACGTAAATATCAGTGGTAAGGGCAGGGTTCCCACTCAAATCACAGAATGAAAATCAATGACTTTTAAGGACCTAATTAATGTTTTTAAGGACCTATGAAAATTTGTTTTCAGGCATCATGTCTGTATTTAAATTTTTAATAAAGTATATTCTACCAAAAAAGTTACAAGTTGGTGGATGCGTAATACAAATATGTCGGAAAATTCCAATAAGGTGCAGATAAGTGGAGGTCAAGAAGGAATAGCAAGTCTGAGTTGTATTTTTATAAATTTTGCAGTTGGACAACATCGGTAAAAATTAAGTACTTTCAATGACCTCTAAGCATTTTCAAGCACTTTCAAGGCCTTGAAAACAAGTATAAAAATATTAAGCACTTTTAATGATTTTCAATGACCGTGGGAACCCTAAAGGGGGTTTGGACTCAAAATTCTAAAATCTTTATTTTTAGAATTATTTTTCTGAAATTTTTTATGCAGTAACGTATAATGCTTTAAAACCTACTTTAAATATTAAAATTTTAAGAATATTTTTTTAAAAAATTAAAAAACTTCAAAATTTTGATATTTTCTAAATTTGATATATCTAAAACACTTTTTTTAAAAATCACTTCATTTTTTGCATAAAACTACTTCTTATAATTCCAGGGTGTCCACAGAAAAGTTATTTTAAAATTCCCTGACATTTCCCTGATTATTCCCTGTAACACCCAATTTTTTCCCTGATTATAAGTTATCGACAAAATAAATTTAAATAATAAACTTTCAAGTAAAAGAACATTCAAATTCACCATCATAAAGAAAATTACGATGCATGTACTGTTTAACTTTACACATTTATGACACAAATACCAAATTGCTTCATTTAGTGTAGTGTATGCAGGGGTCAAAGTGACAAAATAAGAATATATAGGATTTTTTCAAAAAAAATATAGGACAATATAAAACATCAAATAACTGCACACAGTTGCTACTGAACTTCAAAATTAATTCGTTATACATTTATATACTCGTTATATTGAATTTAAGAGAATAGAAAACACACCTTTAAAAAAAGAAATCGCATGATCCTGAATACATGATCTCCCCCCCCCCCCCCCGTTATTGCCTCAATATTCTATCCCTAAATCAAGTTTTATTAATTACATCATTTGCAATCATGAGTCTTTTGCTTCCAGCATTTTTAACTGTTCCAATTTCTTTAAGTATTTTCTTTTTATCCCCTGTTTGCACTCTTTTGTTGATTCAGATTTACTGTTCAGTGTCGGCTGGATTGGTGGCGAAAAGTGGGAGATTTATCGCCGAATGTGGCGAACCTGGCACTTGGTTTTAAAGCAACCCTAGTGATCGTTTGGATTTGACAACACAACGTATTGACGTAATTTTCAATTTTGGCGACTTTTATGAAAAATCGTGGCGAATATTCCGAATCCGGTACGAATTCTGCGCCAAGGCGATTTTCGCAAAAAAATGGCAGCCCTGCCATTTTTTAAAGAGCAAGATAACTAACTGCCTATGGTTGCCATAATTTGGAGCGGTTTGATGTAAACAATTCGTGGCGCAGAATCCGTACAGGATTCGGAATAAAAAAAATCGCCATCCGACATCATACAGTAAATCTTAACCCTTTTGTTTCCTTCATCATCAATTATTGACTGAGCACTCAAAATGTTCTTTAGTAGTCCTGCAAGTTAATCCCAAGTTGTTTTTATCCGTTTTTCCCGAGGCAGAGTTCTGTTGTTGCATCTCTCTCTGCATTATGTCAATTAATTTATTACGTTGGAGGAGAAATCATATCAGAAGTTCAAGACCGATTGTTATGGAAATGTTCACATATTTACAACTCCCGCCGGTCTAGTAGAGTTGAGTTGTACGTTATGCAGCACGTGACGTCACAAGAGATAAAACGCCGCGCCGCCGTTACAAACATCGTTTTTGTCAGGTCTTTTTCACCCACGATCGCGCCAAAGAATCCGAAATATTAAAAAATGGCAACAAACGACGCCGTTATTACGAATTCGAAGAAAATATAGATCGAATCAATGTAGAAATATAGGATATATAGGACAATTGTAAAATATAGGACAATATAGGACGTTTTTACCGATTTTTTAAAAAATATAGGATTTATAGGACATATAGGACGTCTGCGACCCCTGTGTATGTATAGTGTACCTGTACTGTGCATGTGCAATTATACTTTAAAATCACACTTTTTATTCATTACAATCTAATCTCAAGAAAAGAGGACCCTAGTATTAAATTTCAGATTTAATAAGCTGTTTTCTTAAGTAAAATTTTAAAAATAAAGACAAACCATAAATCATGTCAAACACACACACACACATTTAACAAATACTCTGTATATTATATTACCTATTTTTGATTTCTGAAAACTTGAAATTGTAATCAAATTTCAGAAATCAATAATTACTTTAAAATATTTTTGTAAAGTAAAATTTTTATATTTTATGAATTATATATCAATTTGTGTATTTAAAAAAAAAAAAAAAAAACAAAAAAAAAAAAAACATTCTTCAAATGTAGTTGGATTGGGGGAGTTACACTATTTTCATTGGCTTTTTAGTTTGCATAATTTCGTTGCCTAAATTGTTCAATTTCATTATTAGCATTATTTGAAATTTTCTTTTTTGTTTAAGATCAGCTGTAGCCGCTGTTTAAGTACAATACCCAAGCAAAATTTTTACAAAATAAACACATTTTCCCCAGACAATTAATTTTAAACAATTATACATAAAAAAAATGCTTTAACTTTAAACTATTACTTACATCTATAGTTAAAATGTAAAATTCTTTTTCAAGTTAAAATAAACAATTTTACATTCAATAGCAGTTAAAATTAAAATTTTAAATAAGGATACGTAATAAAAACTAGGACGATTTGGATTAATTTCTTGTGCAAAATTAAATTAAAATTCTAATCATTTATCATTAATTCTAACCAAACGGTGAAAACGATCCTCACATACACACTAATAACATACATAGCGGCTTTCACATCAGCGGAAGTCTAGGCGAATGACACCAAAACGATGTCGCGAATCTCGCCAATAGCTTCAGTTAAAACGGCTTAAATCTAAGGGAAAATTACAGCTACTTCAACGTAAATATCGGTGATCTCGGCAATTATATTAAACCAACAATCGGCAGAAATGTCCGTACCGGTGCAGGCGAAATGCCCGGTAAGAAGGTTCCGCGATTGTCAGACTTTTAAATCCAACAAAATTGTAATACAGATTTGCATCGATCTCAGGAATGATCAAAATTTCAATTAAAAGAAAAAGTCGAAATTCGCGTTTTAGCTGAACTGTACCATGTCCGACAAATGCAAACCTTTGCAATAACGTCAGTAACTATTATTTTGGAGTAAGACTCGACGAAAATGAGTATCACACAGCAACGTAATAACGGCGATAACGCTCGCCATAATTACAGGAATAACTGCCATTTCATCAGAGTAACGTTCTGCAAAATGGCTGTAAATATACCAATGTAAATAATTCCGATAGAGTCCAACACTACAGAAAAATAAGGGGGGAGGAGATAATAATTCCATCGGTGGTTTGGGGAAGACTGAACGCATGCAGGTTCCATGATTGTCAGGCAATTTTAATCTCCGAGATCAATGAGAAAATTGTGGGAAAACTTTGATAAGTGGAAAAATAAGAAAAATTCACGAAAGCGGAAAGATCGGCGGAAACAATCACATCCCTGCATTAAGACAACAATCGGCAAAAATGACCATCACACCAACGTAAATATCAACGTTAGCATCCAATATATCGATGGAAATCGCTGAAATAGACACGATTCTATCGACGTCACAATCTACGAAATTGACAATCACAAGCGTAAATCTCGGCGATATAGACAACTATTGAGGCGCAAACCTTGGAATAGTGATTAATAGGGTCTAAAATGAACATCACAAGAATGTAAATCTCGGTGATAGCTCCCTTCTTAGCAGCAAAAATCTCAGCAATAACAAGCTTAACATCACGAAACACGTTCGGCGAAACTAACTACCACACACCAGCATAAATAACAGCGATAGATGCTGGCAATCAGCAAGAAAAGTGGTCATTACATCACAAGTTTGGGAAAGTCTGAAAGTATGTAGGTTCCTTGGTTTTCAGACAAGCAAGTAAACCCAATAAAATTGTAATGCAGTTTTGAATCCGTCTCAGGAATGATGGAAATTTCAACAACAAAAAATGCTGAAATCCGTGTTTCAGCAGAACTGTACCATAGCAGACAGGTGCAATCTCTGAAATAGCATCAGTGACACATCACGAAAATGAGCAGCATGCAAGAACGTGTTTCTTGCCCTCTATAATCACGAAAATATCGGCCATTTTACCATCGCAACGTTCAGAAAAATGACCATCAAATACCAACGTAAATAATGCCGATAGACTACTATAATATAAGAGAAAAATGAGGAAGAAATGTAATCATTCCATCGGCGATTTTAGGCAAATCTGAACGCAAGCAGGTTCAGTGATTGTCAGGAAATTTTAATGCGAAAAGTTGCGTGGTCGGTCTTGCGGTCCGAATTTTTGACGTGTTTTTTTTTTTTTTAAAAAAAAAAAACTTTTTCTAATTTTTTTTTCAAATTGATTTTTATATTTTTGGTAGCAAGGTATTTTTAATTGTCAAAATTAAAAGTTTCATTTTAATTTCGGAAAATTCCTTTCAACTTTTTGACAAAATCCCTGATAATTCCCTGATTTTCCCCGAAATACCGAATTCCCTGACTTTTTTCCCGATATTCCCGATCTGTGGACACCCTGAATTCATTTAAAAAATTTTCTTCATGATTTTTCGATAAAGTAATTAGAAAAATTAAAAAAAAATATTTTGTGCAATAACTGTATAAAATCCATAGTATGCTAAGCCCCAAAAGCTTTTTTTTTAAAAAGTTAAATCAAAAACCATAATTCATGAAAAAAAATTAAAGAAATATATATGAAAAATAATTGTGGAAAATTTCATAGATTTATATCAAGTAATTTTTAAGTTATATCAATTTAAACTCCAAAAAGGGACTAAAAGCCATCAGAGAAAAACAGTTTCAAAGTTACAAGATAGCATGTCTGAGATACAGTTGTCATGTAACAAAAACTTAAATATTTTAAGTTCTACTGAAGATAGAAACAAAATGCCATTTTGTTTAAAAATATGTGCATCATTTTTTACTAAACTTTTATTTTATACTAAAACTTTTTTCGAGAATTTTAAAAATTTTGAGTCCCTGACCCCCTTAACGCCGAATATACCGGAACAATTCTCAGCAATAGAGTTATTGTATTGGCGTAATACTCCGCAAAAATGAAAACCACAGCAACTTAAATCCCACCGATAACGCACGTCATAGCCACACAAATCTTGGCAGTAGTGGACATTACATCAATGTAAAGTTTAGCGAAAACGAGCATCACATACCAACGTACGTTTACACGTACAACAAACGATAATTTCATGGATGTCAGACTTGAAAGCAAGCACATTATTCGCAGACGTTAATCGGGTGAATGAGTATGAAGAAAATTCCATTTCGAAAAGAGAAAAAAAGGCACCAAAGGATCAAATTTCTGCGCAGTTGAAAAAGTATAAAATGCAAGTTTAAGTGCCAACCTAACTAAAAAGATGCATTTCAGTAGATTTTTCTACTTGGAGCAAGAATGCCGTTGGGTTTAAGTTCTTCCCAATCGGGCGGAAGGGAAGCTGCTTCGAGATTCAGCCTTAGAAAAAAGGTTATTTTTCTGTGGGATAGAAAAATCGGGAAAAAAATGATTTTTTTCCAGAAATTAGAAAAGCGGAACTTTCTTTGAAAAAGCGGAATTATTTTTTTTTCTAAAAAATTTAAAAAGCGGAATTCCGCCACGTGGCGGAACAAACAAATCCCCGATTATTGCACAGAAATTATACAGATTTTGTATAAACACTAGAAAAATAATGATAATAATAATAAAAAAGAAGCAAACAAACAAACCTATTGAAAATAGTATTTTAAAGAAAGCTTCTTAAGCCAATAAAATACTGCTGTTATAAAGATTATTAAATTAATTATGGTTTTAATTACATTTCTGAATTTTAATGGAGAAATAGAAAATATGTATTATTAATAAAACAAAATTTTCTGTTTGGAACTTAAATAAATTGAAGGTCATGTTAAATATGCATACTACAGATAACAAATGAAGTGACAAATTCTAATAAAATAGCAGATTGTAAAACTACAAAGATATATAAAAAAAATGATAGGCAACTTACCTCATCTAATTTTTTTCTTGCATCTTTCAGTTCATGATCATAAATTGTATATTCTAACGATCTAGGAAAATAAAAAAAAGTCAGTAAATTTGCAAGTATTGTAAAAAACAATCAACAGTAGAATTGTTAAATATAGATAGAATGCAAGCAAACTGAATAAATCATCATTTAAAGTACAATAAATTTCAAAGAGTTTTCTGGTGTTTCTCATAGATTAATTTTACAGATCTGTCCTAAAAATGGTCGTAGGTAACTATGAAATTGGCAGAGTATAGGCGAGTACACAGATAGATGATCTACGAGAGATTAGGTACATACAATGGTACAGCTGGGAAACTGTTGTCGACTACCACTAGAACCTAATTATAATTTTAAAAAATCAATATGGTCATAGCCAGTTTATTTTTAATTTTTTTTTTCTTTCTCTTAACCTGGACAATGCACACTGGGTCCCAAGAGGTCCAGTCGTTCTAAAACCATATCGTAAAATCACCCAATTCCACATTTTTTAATTCACTTTTGTAGATATTTTGAAGGTTAGGGTCTTTTTGACACGACACACGTGCTCATGTATTTAGTTCCAATGAAGCGATATTTTTCGCGAAGCTATGAAGCGATATATTTCATACAAGGATGAAATGAAAAGACTGGAAGCTATGTTTAGAGATGTATCAGCTGAAAAATCGATAAATGAAGAGGAGTAAGGAATAAAGGATGATGAGATTTTTTGAAAACATAAATCTTCCCCAGAGAAAGATCTTGATTCTTATAGTAATACAGATTTAGACATTTTGTCTCAAAACTCCTATGTCGGCAAAGGCATCCATAAAATAGAATAAAATCAAAAGTGGACGAAATGTCAGAATGGACAATTCCAGCATTTTTTTTATTCAATTCTAAATGTTTCGAAAAGGCCATAAACACAAAATTTTTTGCTCAAGGCCTTTTTTCTTTTAATTTACAACCAAAGTTTGCTTGTTAGTTTTGGCAGAAAACACGCCTCATTCGGCTCAAAGTGAATGTGGCGTCACTACATCTGAAACAACTTGTCTTGACAAACACCAGCGAAAACCAGTTTTGCAAGTTTCTCGCAAATCGTGCCAACCGGTAAGGGATATAGGAATTGTTTACCAATCCAGCACCAAATATTTGGCAGAAACTTCAATATAACCATAGAAACGGAAGTGTGTTTTGACATCACAGCTACAGTAATCGTTTTGATCAGATGAGGTTTTCAAGTATTTTCTTTTTATAATATTTAAATACTTTTTAAAGAACTTTTGTTTGAATATTTGGAATCAGAAAGAAATTCTTCATAAATTTAAACTAATTTCACTCATTTATAAAAAAATGCAGGAATCGTCCATTCCTTCTCAATATCAAACTAAAATTACGAGGAAGCATCGGTGACGCAAAAAAGTATGTTCAACAATTGATTCATGATGATGGTATTCTAATGGATATCCCGATTTGTACAAATAAATATGTAGAGATTATAGCACATAATTTTGAAAGAGAACATGAGGCCAAAGAAACTTCAAAAACAGAAATTAAAGAGTTGATTGGTCTGTGCTTTGGAGGACTTCACAAATCGTTGCATATAAATGTGAAAAATCTCTGGGCTATGTAATGAACACACCATTAATATCTGCAAATTATAAGTATATTTTTAAATTAAATATTTTAATGTCTGTTCTTTAACAGAAAATGCATTTAATAAAGTAACAGACATTCTTGGTAGTATCATAATTATCAAAAACGGCTGTCCAGATCCAACAGACCCACAGCGTGTCCTCGTGTAAGTAGTTATAGGTTTATTCCCCCAGATTGTTAACTGTTGATTCGTAGTTAGATGGATAAAGAGCTCAAAAGATATTTAGTAAAAAAAAAGTTTATAAGGATTTCAGTTGCATGAATTTTGATAAATGTATATATATATATAAATCCCATTTCATTACTCTCTTTAAAATTTTAAGAATTAAGAAAACTCTAATTCTACCTTCTGTTATTATCAGTAAATAAAATTATATATACCTGCGCATTTTGTCCCATTTCTGGTATTCCTTCAATTCTTCCTTCTCCTCTTCTAGTGTTTTTAACCGTTCCTCAATGTATTTAAGAAGGTCGTCAATCTTTTCAGTCCTGCCAGTCGTCTCCTTTAGAATATTTTTACTTTCTTCCCTTCGTTCATCGTATACTCGCGTTCCAGCAACTTCTCGTAGTAATTTTAAGCGTTGAGAATCGGGAGCAGTTGCCATTTGATTAATCTAAAAATATCATCAATATCGCAGTTAGATAAATTTTAAATGTATAAATAGTTTAACTATCTTAAGTAAATTTGTATACATACCTTTCCCTGCTTGACAATATAGTATGGATTACTTCTGGAGAAACCAGCACTTTCCAACAAATTCATAACATCAGTTCTCCTAAATAATATTAGTAAAGAGATAAGTTCAAGTGTATTTGGCAAAAAAGACATAGAAAATAATAAGATTTAAGGTTAACTTACGTAACCATCTTTTTATTTAAAAAATATTGATCTTTCTTTGAACCAATAACTCTTCGAAGAGATACTTCATCTTTTTCAATCTATAAATAAAGACATTTTATAACATTAATATATTCATCATAATCACATATTCTTAAGTGAAATATACTATGTTCTGGGCATAATGAAAATTATTAACAAGTTACACACAAATAACACATTTTGTACAAATTATATGTACGAAAATACGCCAGGTGCAGAACAATCTGAATGCCTACGCGAGATTCGCGGGAAATTTCAAAAACTCCAAGTGATAATAATAAAAAAAAAAGCGCAATAGGAAAAATTATAAAAATCAAGTGATAATTACCTGATACAACAATATATGGACAAATATTGGGTTCTCGGGTGATGAACTTTAACACTACGAAACTGCACAAAAGAGTGGTATTACTGTTAGTTAAATTGCAATTTGGCAAATCATTTCTAATTCCTTTAATCAGAAATTTGACCTGTAATTCTAAGAACTTTTGACTTTTCCTCCCCCCCAAAAAAGAAAGTGCATGTCAAGCTTCTGGCATATTCACGTTAACTTATGAAAATGTGACTACATAAAAAACATAACACAACTTTATAAAAGTATGGTTTTCTTGACCACTGAATTTACTATTATTTAATTAGTGGTTCAGTGTGAACTGCCATTTATAGTTCTTATTTCAAATAACAACTTTTTGTGAAAGATACATAAACTTTGTTGATTGTCACTAGATTAGAAGCCTGACAAACTGTTTTTTGTCACTTAAAATTTAATTTCATGTAGAGAACATGTTTAATTCAAAGATGGAAAAAGTGATAGGTAAGTTGAGAACAAAATATTCCCTTATCAGACACCTTAACGGGTTTCCATTTCAAAGTAAAAATACAACAAAGGTTACATTCTCCTACATGACAACATGCACATTTTCTTAAAAGCGTGATTATTTTAACGAATCTTTTTGCTTTAAAGTTCTCTGAAATAAATGTTGAAATTAATTAAATATATTACTGTTTCACATCAAAACGTAATGAGTTAGTTTTAATAAATACAGTCCAACCTTATTAAAATGAAATTGATGGGGGCTGCCCAAAAATTTTTGCATTAAAAATCTAACTAATGCAGATTTAAAACTACTGGCTATAAATTTTTTTATAACCACTTTTTTTTCTTTTTAGAACATTTACATTGCAAGGTTTTATATTTAGTACAATAGTTCAGCAAGATATTCATTAGAAACAAAACATAAATCAATGTACGTATCAGTAACTTATTGTTTAACTTATTAAGAAGTGCGTTATTGATTTTAGCTTTAAGATGAGACATATTTTTAAAAAAAGGAATGTGTTTTATCTCTTCGAAATTATTCAAAGCTCAAGAGGCATTGTTCTGCTATATTAGGAAGCGCTGCAAGGTTTCATCTAAACAAGAATAATTGGTTTAAAGAACATTTTTTTTTCATCCTAAACGAGATAACATGCTATACGAATAAATTAACGTAAGTTAAAGCTTCATCATACGGAGGACTGCTTTTGTTTTGCATTAAACGGGATTCAGTGATAAGGGATTTCGCGCAAACAAGGTTTGATTGCATTATGCTATATTGCAGGCAAAATCTGTTTAGTCATAAAAACAATTTTACAATATACACATAACCTAAAGGGATTAAATTCATAGCTCAATTTTTTTATCCCTTTAATTAAACCTTAAAAAAGACAAATCGAGTCAATTTTTGTTATTTAACTACTATTGTGTTGTGGCAAACCATTAATCATGTTTCAGGGTTCGCACTCTTTTTTCAAACTGAAAATTAAGGAGTTTCTAAGGACTTTTTAAGGACCCACAAATATTTATTAAGGACCTTTATAAATATGACAAAATTTACATTACACTTTCACAGTAAATCACGTTGGGAAAAAATTATTAAGTAATAAAATATAATAAACGACTTTATCAACGACTATCTTTTTTGGTTTAAGACAAAAGTGTGCTACTAAATTTCTGTAGGTTCATTTAGACTTTTTCGGGACCTTTTTGGGACTTTCAAAAGAATTTATGATACAACTTTACGGAATTATGTGAGAAAAGAGGACTCTAGTATCAAAGCCCAGGTGAATGACACCAAAAGGGCATTACAAATCTTATAACTAGCTGTTATTAAAGGCTTAAAATTAGCACTACTCCAACGTAACTATCGGCAATAGCAGCCACCATACCGTCAAAAATCTCAGCAATTACATTAAAGTAACAATCTGCAAATATAACAATCACACCAACGTAAATACTAGCGTCACAGTCGGGTAAATCACCACGATAGTTATCGTCTAAACAATGTAAATCTCAGCAATAGCAGCCCTTACATCAGCGTAACATTCAGTGAAATGACTAATACACATCAACGTAAATAATTGCCATAAGAGCTGGTAATCTGTAAGTTGGTTGGTTGCTTTATACGCTGTTTATACGCTCAACGACCTATTTTTATGCACGACGGCCAAACAGGCTCGGATCTACAACTTAAAGTAAGTGAACTTACGCAGGCTCCATGGTTGTCAGACTTGCAAGCATGCCAATAAAATTAAAAGAGCCCAATAAAATTGTATTGCGGATTTGAATAAATCAAAAAAGAACTGAAATCTACATTTCAGCTGAATCGAACCATTTCCGACAAGTGCAATAGCGTCAGTGACGGTTCTATCGGCGTAACAATCGACAAAAATGAATATCACGCAACAACGTAATTCTAGTTGATAGCGTCCACCATAAGTACAAGATCAACAACCATTTCAATAGCGAAACACTCAGCAAAATGGCCATCGCATACCAATGTAAATAATGCCGATAGAGGCTATAACATGTGAGAAAAATGCGAGAAAAAAAAGTAGTTATTCTTTCCGTGTTTTAGGGAGATCTGAAAGTATGCAGGTTCCGTGGTTGTTAGAAAATTTACATTGATCTCACAATCGATTGAAATTTCGATCAAAAAGCTTGAAATCTTCAAAATTGAACCATGTATGAGGAGAGAGGAAGGAGTAAATTCTCTCGATCTACAAGATCAATGGGAAACTTATAGAATAACGTTGATTTTCACTGAAATTTGTAAAAAAAAAAGGGTGGAAATTTGCTGTTCAGCGAAAGAATCTCAGAACTGGAAGAGAAAAATTTTCAGAATAAAATTTACGATTTCAGTACATTTTCGGAGCCAGTTTTCCCGTTTTTGCATATTTTCGTGACTTTCAGAACCAGTAGACTTCCCTATCATAAAACTTAAGTTTTTGCTCTTATCATTTGCTCTTATGCATCTTACCATTTGTCTAGGATTTAGACATGATGAATTACGAACAATTGTATCATTTAATGGTGATTTAGTCACGAGAGTTTGCAACATTTTTACAATAAAACTACAACAATCTCTTTTTAAATTGAGGCTTTCCTCTGCACTTACATCATTTGTTTTCAATTTTTCTTTTAATAGTTAATTAACGACAAACCCCATGCTAATTTTGTCGATAGACAAGTAACAAATATAATCCTCAAAGTCAAATTTACAAAGTTTTAATACTATTGCGAGTCTAGTTTTATGGTTTTGCTTTAGAAAATGGAAATAGTTCATGCACTTTATGACGAGTTTTGACTATTTACCTTCATAAAAGGGCAAAATGAATTTATACTTTTTGAAGAATTCGAGGAAAGGGCGTAGTAATTTAGCAACAGCTAAAACAAAATTAAATTTGACCACTACTGTTTTGTCTTTAGTTGCTTCACAAATAGTCTGATAAGACTTGCAACTTAGTTTGCTTAAATTCCCCTTTTCTACCTTGTACATTTTCAAATGCAAATTTGCATATTATGTCGTATTTTCTTGATTATTTTCGTATTCATTAAGTTTTTAGTCAATGTTTAGCATTAGGAATTCATGATTAATATTTCGCTAATGTAGTTTCGAAAACTGGCAGAAAATTCCTATCTTGGAAAGTTTTAGGGGGAAATTAAGGAGTTTTTAAGGACCTCATTCATCAAAAATAAGAAGTTCTTAAGGGCCCTTAAAAAATGGAAACCAAAATTAAGGAGTTCTTAAGGACCCGTGGGAACCATGTG